>JADLZN010008903.1:0-361775 GCA_018155175.1 Sinocyclocheilus anophthalmus | reverse complement strand
CCTCTTCCGTTACACAAAGTAGTTTCGCCAATAAGACGACCATGGTTTATTGTAAGGAATTATAAATACTCTCCAGAAATGCATGATTTCTTGTGGTGGATGTCGTGAGTATTGTGGTTGTTTGGCTGGTGTGCATGAACTGGTTTTTGGACCTACTTAACTGCCAATAATCAAATCAAAAAATATTTATGATATTTTCAAAACAATAAATATCATATTATACATCTTTCCTTGTGTTTTCATGGTAACCAATTAGCCATATAAGCTAACATACAAAGCCAGGTAGGCCTACTTGACATCAGTTTCATTCAGTATATTAATATATTGTTTTACCATATGAACTCTGATTGGACGGTTGAAAGGTACTTATGTTTATGTAATGATCTGTTTGAATGAAGATGTCTCCAAATACATTCTCACTAGTTATTTGAGGTAGAAGATATCACCAAATAAACAGGTAGCAGTAGTTATTCTGTTTTTGATACCATCTATTAATTTTTGACTAGTAATCATTCCATATTGACTTTGTTCTTTTTTAAATATGAACCAGGTAAGCATTCAGTGAGACATACTTATTTTTTAGATACTTGTACTTATTCAGTAGATACTAGTACTTATCAGAATCAGAAGAGCTTTATTACAGTCTGTTTACACACACAAGGAATTTGACTTGACGACAGGAGCTTCCAGTGTAGAAGAAAGTACAAACATAGTGCAGACATACATGATAGTTTAGACATACATAGGAATAACACAGTAAGGATGTAATATAAAACTAATATAATAAAAAAAATAATCAGAATAAAAAATTGAATATGTCCTATATACCGGAATATAAATCAGGGGGGGGGGGGGGGGGGGAAAAAAATTTAATTGTTTAGATCAGTACAGATAGGTTTTATTAGTGTGTCAGATAGATATGTTATTTACAAAGTGTGTAGTTTAATATAAATATACTATGTTAGTTGTATAATTTTGAAAGCTTAATTGTTTAGATTGAGTATAGCCTGTGGGAAAAAACTGTTTTTGTGCCTTGCTGTTCTGGTGGTCAGTGATCTGTAGCGCCGACCAGAAAGCAACAGTTCGAAGAGAGAGTGGGCTAGGTATGAGGGGTCCAAGGTGATTTTCTTAGCCCCTTTCCTCACTCTGGAGATGTAAAGATATTGGAGGCTGGGCAGAGGGGCACCAATAATCCTCTCAGCATTCCTGACTGTCCGTTGTAGTCTCTTGATATCTGATTTGGTAGCTGAACCAAACCAGACAGTTATGTATGAACACAGGACAGACTCAATGATAGCAGAGTAGAACTGTTTGAGCAGCTCCTGTGTCAGGTTGAACTTCCTCAGCTGATGAAGGAAGTACATCCTCTGCTGGGCCTTTTTTGCAATTGAGTCTATGTGAGTGTCCCACTTCAGGTCTGAGAGATTGTGGTGCCCAGGAACCTGATTGACTCCACTGCAGTCACAGTGCTGTCATGATGGTGAGTGGGGGGAGTGCAGGGGTTTTCTCCTGAAGTCCACGATCATCTCCCCAGTTTTGAGCGTGTTCAGCTCCAGGTTGTTTTGACTGCACCAGACAGCCATCTCTTTAACCTCCTGTCTGTAAGCAGACTCGTCTACATCCTTGATGAGGCCGATGACTGTAATGTCATCTGCAAACTTCAGGAGCTTGAAAGAGGGGCTTAGTAGGTGCAGTCCTCGTGTAGATAGATCAGAGCAGTGGGAAGTACCATCACCTGGGGGGTCGCCAAGTGCTGATGGTGATATCCTGGATGTGGTTTGCCCATCCTCACTAGCTGCCTGCCTGTCTGTCAGGAAGCGTGGGTGATCCACTGACAGATGGAGGTGGGCACTGAGAGCTGTGTGAGTTTGTCTGAGAGAAGTTCAGGCATGATGGTATTGAAGGCCGATCTGAAGTCCACAAATAGGAACCTTGAGTATTTCCCAGGTCTGTCGAGGTGTTGCAGGGTGTAATGCAGTCCCATGTTGACTGTATCATCCACGTCTGTTTGCTCTGTAGGCAAACTGCAGAGGATCCAGCAAGGGTCTAGTGATGTCCTTCATGTAGGCCAGGACCAGTCTCTCAAGTGACTTCATGACCACAGATGTGAGAGCGACAGGTCTGTAGTCATTAAATCCAGTAATTTTGGGTTTATTTGGGACGGGGATGATGGTGGAACGTTTGAAGCATGAATGCACACACCCATGATCTTTTGAAGATCTGTGTAAGATGGGGCCAGTGTCCGCAGACTTTTACACTTAGGCAGGTGAAACCCCATCCTGGGCCAGAAGCTTTGCTAGATTTCTGCTTCCTGAAGACCACGGTTCCCAGCTTCCGTCTACACAGACCTTCACCAGTTGAATGGTGGGGGAGGGAGTAGGGGGGTTGCAAAAAAAATCATATGGAGCACTGGGAGTTTTCCCAGTGGGCCGCTGTATGTGTGCCGGCCCATTGCGTAAATATATAAAGAATGAATTATAGTAAATGTACGTAGCCTATATCCGTCCATCGCCCAGACGAATGGCCCGTGCGGCCCACCTGAGTCAAACATTCTAATTATTTTAACTAGCTCTGGCTCAGTGCAGCGGTTCAAAAGAGCTCGTCAATGTCAAAATGTTTGACATAGCCAATCAAATCGAAGGCGGCGGGATTTACTGTTCACAGAAGCTAAGCTGCGCAGCACTTGAATGCGAGCTGAGGTAAGATGTAAGCAGCTAAACATGACAAGACAATTCAGCAATATTTGCCAACTGTTTATGATTTAAAAAAAATGTTAAATGACAGACATTAATTTTCAGGGATGCAAAATACTACTGGCCTTTTTGAATTTCTTAATGCCATTTATGTTATTCATCAAAACATAAGATAAGAGTGAATGTTTGTAAATCTCCATCCAGGCTTTCTTCTGTAATTTCATGTGTCTAAGAAAATGTTTAAAAAACTGTGAAAATGTAATTCTCAAATTTACTCTAGAACATTAAATCTGAAGACTTTCGCTTTCAAGTGCCGTGATTAGGTAATAATAAAATTATAACTTACTATTTCACATGCATTAGCCTATTTTATACACACTGGCAGTCAAATGTTTGAAATAATTCAGACTTTTTAATTTATTTATTTTTGAAAGAAGGCTGAATTTATGTGATCAAAAACACAGTAAAAAAATTATAATATGAAATATTACACTTAAAAATAGTGGTTTTCTGTAGAGATATTTTAAAGTAATTATTTTCAGCATCATTACGCAGTCTTCAGTGTCACATGACCCTTCAAAAATCATTCTAATATGCTGATTTTGCTGGTGTAATGATATCAGTTATGATTTGGTGCCCAATTATTAATAATGGTGCTTATTATTATCAATATTGACAACAGGTTTTGCTGTTCAATATTTTTGTGGAAACTGTGAGACTTAAACTTTTCGAATTATGTGATGATACAAGATTAAAGGAAAAGATTTATTGGAACTATAAATCATTGAATAAGGTATAAATATCTTGAACGCACTTAAATCAATTTAATGCAACATTAGTTAATAAAAGTATTTAGTAATTGAATAAATTTTGTAATATACAATAGATGAGTGGAATGTATTCCATTTTTCATAAAAATATTGACCAGCACAACTAGGGAGGGTATCGTTAATGTTTTAATGGTATTACTACTCTTCCGATACTTGAGTATCTTTTGGATTCGGTACTTTAATGGTTATTCTTATCGGTACTTTTATATATATATATATTATATATAATATATATATATATAAATATATAAATAAGAGCTGATTAACATGCTTTATTATTCTGAAATGTAATATAAATATTTAATGAAATGAATATAAAACATCAGTTTGTAAATGCACCAGTGTGCAGGCATTTTAGTGTTTTATACATAAGATAAGACACAGTAAGAACATGAACAAAGAAACAAAATAAAACAAACTGACAAATACAATAAAACAAATAATCAAATGAAATGAAATAAACAGTGCTGTCATTTTTCCATGAAGTTCTACTTACATTACTGTTCAGGTAAGTAATAGCCTACAAAGTAAATCTAACAGTAATCAAATGTAAATGAACAATGCATAGTTTTCAGTGTATGTATTGATATATTAATGTTTATTAAAGCTATAACGTTATTCAGATTAAGAGAAGATTTGCATTTTGATGGGATAGCCATATCGGCAGAAGTGACGGGGGCAGAAACGTTATATAATCGAGATATATATATTATATGATATATAGAAGATATAGATCTTATTATATATTATATATATATATAAATATTATTATTGTAAATTTTTTTTATATATATGTATGGGATATTATACACACACACATATATATAAAATGTCTATATTAATATCTATCAATAAATATATAAAGTAAGATCTTTGATAAAAGCGTCTGTTAAATGGACTAAATAAATAATAAATATATAGATAATATATGAATATATATATATATATAGATATATATATATATATATATATATTTATACTGTATATATATATATATACAGTACACACACACACACACAAAAAATAACCATACAATATACACATCTGGTAATTACATATACACTACCAGTTAAAAGTTTTTGAACAGTAAGATTTTTAGTTTATTAAGAAGTCTCTTCTGTTCACCAGCCTGCATTTATTTGATCCAAAGTACAACAAAAGCAGTAATGTTGTGAAATATTTTTACCATTTAAAATAAAGATTTTAACATGATTGCTGTGATCGAAGCTGTATTTTCAGCACCATTACTCCATTCTTCAGTGTCACAAAATCCTTCAGAAATCATTTAATATTTGTCGCTCAAGAAACCTTTTTAATTAGATTATTTTATTATAATTTTTTGAGCAGCAAATCAGAATATTAGAATGATTGTGTGACTGGAGTAATGATGCTAAAATTTAGCTTTGATCATAGCAATAAATTACATTTTAAAATATTCAAATAGAAAACAGTTATTTTAAATAGCCTAGTAAAAATATTTCAAAATGTTACGGTTTTTGCTGAATTTTGGATCAAATAAATACAGCCTTGATGAGAACAAGAGACTCCATTAAAAAACATTAAAAATCTTACTGTTCAAAACCTTTTGACTCGTAGTGTATAGTCAACTCTAATTTCTAGCTTTTAATTGGCTAAGAAATCAAATACACTGCTGGACAATAACCAATAATAATGATTTGTTTATATACTACAAACATCACATAATAAGGCAGAATAGTTTCAAAACTGTAATAAATGCTATGTCAATTAACACTGCATTATTCATATGCTTTATTTATTACCTGGAGATGACTTAAAAAACACAAATAAACCATATATTGCCGCAATCATATGTTTAATGTCAAATGTTTCCAAACGTTTCTGTTTTTCTGAAAAAAAAAAAACAGTTTTCATACAGCATAGCTGGACGCTTTTGTCCATATTAGGAATTTCCTCATACGACTTTCTGCGCGAGCGCGCCCTCCGGCTTCGAGTGTTTAGCGCTCCGTGATGTTCATCTCGCCTTAATCTGGGTCCGAATAAAACATCACATGCACAGACTATCCTGTCTCTTTGAAAAAATCTATATTTATTCACACCAGCTCCTGAAAACCTCTATGCGAACACACTTAAAAAAAAAGTGCGGGGGACGAATTTAAGTGATATTAAAAGTGGGGGGGGACACGTCCCCCGCATAATGTACGCCCCTGATTTGATCGTTTGGACTGCGAATAGCAAAAATGCATTTGAAAAACAGCTGGCGACTCTGGTGAGAGAATTTGCAAGATAATGTATATATAGCAATAATAAAGTATGTGTGTTTAGTAAGTTCTCCAGTACCGATAGCGAACGTTAACGTCACAGAGCTATCGATACTCCGGTCTTTTCATAATTAGCCCCGGGACCGATTAAACAGGGTTTCGGTACCCATCCCTAAGCACAACTGTTTTCAACTTTGATATTAATCAGAAATGTCTCTTGAGCAGCAAATCAGGATATTAGAATGATTTCTGAAAAACAGTCCACATTCTGCACTACATTCCAAGTCTTCTAGAGCAGAGCACAGCATTATGTCATATGGACTGATATTGTGGTAGGCATTTAACTGTAGGCAGCACACAAATTAATGGTACAAATTATTGTTAATTAAATACAATAAATATATATTCAAAAAAATGTACATACATTTTTAAATACATTTAAAACATTGAAATGAGAACACAAAAGCCACGCCACACAAATAGCTTTTAATTGGTTTATTTCGTTAGCAAAAACATGTAAGTATATTGTTAAGTTCTTTCCATTCATATTTTTTTTACTTTCACATTTAAGATATATCGTAAGGTTATACCCTTTTTGTGGTAAGTCTGCACAAGATCAGAACGCTTGTTTGGTATGTTTGCGGCCCCTTTAAATAAAGACCGATCGTGGAGCGTCTACAGGGCAGCCAGAGCGAATTTTGACGCTCTCGCCGCCGTCATTGAAAACAGTCCTGGTTAAAGTGTAGCCTTAACCCTTTCATGCATGAATGATTAAATCACAAAGTAAGATTTTTTTATATTTATTTTTTAAACCAGCGAAAAATCATGCAAATAACTTTTTTCAGTAGATTTATATTTTATTTTGAGGGAGTTACATATCTGTCTACTGTAGTGGACACCGTGAATAAAAGGTTTAATGTAATTTTACATTTTTTTCTGCAGCAGCTTCCTACTTTAAATTAACCCTGTTTTTTTTATAGTAAAAGTGTGCTAACCATTTTTGTTTTTGGCGTATTGATTACTATGGACAAAACCATGGTTTTACTACAGTACCTGCGTTTGTTTTTGTGGTAACCCCAGTAAAACCATGGTTAATTTACATAAAGGTTTGATCAATACAACACATATTTTTAGTTTAACCCAATAGGTTTCATCATGTCAGAAATACTTTGCAACATCCTCTGGCGTGAAAGTTAGCACGCAATTCCCGCTTACTTTAAGAAAATATATAACGTAAATGCGCATTTCGCAACTCACCAGAAACACCAACAACCTCAGACACCTTGGTCCAAGCAACATTTTTTATTTTCACGTCTCTGTACACAGACAGAGACACATCATGAATGACTGTGAAACCCGCCACAGCAATAATTAATCTCTCTTCCATTTTGATTAGGAACTAATGTGTGGTCGGAACCAAAGTTTACAGGACTACGTTCTCTGGAATCTTCTCAAGCGGTGGACTTCTACGTTCCGATTGGTTGCAGCCAAACCGCGTCATAGTTCATTACCATAAAGTTGAACTGATTTCAACTCTCAGTAATACAGTGGATAGAAGAGATAAGACCTTTGAAATCAATTATTTGTTCAGATTCATGTTCATCATTGGCTAGTTTACAGTACAGTCACTCGGAAAGTAGACCAGACATTTTAATGGAAGTAATGCAAACGTTATATAGAATTCAAATGATGGGGAGTACAGTGGTATTTGTATGGGTGCCGGCGCATATTGGTGTCCAAGGAAATGAAACTGCAGATAAAGAAGCAAAAGAAGCAGTTAAAAACAACGACATTAACTTAACCGTTAATCTAAGTAAGAATGAAATCAAGAAAAGACTGAAAGAAAGGTGGCAAAAACAATGGGATAAAGAGAAAAAAGGTCGGTGGTTTTACAGAATTCATAGAAAAGTGGGAGAGATGAGAAGTGCAGGGAAAAACAGGAGAGATGAGATCGTAATATCGAGGATGAGATTTGGACACACAAGACTAAATAGCACACTTTTTAAAATGGGTAAACATGATACGGGAAGGTGTGAATTTTGTGGACAAGAAGAAACAGTGGAACATGTTACACTGTACTGTCAGAAATACGAGACTGAAAGAAGGATTCTAATGCAAAATTTAGAAAAAATAAAAATGCAATTTATACCGAGATATATTTGACAAAATAACTCAAGGAATGAATGCTATAGTTTTATTTTTCAGTTCCTTAAAATAACTAATTTGTGGGAGAGAATTTAAAAAAAAGAAGGAAAATTGGGAAGTACATTTTTGATCCACACTCCATTCCAGTTGGTGGCGGAAATACACCATTTTGTTGTTTGTCAACCGCCAATAAAATTTCAAGAAGAAGAAGATTTCAACTCTCCTTGACGCCCTCGCCGCCCGCTCACATTGAAAATGAATGTCTTCCGGTCACTTTGACGCCCTCGCCGCCCGCTCACATTGAAAATGAATGTCTTCCGGTCACTTTGACGCTCTCGCCGCCGGCGGTGTGAACGCACAGTTAGTTTCCGTGAAGTAGCACTTAAGCTACAATCAGCTCGTGTTTGATCAAGTGTTTGAGTTCGTAAGAGGAATGTTTAGACGGAAATGCTCCGTATTGACATTAACAGTTACAGCTTGAAACGTTGTAACAAACTTACCGTAACCTGCGAAGACAGTTTTGATCTGGAATCTTCTAAAATGGCGTCCAGCGGTCTGTTACTGCAGCTGCTTGAGGGTTGCCAGATGTTCACACGAAAACCCGCCCAATAGGGTATCCATGAGTTCCAAAGATGTCACTTCCGCTTTGCTCGCCGCCATATTTGTGTCCGACATGGCAAACACAGCTCATCTAAATGAGACCGAAAAGAAACGATATTTGGAAAAAACATCTGTTATTGGTTGCGATCCTTATTTATTGCCTCAAACTGTGTTGTGTCCGTTAAAATCTGCGACGCGTCTGCCCCAACTTACTTTCCCGGACATTTATATATATATCTTATACATAATCCATCACCATACACCGGAGAAAGCCTGAAGGCCTTCAAGAGTACAGATGCCTATCAATACGCCGCTGCAGGATGGGTGAACGACACCAAGATATGGTATCTGGAGACAAAAAATCTATATGTGATCACAGGACATGTAAGTGAGTCAACAATTATCAAATTAAAGTCTAGAGTACTCATGCTAGTTAGCAAGTAGCGAGTTGTCAGCTAAAGGGCTAACAGCTGGTTAGCTAACATTGGCACTCTAGCTCGCAGATAACTAACGTTAGAGTTAATGTTAGCCATAGATGTTCTTGTTTTTGTTTTAGAACTAGGTACGACCTTTCACGTAGATAGGTTTTCCATCCAACTCATTTGCATCTTTTAAGCGCATTCATGAAAATACGGCTAAACAAAATGCAAATTATGGCCACATGCCTTTTCTAATCTACAAAACAATAGACTACCACACAAGTTTAATTGTCATATCGTTAGATATTTGAACAAGCTCAGAAGAGATTAGCTTTTATAAGGCACAGTAATTAAAGATGCTACATTTTTCACTTAACAGGTCAGTCATTCCCAGGCTCTGAACACAAAAGCAACATTTCCATGGATAGTGGTGCAGGAGGAAGGGACAGTGGTGATGGCACATTGTACATGCATGGCAGGGTTGGGAGAGGTTTGTTCCCACGCTGCGGCACTGATGTATACCGTTTTGGCTGCTGTTGACAAGAGAGAAGGACAGGCATGCACTGAGAAGCCATGCACATGGACAAAGCCGAGCACGAAAAAAGTGAAGTACGATGAGTTGTCTAACATCTTCGCTAACGAGGAGAAAGTTGCAATTCAGGACAATTTGTCACACATCAGACCATCTGCTGATGAGTTCAAGTTATTCTGTGCACAGCTCCAGCAAAGTGAAGGTCAAGAGGCAAATCCCAAGAAAAGTGCAATCCTCTCTGTCATCGAAGGCCACTCCCTCAGATACATGCCCAAGACTGTACTATTGGATCTGCCATCACCTCTGACCACTCTCTATGCAAGCACCAGACTTGAAATGGATTTGCCCGCACTGCTGGAGGAGGGTGCGAAGACCTTTGATGAGCTGCATCTCACACCGGAGCAGGTAAGAAATGAAAATGGCTGTCATTAAAACAAGTGTGTTGTTAAAACAATCAGCAAGTGTAAATAAAATGCTTCACATTGATTGTAGTAAAGCACTTTGTTGCCTTTATTAAAAAATTCTATACAAATAGAGCTGTTATTATTATAAGAATGTCAGATTCCCAATATATAAACATCACCTAATCCATTAAGAATAGCTTCATTCCTTTGTGATAATTACAGCTCTTTTGATAGTTCAATTCTTTTTTGAGTGTTTGTTAGTTGAGGAAAAGACCAGGGAACAGAGAAAGTCGAGAGTGTGGTTTGATCAGAGAGCAGGAAGACTTACTGCATCGGTGTTCCATGAGGCAGCCAGGACAGAAAAATCTTCATCTTTGATTAAGAGAGTTTGTTATCCTCGCTCCTGTCAGTTTTCAACTGAAGCATCAAGGTATATATTGTTATGCTGCAGAGGGTCCGTGCCTACACATCATGTTGTACAGAAATTAAGAAAACATCTTTGTTTGGTACATATCCTTGCAAAAAATCACCATTTATGTTTTTAATTCAAATGAGAATAATTATGTAAATATGATAATTCCTTACAGTATCGCAGATCATAGCAGAGTTGCAATATTAGTCAAAATCACACCTAGATATTATAAATAAAAAAAGTTCAGCCCTTATATAAGTGCAGGAATGATAATTTAATGCTAGGCTAGGAATTGTACTCTAAAATATAAAAATTATATGGCTCACTTTTTGTTGTTTTCATCAGATGTGGTCTCGTAAATGAGGACACTGCCAGAGAGTCGTACCTGATGGCGATGCAGGATCTCCATGCAGACCTCAACGTTGCAGCATCAGGGCTTATCATTAACCCGGAGCTGCCATGGATCGGTGCATCACCTGATGGTGTGGTGACCTGTGCTTGCCATGAGCCTGGCGTGTTGGAGATCAAGTGTCCTTTCATCGCAAAAGACCGCACTCTAAATGAATGTGTCAAAGACTCACGGTTCTGCTTGACTGTCACTGAGGAAGGTGTAATGACCCTAAAGCTAGATCACAGTTACATGTATCAAGTGCAGGCCCAAATGCGTGTAGCAGAGTTAGCATACTGTGATTTTGTGGTGTGGACACCTCAAGAACTTTTTATACAGCGCATCTCATTTGATGATGTTTTTTTTTGATGAGGCATATTTGAAGGTGGTGAACTTCATTAGAACAGGGATTCTACCAGAGCTGTTGGGTAAATGGTTTACTGTACCACGCCTCTCCGCCACTGCAACCTCCGAGAAGACACCTGTGGGATGTTACTGTGGTAAGCCTGTTGATAATGCAGACAACATCCTCTCTTGCACATCTGAGCAATGCAGACGAAAACACTTCCACAAGTCTTGTCTGAAGCTGAGCAGAGTACCAAAGACTTGGACATGTTTAGAGTGCAAAAAGCTCCTGTAGGTCATCAACTTTTGTTTGCAAGATGCTTTGTGAACCATTTTACTGAGAGATTTCAAATGTCTCATATACATAAATGTTAAAAAATAATCTCCAAGTAGTACAAATGTAGCTTGATCTATGCTCAGTAGTACATTATTGATATTAATAAAATTCAAAAACTAAAATGTTTTTTCTGTGATCTTTATGGTAATGTATTTGTGTACACATTCATCTGACAACAATCATACATGTTCAAATACCATAGATAGCACACTGTGCAGTACACAGGAAAAATATATCATAATTGGTTCTGCATTGTAGTATAGAGTTTACAGGATTATTTCAACAAACCATAGGAACCAAAACTGGGGAAAAAGTGACTAATAACTTATTACCATAGGAAGGAATATTTGAATATATACATTTTACATTGTTGAAAGCAACTACTGTCTTGTCTATTCTGTGGGGACCACAGATGGGCAAATATTGCAAAGAGCACAACAAACTGTCACCATCTTGTCAAGTGAGGTAGGTTGTCCTTTAGTGGCCCCTTGGCAGAGAGACAGTGGCATGGTGGTTTGAAGGACAGTGTATTTGTTCCTGACCAGGCCAATGACTCTCTCCACATGGATCCTGACAGCAGCAAGTCCCCTTGTTGCTTCTAGTTCCAGTGGATGCAGTTGCTGCTTGCCTTTGGTGAATGACAGATACAAAAATATAATTAAATTATAAAAAATTAAATGTGCGCACAAGCCTACTAACAAGATGTTGACCTGCCTGAGCAAGGTAATTTAACTTTCATATTTTTCTCTCTGACATGTTTCGTTCTTATTAATCTATACTGCATATACAGTGGTGGCCACTGACAGATCTGAAAATATTGACCTTTTTGCCTCCAAAACATGATTTAATTTCATAAAGTTCATAAAACATGCAGATGGTTGTTCTGAGCACAATAAATATCAGATGAAGTGAGTCGTACTGTGCTTATCCACTTTTGACTTTAATATTTGGTATGTCCACCTTGGTATTGCAGCAATTAGTAGTACAGCAGCACATCTCTCTGGCATAGTGTCAATATATTTCCTGAGAACTTCAACATTAATATTATCCCATGCCACACCTGACAATGATTACACAAGTAATTTGGCTTTTACTACCATTTACCTCAGTAAGCCTTAGACTTGATTTCAATTTTAGGATCCTAACATAGGTACGGCAAGTGTAACAGTTATAATGTAAAGTCCTGATTCGTTGTAAACTTAAAACCGACATCAGCTCAAAACACACATTTGAGTCAATGATAGAAACGTTAGCTAGCTTACTACACAATCTGAATTTAATGTTAATTTAGTTAACATTAGCATAATGCAAATGAGCCCATAGTATGTTTCAATGATGACACTGCTAACGTTAATTATATGGCAACTGACGTTAAAGTTGTGTTTAAATGTTTTTCTGAAAAAGGGAGCTAAATAATAAATGTTACCGGAGACAAAGTGCTGACTGCACAGTCTGGAGTTAGATGTTGGCTGCCAGTGGTCCCTTCTGATTAACCCCAACCATTTATTCCGCCGATCTAACTCCTTTGGAATAGAGTAAAATTGTAGTTCGGGGTTTCTCTGACGACTGTTGTTACACCCAACAGCACAACATATACCGGGCATGTTGTAATTTTTGTGATCCTTCTGTGAGTGCTTCTTTAATCCTTCTCTGACAGCTGTAATCATAGGTTTAAATAGGTAGCGCAGTTTAAATCTTACTTCCGCCTTCCGCAAACCATAGTAGATCGCTTCCGGTTTTGTACGCTCTACGCTGACATGGCGGTGTTTTATACACGAAGCCTTCAGAAGCTACCAAAGATGCGAATAACCGATGTCCATCGGATATGCTCGCTAACATCTAAAACGCCAGCCACCAAAATGGATAAGAGATTCAAGTTATATGCTTCCTCGTACATTATGGACTACGAGGGTATGTAAGCTAGCGGAGCGGAAATGCTGTACAATATCGCTAGCTAGCTAATGCTAACAATCTGTCTGATGTTGAATACCAAAATAAAAGCCCTCCAATACTCATATTACAAAATAAGAGCAAGAATATACGCTTGCTGCATCTCTACATTCAAAAAGCTATAAAAATAAAAGTTCTGGATTGCACAGACCAGTTCCGCCTCAGATTGAGAGTACACCTTCCCACAGTGTCAGCTGCTTCGTTTCAGGACTGTCTGATGTTGAATTAGCCCCAGCAACCTAACTAAACTGATACTCAAGTCAATGTCATTATTTGTAGTAAAAAATTCTCTCTGTATATTTTTGTACAGATTGTTCTTCAGGATTCATACCCTGTCATCCTGGTTTCACACTGGTGCTCATGTGTAGCTGGGACTGCTGTGTGCAACCACATTGTTGCATTGCTGTTGCAAACAGCACATTATTCTGAGCTAGGGATGGGCGTATCGATCCTAAGTATCGATATATCGATACTGACATGAGTATCGAAAGTATCAATACTCAAACTAAAAATATCGATACTAAAGGTACGCTTTATTTACCAGTGGTTTTGTTTAACAAAAAAAATAATAATGCGTACAAATGCATTGAATTGGACGAATAACCTTTGTTAGCGAGTAATTGTGTAGGATAGAACTATTTTCCTGCTCATCTGAACACGCAAATGTTGCGAGACAGAACCACAGAGAGCGTTCACGCACTTCTAAAAGTGCATTCGAACAGGGCTGCGTTTCCCAAAAGCATCATAAGAAAGCATTAAAGCTTTTGAGAACAGCAGCCCTGAACAATGCTTAAAGAAGCCGAAAAAAAATAGGGTTTGCGTATGTTCACAATAAACAATGAAATCGATTAGCTACATAGTTGTACAATTCATTTATTTAAAGTGAACGTTTGAAAGATAATATAGATCATGCTCTATTCTGTAATGTTAATAGAAATCATACACTGTCAGAACAAAAAGGTTGCATTTTATGCGTGCAACAGCCTGTCACTGGCAGTCCCTTATGAAAATGAACCATGGTTTACTAAAGTGACCGTAGTTCAACTGTAGGATTTGTAGATTTGAATCATGTGTAAACAAACACATTTGAACCATGTGTAAACAAAAATATAACCTAATAAATTACAATTAATGCGTATTGAATGTTAAAATGTGTTTTAAACAAAAAGTTAAGTGATTATCATTACCCATTTTACTCTTAGTAATTTATTAATTTAATACATTTCATCATTTAAAAGTTTAACATTTGAAAGTTTCAGAAGTATCGTATCAGTATCGATATCGACAATACTGCCTTGAAAAATATCGGTATCATATCAAAAACAAAATAAGTGGTATCACCCATCCCGATTCTGAGGGGGGTGGACATTTTGGGGTAAACTAACCCCTTAAGTTGGTTTCTTGACCATTTTTATATTTCATATTTTTTTTAAAGACTTTTTGTGAGCTCTTATGTATTAAAATTAAATGTTTCATGTAATAATTAAAATTTTTAAAAACAATTTTTTTCCAAAAGTAACAAGAATTGTGATGTATATAATACAATGAACAAAGAGAAAATGATTTCTACAGATTTATTTTAATGACAAAATAAACATTTCAAATAGAAAACTTACAGTGAGAAATAATTTTTTTTATTTTCATTCACTCTAAATATAAGATACATATATACAAGAGTAGAGGACAGTTAATGAAAACCACTCAAGCTGAAACATAACTTGTATGGCTACAGGTTAACCGGTTATTTGGCCCATGCCTTGACCAGTGGCTTGTTCTGGTAGTTGGCAAGGAGGCAGGCTACTGCAAAAAGCTGGTTGATACTGCCAGCAATGGCCAGAGGAATAACAGTGTCAAACAGTTTATTCTCTTTGATGAGCCTATTTGCTCACTCTACATGTATCCTTAACCGTGCAATGTCCTGAGTGACCAGCACTTCCTCGTGAGACAACTGCGACTTTTTAGTTAGAAAAGGTGGTCTGTAAACTTTGCAGGGCACTAGGTCATCAATTCTAAAACCCTTATCCACCATTACAGCCATGTCTTTATCCAAAAGAGGGATAATGCCAGATTGCCTGAACAATTCTGTCACTGACAGCACCAGAATACAGTGAGGAAACAAAAGTAACAGCACCATGTGGTGACACGCCAATCATTCCTTTCAGGGTAGTGTGGGATTTATACAGAGAAAACATCTCACTCTGTAAGAGTAAAGATGAAGGTGTCTGACATTTCAGCTCAGTACAATCAACGATAACTTGGGTGTCAGAATATTTGCCGAACACACTCGGCATTGTGGCTCTAATGTCCTCAGGAGACATCCATATTCCGACAGCACCCAGTAAAGTATATAAAAAATTGACCCAAGTCTTTATGATCCTGCTGACGGTGGACTGATGAATGTTGAACCGATCCCCCAGATCCTTCTCCTTCAGACCCAGCGACAGGTAAACCAAGAAGAGGAACAGTTCAGCGATCAGTGGAAGTCTAATATTAATGTAGTATAACTGTGATATATACATGTAATATAATCTAATGTACATTAAATGAAATGAAGTTTTTTCTTTGTGGAAATAGCTTTTTCTGTCTTCAACCCCAACGTTTTAGATTTTCTTGTGCTTCAGATCAGAACACGGCTCATTCCCATTGAAAAAAAGTCTTTTTTGAAATGCTTTAAATACTAATCATTTACCATAATTGAGAAAATGGAATAAAACCAGCGAATACAAATCAAAAATTGTCACACTGGTAGTCTGCTTTCTATTTTTTCATAGCAGGATACAGATATAAACTCCACACCAAACAATAAGAAATGTAACTGATAATGCTTTATGGATCCAGTAAGAGTTACAGTGGTAAAACATTATGCACTGATACAGTGCAGTGTAATAGAGTGAAAATATAGTAAAAGTGATATGTGATATTTAAAAAGTATATGTAGTACAAATTGTGCTAAAGTGATAATAAAATAGTGAGTACAACAGTACAATAACATGTAAGCGATATAATAATAGGTTTAGAACAGGTTTCAATTCTTGCTTTCCCTGAGAATAGAGTGTTTTTTAGTTGTGATGTCAAAACCTGACTAATGAAGACTAATTCTCAGCTGGTTCCCTCAAGGTTTTCCAATGGGGTTTTATAATGGGGTTTTACAAATGATGAATAATAAAAGGTCTGCGCTAAACATAACTTGACAATACTTTTGCTCTACAATGCAAATTACACACACCCATGCTGAAAATGCACATTTTCAAGCAGTTAACAAAAATAAACAAATGCTCCTATCTTGGTCATTAATATATAAGCATAATTCTTCTCTGCATCTCTATTTCATATGAAATAATAGAAACATTCTATATAAACAATTTTTATTGTTTATGATTTTTTACTGGTGGTTTTATTCTCGCTGTAGTATTGTTGCAACCACTATGTCGTGAAGGCGCTGTGTGCTTCACTGTGAAAGCGAAACTACTTTGTTTGGTCTTACAAAAGAGGACGATATCTGCTTCGTCGTGCCTGGAGCTGATCCGTGTTGGTCGTTGAGGAAATACATCAACTTTGCACTGTGGATCGCCGGATCGGCTTTCACCGGGGACGAAGCAGAGTCCAGCCAGGAATCGTCACATGTGGTTGCCGCAAGCCCGTCGGCTGCGCCGTTCTCAAGCCTGTCGGCTGCGCCGTTCTCAAGCCCGCCGGCCTCTGCTCACTCAAGCCGGCATCGCCGTAACCAAAGCCGGCCTCGATCACCTCAAGGCGCGGTTGTTGTTGGGTTTTTTCTTGGTGACGCTGTTAAACTATGAGTTGAGACTTCCACAAGAATGCCCGACTAGAAATCAGTGGTTAATTTTTATTTACAACACTTTTCCAGAACAGTTTAACCCAAATATTCAAATGTGTGCAGCACATTTTATGAAGGACCTTTTCCTGATCCTGGTAGAGTAGACTAATGCAGGCTGTTCTGACTCACAGACTGTAAGTAAGTTTTTTATATTTAAGGAATTTGCCACTGACGCATAGTTTAAGTGATGTGACATGTGGCCAAGTATGTGACCCATACTCGGAATTATTGTATTGCATTTACCCAGCCAAAGTGCACACACACACACCGTGAACACACACAAACCATGAACACACACCCGGAGCAGTGGGGCAGCCATTTTTGCTGCGGCGCCCGTGGAGCAGTTGGGGGTCCGGTGCCTTGTCAAGGGCACCTCAGTCGTGGTATTGAAGGTGGGAGAGAGCGTGTACATTCACTCCCCCCACCTACAATACCCTGCGGTACGAGACTCGACCACAACCTTTTGGTATGAGTCCGACTCTCTAAACATATAGGCACGTACTTCCACTGAGGGACTTGAGGAAGTCGTGGGCCTAATGGTTAGGAGGGTGTCGATCGTAACCCAAGGTTGTGAGTCGCGTCTGCGTACCGGCTAGGATTGTAGGTGGGGGGGCGGAATGTACCGCGCTATCTCCACTTCAAGACAGACTGAGGTTGGCCCTGAGCAAGGCACCGAACCCCAACTGATCCCCGGGCGCCGCAGCATAAAAATGCACACTGCTCCGGGTGTGTGTTCACTTAGGATGGGTTAAATACAGAGCACTAATCTACTCTAAGCAGTGTAGAGTAGTTGTTGTTTGTCATTTCTCCGATCACTAATGCAAACATGGTTTCACGTTTACGCGGCGCGATGCAACGCAACAAAAGACAGTATAAGTCATTATAATACATAATTATGTCCTCACTGGATGCAACAAATGTCTCGTTTATAAAGGGTTTTAATGTTTTTTGTCTTGTCGCTCCGGCCTGACAGGGCATCACAGTATGGTAAGGGGCGTAACATTTCCATCACACGCTTGAGGTATTCGGCCAATCACAATGCTCTGGGTAGCTGGCCAATAAGAGCACACCTCACTTTCAGACCGATGAGCTTTGTAAAAATCACGCGTTTCACGAAAGGCAGCGGCATAGAGGAGAAACAATAATGACATGATGTGGAAAATAACAGTTTTTTAACATTAAACGCAATAAACATTTCATACACCAAATAATTTTCTTTTTAGCAGCATCACATGACCCCTTAAATACCTAAATCTGTCAAAAAAGATCTGGGCCGTTATAATGTTTAGGCTCTAATGTTTACATGATACGTTTTGTCATCTGACACTACAGGAGTTACTCACTTGAGTTGTATTTGATCGTGTTAACTGACTGTTTTAATATTTAGTTGGGTATTTTTAAAAAATTGTAAAGGTCGGTACAGTAGCCTAGATGTTTACAGTGGTCATCGGTGCATTTAAAGTCCCCCTGTAGTCAAACATTTTATCCTTTAAAACTCATCTTTGATCATCAAAAGATATTTAATGTTGTCTTGTGAAAAAATTTTCGTCTGCCTAAAAGAGCTTGAATGCAACTCTACCTTGCCTCCTTTACATATGGGATCTATGACATACGCAAATTAGCCCGCCTCCAATCAGTAACACAGCAGCAGCCATGAGCCGTGCTCAATGAACTAGTAAACGTGATCCACTGGCAGTGGAAATATGGTAATTAAGCCATATGTGGTTTGAACCAGAAATAAGCTGTATGCTCAACCTAAGCAAGGAGATGAGGGGCTAACTTCGTGAGGGGAACATTATCGGGTTGCGCTGTGGCCACGGATATATAAAACGGATGATAAAAAGTTGAGGTTACTTGCGTAACCCGTTCTCTGAGAACAGAGCGAGGTATCTCCTATGGCATGCGTCAGGCGTGATAGACTATGGAAGCACCAATTACACCACATCTGTGCGAAGGATGGACCAATCACAGCTCATGACAAGGAGCCCACCCCCTCCATATATACTGTATATATGGCTGTGATCCCTGAAAACAGCATTCTAAGCACGCTTTTCCCCCGTGTTATGCGAGTAGGGAAGCTTGGTGAGATACCTCGCTCTGTTCTCAGAGAACCAGGGTTACGCAAGTAACCTTACATTCTCTTTCAAACAATCGCTCGGTATCTCACTATGGGAATGATATAGCCAACTCCCAAAATGCATGCTTTCCCATAGCCACTGAACAGACCTGGCAAGAATGAAAGATAACCTTTCAATTCTCTAAAGAGCCAACATTGACAGTGGTAAAATGTCCAGACATCCAGACGCTAAAATCTGATAAATGTATGAGGGGAAGCTCAGCTTGCCCACGAGGTGGCCATACCCCTTGTTGAATGAGCCCTTAAGCCCGCTGGGGAATGAAGACCCATAGATGTATAGGCCAATTCAATTGCCTCCACCATCCAATGGGAAAGGCGCTATGAGGAGATCGGCTTACCCTTACATTGAGTGGCTCATGAAACGAATAGCTGATCATTCTTCCTGAACGATCGTGTCCTGTTTACATAATAGCGTAACGCTCGTACAGGACACAAAGTGTGCAATTTCCGCTCCTCCTTCGAAGTAAAAGGAGGGGGGTAAAAGGCACGCAACTCCAAAGCAGAGCAGTTATAAGATGAATCACTGACTTTGGGAACGAACGCCAGGTTAGGCAGCAACGCAACCTTGCTGTCATCCGGGCTAAAATCCAGACATGCCAGATGAACCGACAAAGCGTGTAACTCACACACTCACTTAGCTAAGACTAAATCAAGTAGTAAGACCATTTTCAGAGATAGGAGCTTAATATCCACACTCTCCAGAGGTTCAAATGGGGCCCGAGTAAAAGCATTCAGAACCATGGACAAGTCCCATGACGGAACCAGATGCTTAGATACTGGTCTCAAACGCTTCACCCCCTTCATAAAACGGCATAAAAGAGGGTGCCGTCCAAATGAGACTCCCTTGAAGCCTACATGACACGCTGAAATAACAGCCAGGTAAACTTTAATAGTAGAAAACGCTCTCCCATTGTTCATTAAGCTTTGTAAAAAGCAAAGTACATCGCTCACCGCGAACTGAAAGGGAATCACTCCTTTACGAGTACACCAGTCCTCAAACACACGCCATTTAAGACCATACAGTGAGCACGTTGATGGAGCTCTAGCGCTCTGGATAGTGTTTATAACCTCCTGTGGAAGCCAGAGAGCGTATAAATTTAACCCTTCACGGGCCAGACCCAAAGATCGACTCGTTCCAGGTGTGGGTGAAATATCTGCCCCCCCCCGCTTGCGACAGCAAGTCCCGGCGCAACGGGAGCGACCAGGGCTCTCCCTGAAGCAGCTGGACAATCTCTGCCAACCACAGCCTCCCCGGCCAATGAGGGGCTATCAGAAGGAGAGATAACCCATTTTCTCTTACGCTTTCCAGGGTGGGAGAAATTAGACTCAGCGGAGGAAATGCATGAAGCAACACGTTCGGCCACGGGTGCGCCAGCGCATCCACACCCAAAGGCGCATTTTCGTCCCTGAGAGAGAAATACAGCGGACACTTTGCGTTTACCTGCGAGGCGAAGAGATCTAAGGCAGCCTTGCCGTACATCCCCCAAATCTGATCCACCACCTGCTGGTGGAGCACCCATTCTCCGTATAACGGGTTGCCCCTTGACAGGAGATCCGCCCCTACATTCAGGACTCCTGGTACATGCATCGCACGCAGCAAGCTGAAGTGCGCTGCACCCTAGACAATCAGTTTGCGTGCTAGATTGTGTAATTGTAACGAACGCGTTCCCCCTTGGCGATTGATATATGCCACCACAGTTGTGTTGTCTGTCCTGACCAGAACATGAAACCCTTCCAAGAATGGGAGAAAATGTTTCAGGGCCAGAAAGACTGCCATCAACTCCAACATATTTATGTGAAGTTTGCGAAGCTGGGGCGTCCAGCGACCGTTTACCGATCTGCCCTGAAAAACAGCCCCCCAACCCGACAGAGATGCATCTGTTGTCACTACTTTTCTCAGAGACACGCCCCCCAAGGGAACCCCTGTCTGGAATAAACAGGGATCTCTCCACTGATGAAGAGCCATCACGCACTCCGCGTGTATTCTTACACTGCGTGCGAGGTGCCGACAAGGACACAGACGTCTCGCTGCTACCCATTGCTGGAAGTCTCTCATTTTCAGCAAACCTAGCAGGACAACGGACAGCGACAAAGCCATCATGCCCAAAAGGCGGAGACAGGTCCTGAACGATACCAAATTTCCCTTGCGAAACTGGGCCAGGCACTGATAAAACGCTATTAACCTCAAAAATTTGTTAAATTTACTTACTTGACGATGTTGTGTTGAAGACTCAAATGCAGGAAAGTTTTGTGATTCAATCACCCCTTGATCTCACGTGTGACGTCTGCGGATGTTCCCATGCGGGAGAGATGCGTCTGACTCCGGGCTACTTTTACATGGGTTTAGTCTAAGTTAGCGGTTCAAATACAGATAAATAAGTGCTAACAGCACATGACATCATGAAACTAGGAGGAAATAATAACAGTGGTGAAAATCTACATAAAACCGATAACTGTTACAGGGATTACCTGGCTGCTATCACGGACCCTCTGCTTGCCGCACGTTTAGATATGCTAAGGATTAGGGATCCTTGACGCGACCTGGTGATGAATTCGGTGACGTAGCAAAAAAAAAGGCTGTTCAAAAACCAATTTCGTGACGGCATTTGGGAAAATACAGTTTAAGAAGAAAAATACTCATCAATGGTGTTGATAAATGGATTGGCAAATGGTTTGTCTAAAAGCATATTAAAAAAAACATATAGACAAATAAACAACATAAAAAAAAACTTGATTTTCACTACAGAGGGACTTTAAGACTTTAATGATAATAGAGATTGTTTTCGTTTTCCATCTGTTATGTGATTATATATTTAATACAATGAGCTTTGATCATGTTAATATTTATATATATATATAGCATGTCATTGAGCAACATTATTATACCTGTACGAACAGCGAGGGTTAGTTTTAGGGTTGAACCTTTATGCTGACGTTTTTCCTAAAATATCACACATTTTTAGATTAAATAAAGAAAATGACTTTAAAATGCATCTAATTGCTCATAACTTTGAATAAACGTCAGGCCTGAACTAAATTAGTTAAAAATAGTAAGAGCAAGACAGCTTTACCGCATGAAAGATCAGGTCGCATTTGTTTTATTTCCTTTCATTTAATATTTGTCTTTCTTAAAAATAATATTAACAGTTTTGATATTTTAATTTTAGTCCTGATAGAAGTGAAAGAATAAAGTGAAGAACCAAATGACGTAGAGGAGAAACATCAGTATCAGACGCCTCATCGTTTCATGACTACAGAAATACCTTTCAGTGACTCACAAACTAAAAAGAAAAAGTGAGGAAAACGGACTCTGAGAACCTTCACCTGCCCTCGATGTGTGAAGACTTTCACACGTAAAGGAAATGGTCTCAGGTTACGTATGTAACCATGGTTCCATGAGTAGGGAACGAGACACTGTGTCCTTTAGGGTGTCTGAAGCATATATCTAAAAACGACAATAACATTGGCCTATGACAGCCTATGACATCAATTACCCTTCGCGAATCATATAAATCGTATAAAAGGGCGCCAGGAGAACACGTCATCCGCTTCCTTGTCTGAAGCTTGCGTCCGAAGCATGGCAGGGAAACCAGAGGACGCAGTGTCTCGTTCCCTACTCAGGAAACCATGGTTACATATGTAACCTGAGACATTCCCTTTCAAGGGAACTTTGAACTGCGTCCTCTAGGGTCGCTATGGGGAACGGTATACCCACGCCACCATGCTGAGGGGAGTGCATGCCAAATCACAGGCGAGCACTAAGTACCAACTCTACCATATTGCCATGGGATTTGCCCCTGGGACGTTAGACGGCTGTCATTATCCCCTATGGCCAAAGGCCTAAGCTACATACCCATAAACTTACCTGTTAGGGCCAGGACTCCTGGGACCAGGGTAGAGCTCAAAGGCTTGGAATCAGGAAGAGATTCCTTTAAGGGGATACGACCAAGTGCCTAGAATTGTACTAGTCTGTCTAACGGTCTAAACAGACCCCTAGTAGCAACACCCTGTTAAAGTAGGTATCCTGAGGTTACATAGGTAGAGTGGTGCCCAAGGTGGAACCGGGGCTTAACCAGCTCAAAGAAAGGGCACAAAGCCCTCACCCATAGCCCTACTAGGGATGTTCATTTCGTTTATTTTTCCTAACCGACAACCGACGCACGTTAACCGATTATTAACCGTTAACCAACAAGATTATTTTAAATTAGAAAGGATAAATGTCTGTGACCCGTTAAAAAAAAAAACGGGCCCAGCAAAAAAACATAATAAAGCTAGGCTATATATGAATAGGCCTATACGAGAAACATATTTTTTACTTAAATTATAAATTAAGAAAATGAAAGAAAAACTGTGCAACAATGCAGAGTTTTGGTTCATTTTTGTGCTGCGTGAAAGGAAACCACGACGGCAGAAAGCGGCATCCTATTTTTCTTTAGGCTTATTTTACAAAAGCACAAAGATTTGTTTTTATTGTGACTGTACACAAATAAAGGCAAACCTTTTACAATTCAGATTATATTTAGGACTAAAAGGAGTAGTTGCTTCCACTGTTAGAAGAAAAAAACTCAAGTAATTGTGCCGGCGCAGCATGCGCGCACACACCGTTAAGCATTGCACCTTGACAATGCAGCCTGTTCATTATCATAATAAAATACAGTCAGTCAAACTACTGAAAATAGTAAAAAAATATGTAATAAAATCTGTGCCGTTAAGTGTTATCACCACATCGCTGTGATGTTATGCAAAACATTTTGTTTTACGTGGATATTGGAATGCGAGTGAAGCCTAGGCTACATAATAAATAATAATTTGCCATTCAAATACATCGCGAACATGGAAAAATTTGATTTTGTGTCGAATGAGAGACGCTAACGTTGGTTTCGTTTTAGCCTAAATTAATTCGTTTTTGGCTTGTCGTTTTTATTGCTATAGCTTCTTATATTTTTAATTCTTGTTCTTTTCTAAATACTGTTAATTGAAAGGATTTGTTGTAAAATAGCCTACCTATGTTTACAGTGTTTATTATAATGTTTGTAAACATTTCGCCTCGGCATTAGGCCTATTTCTGAATGACACATTAAAATGTGACTTATACGCGACTTGTTTTTTCCCCCTAAAAAAATATTTTTTTTATACGCGTAGCGTATTTTAACCACGCAGCAAACCTTTTTAAATATTTGGATAAATTACTGAAAAAATAAATAATTAAATTACTTTTTAAACTGTTTAACTGATTGTATTAATCGGTCAAAATTCTTACGGTCGGTTAAACGGTTAAAATGAACATCCCTAGCCCCTACCATACAGGATTTTAGAAAGAATGTAAAATGCTTGATGTGCGAACTTACCACAGCATGGATTCTAGAAAGTGCACAGGGACTTCGCGTGCGCACTTACCATATCATGGATTTTAAAGATACCGTTCTAAGGGGCCCTCGTGGCACTCTGAAAGAGCAGTCCATAGATGGAAATGGCGCATCCCAAGAACAATACGTCTGAGAAGTCACCAACTCATCCTCATGGTATAATGCTGGAATGGCTAGCAGTAAGTTACCTAGCTGAGGGAGCATAACACCCAGCTCTCAGCTGAGAGGGGGCTCGACCTACAGCATGTTCGTTAGAAATCCTGAAGGGTAAGCGTACTGCAAGCTTAGCCAAAAAACTCAGCGTATCAGGAAGGCAGAGGAAGGGCCTAGTTCGCATGATGTTGCCGGTTCCAGGTGCTCTGGGAAAACAGAGAACTCAACTCTCCACGTGAGAGGAGAACTCCGAATTCAGAAAATGAGTAGCGTGCTCATAGGCATCCCTCTGATAGAGGGGAGCACTGCTAAACATCACCATGAGAACAGCCCACGGAGCAGGGAATTCAACTCCTCAGAAGGGGAGAGAACTCGAACGCTCTGAAGAAAGTGCCATGCTCATAAATAACCCTCTACAGTGAGGGGAGCGATGCTTTAAAAATTTATCAACAGAGACACACTAGGTGAGTGGAGCCCAAGACGAGTACCGGTGCCTAAGCCAACCATTTAGAGAAAGGGAACAAGGTTGACAACGAGTAACCCTTACCATACAGGATTTTAGAAAGTGTACTTCTTAGCTCGACCAGAAGGGGTTAGAAGGGGTAACCCAGCAGGGCCCAATAAAAGACAGTCCACTGGTGCAGCTGGACACGGTCTCATGCTCTCTATCTCGATAGAGAGTGTGGGTCTCGTATAACCAGAACCGATATAATCTGAAGAAATAGCGGGACCCAATAACCAATCATGCATATAGAGCTTATTGCTCCTCAGAGCAGAAGCACAAAGGAGAGGTTCCCACAAAAACAAAAATCCCTCTTACCTCAGGGAAAGCAGTGTAATCCAGCCCACTCCACAGAGGGGTGATTATTGGTTCAACCATAAGGGCAGTGTGACAGTGAGGACCCACGGGCCCGACTGTCTATGGAGCATTGAGCTCCTCAACGCGTCAGCGAGAGGAGCTCTAACTCAGAGAGCGTACATGAAGTTTAAGGAACGATTCAAATCTTGGGAGACCTCTCAGGGTGAGAAATGCGTAGTTCACACCTGGCCAGAGGATAGGGAGCATGTCACGATACATGTACTCAGAAGAGTACTAGCCCACAAGGACCCACAGGTTCTGAGGTTGCAGCGTTATTCTGGGGACCTGATGCTGGGAGACTTCCTCAGAAGCCCAGGCTGCGTGTCCAAGCCGAAGATGAGGGCTATCACCAGCCTGGAACCAGAACCGATGAGTGAAACCATCACTGTAATCGGTCAACACCAGGAGGTCCTGACTTAGCAGGTGGGTCAAACCTAAAGTCAGAAAAACAGAACAGGTCAGAGTAGCACTGCAGAGAAAGGTTAGCATCAAACACACAAGAACTTGCGTATTGGATCGTACTCACCATGGCTCCCGCGCATGACTCAGGCTCATGATATAGGCTGGAGGCGATGTCCGAAGCCTGGATCCTCGTGGAATGAAGGATATAAAGGCAGCCGAGCCAAAATCTACAATGGAGAGAGTCCTTTCTTATGTTTCCAGTGTGGAAAGGGTTTCACGCAGAAAGGAAGCCTTAAGAGACACCAGAGAATCCACAGCGGAGAGAAACCCTTCTCCTGCCTTCAGTGTGGGAAGATTTTCACATGCAAAGAAAGCCTGAGCGTGCACAAGAGGATCCACACCACATGCATGAGACTGCATAATGGAAAGAAACCGTATCTCTGCGCTTCATGTTGGAGGAGTTTTACTCATTCAAGTGGCCTAAAGACTCATAGAATAAAACATTGTTCGGAGGTGTGGCAGTGAGCAAAATGCATGTAATTAGAACATTTCTTCCAAAATGGATCATTTGTTAAATTTAACTACCTGTTGTGGTTAACAGCTGTCAGTTTATGCAAGAGGTAGTAGAAAAGAAAAATACAGATTGTCTATTGATTATATATGCTGATATTTGTCAACTCTGAAGTGGCTCAAACGAGAAATTATTTTGGCTAATCAACCATTTTAGCAGCATAGAGTCTGTTTAATGCGCGAACTACAACATTATAATTAAAAATGGAGCCCAACTAAATTAACCTTTCATTAAGCCCTGTTTGTTCTTGTCTATGAATATCCTGTGTTTGGATCATTTTTACATATAATTTACAGAAATAAAGTTAACTTTTGTTGTCCCATGACCTGCAGGGTTTGTGCTGTCATGATAAAACAAAATTTACTAAAATATCAGTTTTATTATTGTGATTTCGAAGCCTGGAAAAGTTATAGAACCTGTTCACAAAATGATCCAAATGATTATGAATCAAAAAGGTTTAAAAATATCCAGTAAGCACAGAGGACTAGACAGGTCATGCAAAAGTTCATTTCTTTAAAAATAGAGGGAACGCTTACAATAGTGACACAATTAGTTTTTTTCCCCCAAACCATTAAATAAATCTTGAGAAGTTCATGCTGTGGTTTCTGTTAATCATTATTGATTTGTTTTACATATTGAATCTGGTTATTGTAGAGGCAACCGAAACAAAGAGTTCATAGTACCACAGTAAATTCATTTTAGAAACATTAGCTACTACACCATTATGAAAGAAATCAAATGTATCGGTGCAAAAATTGCTTCATGAATTGAGTAAAGATATAGAGCGAATTTCCACAAATAATGTTGTCATTAGCTCAATGAATATGACTAAATTACCATTTTCAGAACAAAACAAAAAAAACTACTATTAATAGGTTAGCAGAACATGTGTTTTCGTAATTTTGGAGCTTGTGATTTTGTGGAGCTCAACTCTTGATCACAAACAAATCCAGACTTGAACATTTGACTGGTTCCAAATAACAAACATGCATCTTGTATGAAAACTCATTTCTCTCGTGTTTGAACTACATGGCTGTTCTATCCATGTGTTCTATCAATGATCACTCATCACTCTCAAACTCCCATGATATACTTCCATTCGGGAGCAATAACATTTACATAACCAAACACATTTGCAGTTATCCAAGGTGTGTACTGTCTTCTAAAGTACACCATAGGGGTAAAGTATGTAAAAAACCCCTTCAACCCCCTGAACAGGGGAATAACAGTAAGCCGTTATAGTAGCAAAAGGAGGCATTAATGCTTTTGAAATCAAATGTTCAACAATACACAATTTGGATAATAATTTGGATATTATATTCATTTATTATATAAAAAACATTCCAATGCCTTGATCTTGTTGTAATCATGCCTTTTCAGCAGGCACCACCATCAAAAGCACTGTATGACTCTTTTCAGTCTGTAGGTTTAATTTGCATGAAAATGTGCCAGGCACTTTAATAAGATACCTGCATGCTAAATACATTTTCAAGGGAAAGCTTTTTTTTTTTGTTCTGAAGGACTAAATGACACTAATGCTGGTATTTAAGAAATTGGCTTATGAAATAATTACTTAAAATAAAAGGTCATACATCTATTCCGCAACAGTGTACTCGAGTCGGACTCAAATCTGAATTCAAGACCATATTTGCTGACTAGTGGAGACCAGCTAAGGGTCCTGATAGTCTTAAAAAGACAGACTTGAGATGAGTCTCGGACTCAAGACCATATTTTTAAGTCAAGTTAAAAAAGAAAAAAAAAAAAGAAAAAAGATTCAAGGAGTTCAAGGTAAGATATAGGCTAGCTAAACATTTAATATAATCTAGTGACAGACTATTTGACTTTTTGTCAATTGAAACTTTCAAAACAATACAATACTTTTACATTAGAAACAGATCCAAAGTCAGATTTTCTGCTATTGGATTGAAAATAGAGAAAAATAGCTTTTCACAAAAATCACAACTTTATTGCACCAGTATATCTACATTTATGTATTTGCAATACTGAATGACTTCTTGTTTTCAGAAAAGGCATTAGGTACAGAACTATCAATTCAAATATGACAAAGACACTCGTGTGTTCTTTAGCTTCAAATTACTTTCTAAGAGAATACAGACACATCCTACAGAGCGCATAGTGTCTGGGTCCTGAACAAGACCTCAGAGCAGTCTTCCAGACACGCATCTATTGGTTAATAAAATTTCCCATTTACAATTCCACAAACCTTAAATACATTAGGCTTCCATTTAGCAATGTGCATTTTAACATGTTTTAATAAGTATAATTTGCAACATGTTCTATTCATTTTTAAAAATTAAACCAAGGCAACTTTTCTAAAACCCAAGGATTCATGAAAGGATGGTGTGTAACAACAAGAATGACTGGAGGATGGCACAGAGAGCACAAGGTAGACTGTACAATGTCCTAAATAGGAAGGCTTCAACATTGGTTTACTCCTATGATGGCTCTTGAGTGGATAAGCATGTACATCATTCTGACCCAATGTATAATAGCACTGCTAACGGACAGGGTGTTTACAGCTCACACAGATGACATTTGGACCAGCTTTTGTTGAGTTTTACCCTGGAATGACCCCTTCGCAGGGCATCCGAAGGATTGCTGTAGTTGCATAGAGAGTAGGAAAGAGATACAGGATGAGATGCACTAAATCAAAGACAAAGGGATACTCCAATTATTAAATAATTCAGCCCTCCTGGCAGAAACACAGTGGTTTGTGTTAAGGCCCATGTTTTAGCTCACATGGATGAAATGTATTGCATTGTTGTATGCAGCCCTGTGCATAAAAGACCACGTCGTCTGACTGGAAATGGTGGCGTTTTGGGAAATCCGAGGAGAAATCTTATAGAAACTGTGGAAATTGTCACAAGAGGCTAATTTCTCTTTAAAATATGGCAAAATCAAAGACCGCAAAGGGGAGTTGAGTTGGAGGAGGATGGGCTAGTATTTAAGCAGGCAAGACATGAAAGCATACAATCACAAGAAAGAAATGTATTGCAATGCAAGACAGCAGGGCAACACTACTTCCTCCAACAGATGATCCATTCAGGCAAATAACTGCCTAATAATATCTGGACCAAATATGAAAAAGCTAAATAATTTAGTGAACAAAAGTTGCATAAAGGGAACAATGATATTTGTTGAGTCATTGGAGGGAGGGGCTACATGTTCCCGTTTTTAGAAAGTTTGAGGGTTTTCTTCTCAATAAAAGACAATAGTTTTCATCGCCGGCCATCACAGCCTGAATGCTCGCCATCTTGTGTAGTCCTGCCTAAATAAAACCGGCCCTGGTAAACATTTGTTCGTATTACAATAAGAATAATTCAGATCATTAAAGGTTAACAGGGTGCAAACTCTCCAGTTTGTCGTCTTTCCTATGATCCAAAGATCATATTGGCACCGTTAGTGGTGTGTGTTTTGGATTTCAGACGTTGACTAAAGCCTCAGGAGATGACCTCAGCCTCATGGCTTGATTTCACAGTACTGCTGCGCTTTTGTGTTCTTCAGAAGAACCTCAGACAGATCCGACTGCTGCTGATCCAATAAGGCAACTGGTCTGGTCAGGGCACACGACTGAGATCAAGCAAGACAGTAAAACCGCTGGTTATAAACATCATCCAAGTTTGAATATATTTATTAAAATAATAATAAAACAAAAAGCTTTCAAGCTGATGGATACGGTTCTTCACAAAACAGAATTGTAAAGGAAAAAGATACTTCATGTTCACTTATTTGTAATAATTTTCACATTCGAACAGCAGCATGTGAACGGAATTTTAAAATGCAAACATTGCTACTGTATCACAAACTATTTAATAACTGCGATAGGACATTTGCTCAAGAGTCATTTAATAAAGACGTTTTAATTATAAACCATCTTAACTAGGGGTGGAACGGTTCAACTTACTCACGGTTCGGCTTGTATCACGGTTTTAGAGTCACGTTTCGCTATGTGCTATGTTTAGGCAAAAACTATACTGTCAAATAAAAATAAAGAAAATAAGAAGAATCTATCTTACTACAAGCAACAGCACAAATAAATACAACAGAGTAAAGATATAAATAAAATAAAGAGTGATTTTCAGTTTAGGTAGGTCTACCTTTTTTTTTTTTTTTAGGTAGGTCTAACATTAATTTTCAGGTACAGAAACTGAATAAAGTAATGAAATGTAAAACAGCATTGCATTTTTGACTGTATAAATTAAAGATGAATCTTTATTAAAGTTACAAAAGCTATTCAATCAAGAGCAGTGAGTGATTTCTTTGTTGTTGCTTTTTGATTAATATTAAGAAAGTGCTGTCACTTTAAGAGAATGCACTGATCCAGTGCACTGATCCAGTACGTTCAGCCGGCTATGTCTGCTATAGGATACTTACCAAGACGGGCATTTTAACAATTTTCGTGTGAATTTGTCCTTTTAAAAACAATACTTCAGAGAGAGCTTAATATCTGCGTGGTTCCAGGCACGTGTTGCCCGATTCGGACGTGCACAAAATCTTCTCACTTGTCGAGCCGCGCGCTTCACGTCCTCTGTCTCTTAAAATAAATGTTTAAAGCTTACATGAGTTTAGCTAAGCTTAAACGACAGATATCAACACCCGATCAGCACACCCGGTTGATGATTGAATAAATCTCATATTCCAGCCATACTACGCATCGCATTGAACAAGAGTGAATGGTTGTGTCCACGTTTTTTATTGGGGTTTTTCCATAGCTGTTGTTGTAGGGATTGGTTGCTGGGGGGTGGGGGGGTGTGTGTGGGAATCCGAGGCGGGGGGGGGGTCGGGCATGGGGGGGACCATCAACAGTAAAGATATCATTTGGGTGGGTCGACGGCCTGTTTTTTTTTACGTGTTATTTATAGCAAGGGACCTGGGATTACAGGATGCTTGCCAGTTTAAGGGGTGAAATCCGTCGGGGATCCTACAGCGCGTGCCGAGCCTTTTGTGGAGAACCGTGGCGGGAAGTTTGATGGTGGTGGGGGGGGGTGGTGGTGGATTTTCTGTACAGAGTGCTTGCGGAAGGGTCTTGGTTGTTGGTTTTTTGTTTGGGTCTTGTGTGTTATGAGTAAGTTTGGTTGTCTTGGTTTTCTGTTTGTGATGGGGGGTGTTCGGGTATCTTTTTGTAGCGGTCAAAAAGAACTAGTGTGTACTAGGGGGCCGGTGTTCGCACAGCGTGCGGTTAGTGGTGTCCCAAACTAAATGTACAGTCCTAAAGTCTGGGACGATTTGCACGAACTATTCCCATACCATTTTAAGGTTGCAGTCGCACCCGACATGGTGTACTAAGAAGGAACGAAGCCGGTCCGACATACCCCTCGCGTCCTTTGTGCGCGGCAAAAAAAAAAAAATCAACACCAAAACACAGAAGAACCACGTAACACAGAGATAGAACTGCGATCGAGCTGTGTTTTTTGTTGTGTCCGTGGTTTTCACATATGGAACATGGAAAGTCGACTGTATACTAAAGCTCCTGAATAGAACGGAAGAGGAGACTAAGATTCTCCAACTAACAACCATGTGCGATGCTACTTTCGACAATGCCTGGCGACTTTCCAGCTTCCGTACGCATCTATCGGGCTGTTCTCCAAACTTGCGAAATAAGTTGATACAATGTTTACAGTATGTTTACACCACGTTTTAAATCATGGCGGTTGATGCGTTTCTCGTACCGTGGTTGGGCCAATCACTGGTCTCTTGCATCACGGATTATACCATTGTTGTGTCTGGTTAGACCCTGCTCCGGAAGTAGGAGCTAATTTTGGTTTCTTGAAAAGGCAGTCCGGTACTAAAATTACCCCAGTTCCGGCATGCTAACATTGGCCAAAATGTGGGTAGTTACACAATTAGTTCTGGTATTATGAAAAGTTTCCCGCGGTGCGAAAGGCCCTATTGCTAGAAATGAGTAGAAAGAAAAAAAACGAAAACAAAGTGTACCTTTCAATGGCGAAACCCCAGACTGCTCCATCTGCCACCCGGTGTGACTGACCACATGTTACGATGCTCTTGGATCTTCTGGAAGACATTTCCATTCCTCCTCTTCTCCTTTTTGTATTTTTTCATTTTCTTTACCTATTCAAGATGAAAGAGATTAAATGACTTAGATATAGGTCTAACACTAAAACCACTAACATGAAGTGATATAACACAACATATATATATATATATATATATTAAGTCAAGAAACAGAGCTTAAAATACTGCTGATATTACTTTATTAGTAAATACAGTATTCCAGACAGTGTGCTGTGCACATACTGCAAAAATAGCACAAGTAGTAAACTATTCCGACTGACTAGTAGAAACTTAAATGCAACCGCAGTCACTACCAGTCCACATGAATAACCTAGAGTAAGCAATGCATAAAAGTAAATGACAGTCCTCACTTTTCCACTGTCAAACTCCGTGTCCCACTCATCAATGACGGTCTCATTTTGGGCATAGCGTGCATCCTCTGCAGCATCTCTGCTAATGGCCGACAGATCTCCTTCCCAACTGAGGACTGTTGAATGAAATTATTCAAGACACTGTCAATATTTCAGAATTCAAGCATAGGTGTGGTTGAGAACTTTAAGAGCTTTTGAAGTCATATGGTTAATCTTAATTCACTTTTCCTGTGCTTCATATAAAAAGTAAATAGGAAGTATGCATACAATTTAAAATGTAAGAATTCAACTACCAATTGTTTTCTGTTTTTCCATCATTCATTTTTCCCCAGTATAGTTCTGAACACAAAAACAGGCCATTTAAAATGAATCACAACAGAAACAGAAATTGTCCGTTTTCATTTGAAATGCCTAACACAGAAGTTTAAGAACTACTTGTAACAGTTCTCCAATTCTCAGGGAAACGGAGAGGTCTCGCGCACAAGGTTTAGTTGACATATGACTGAAAACTCACCCTCAGTTCCATAAGCTTTATTTGAGGAGTTCTTGAGGAGCTCCTCGACTACATTGCAGCTTTTCTTGCCATCCCAGCCCATAGGAGCAGAGCATGGGCCTTTTCTCGATGTGCCCTCTGCTTCTCGATGGTTCTGGTCGCACTTGTAGCCGTCTCGAACCTGGCTGTCCCAAACGATCACGGCAGCTGTAACAGAAAACCGCAAATGTTTAACTCTTCTGTTTTAAGTTTAACAATAGTTATGGATGATGCCCTTTAAGCAAATGCACCTCCCCATTATTCTTTAAAATACTAAACCAGTGGTCTCAAACTCAATTCTTGGAAGGCCACAGCTCAAATCACAACCTGCTTGGAAGTTTCTAGCAATCCTGAAGACTTTGATTAGCTGGATCAGGTGTGTTTGATTAGGGTTGGAGCAAAACTGTGCAGAGCTGTGGCCTTACAGGAATTGAGTTTGAGATTAATGTACTAAACAAAGAAAAATAACATGTCTATGAAGTCTACAACAGAATATATAATAACATCTGTGCTGGGATTACCAGATTTCTGCTTGCTCGCATTGCCTATCTGACTAGGAGTCTCCACTCCATTGGTCTCTTGAAGCTCCACGTGAAGTTTTTCTTTATCCCTCGGTCTCTCCTCCTCTTCTCTGAAATCTTTTTGTTTTCTCTTTTTCTTTTTCTTATTGGTCTCTCCTAGGTATTCTGTGTTTGCACCACTAACCTCTTTTACAACAGCGCTGAAAGACAAGAATAAGGCAGTTTTGACAGGTAAAGTGAATGAAGTTGTACTGTAACATTACGCATTTAAAGATTTTTAAATATTGGTGTTGACTTTACGCATCAAAATATATTTTGGGCTCCAAGTACACAACCCTAGTGTATATGTAAAAAAAAAAAAAGCTCAGTATATTAAAGATTTCAGTAACCAACTTACCACTTTGAAGCCACGGCTCCATTGCTGATCTCTTTAAGTTGCTTTTTGAGTTTGTGCTTCTTTTTCTTCTTCGGGACGGGGTCTGTCTCTGGCTGGTCAATTGGAGACACTGACTGAGGTTTGGTCTCACGGTTCTCTGTCGCTTTAGAGGTCTCATACTCCTTTTCTTTGGCTTCTGAGACGATGCTCCAAGTTTCTCCAAGACACCAGTCCTCATCCTGATGGGGCTCGAGATGGGACTGCACACACTCCCTCTGTCCCTCAAGACCATTTGCCTCTTGTTCCCTTTTCTTCTTTTTCTTTTTCTTCTTCCCGTTTTCAGCACTTGGCTTTGGTTCTTCTGGGGGCGAGGCTTTAGGGGCGTCCTGGTCTACTTCTGAATGTCGTCGTTTTAGTTTCTTTTTCTTCTTTTTTGGAGTGGGACTGGCGAGTACCTGTGGTAATCCTGTAGTTGAGGCTAACGGGTTCTGGCTCTGGATTGGTCTGGGTGTACTGGGCTTAACACCATTGGTCTGTGGAGAGGGAGCATGAGCGGGCGGCTCCAGAGTGGAAGAGGGCCGTTTAAGGGGACTTTTTAATTCTTTAGGATGGTAAGTTGAAGGTGGACATTGCAGGTTGAGCGAATGAGCTGAAAATCTGTGCAAAAGACCGAAATATTTTAAGTATTAAGAGTAGAGATGATACCAAGTTGATAGTAAATTGAGAATAGATATTACAATACATCTCTCTTCAGTCCTGGCACTACTGATCGATTTGGGGAACGTATAAATCATAAAAAAAATGTAATATCTGTAAAATACTGTTTTAGGGGTTAATCAAGATAGTAAAGAGATGGTTCACTCAAAATGCCTGAACATTTTAATAATCATTAACTAATGTCTTTCCGAACCTGTATGATTTTCCCTCTTGAGAAAGAAATGAGGGACACTGCAATTTTACTCTAAATATCGCTTAAATATCAGATTGTATAAATCAAAGCAATGGCTTTTAAGTGCGGCGTTAAAGAATGTCACTATGTACTGCCACTGCACTGAATTTACCCATATTAACAAATGTTTATTAACACAAATCAAATAGATTTGAAACAACATGAGGGTGAGCAAATAATGACAATTTTAATGTGTGAACTATTCCATTACAATATTTAACTTCTGTAATTACTGTAACTTCGATCAAACATTGCGTACAGACTCCAAACAAACATCGTTTTATAGATAAATTTCAGTCATTTTTTATTTTGATCTAATTCACACTATTAACACCAACTTATCTCACTAACTATTAACAACGACTATTCGCACTATTTAACAAAACTCCTAATTTGCTGCTTATGAATAGTTAGTAAAGTAGTTGTTAAGTTTAGGTATGGGGTAGAGTAAGGGTATCTAAAATATTGTCATGCACAATAAGTCATTAATATGTGCTTTGTAGGTACTAAAACAGTCAGTATACTAGTAATATCCATTCTAATAAGCATTAGTGAGAATCTGACCCTAAACTAAAGCGTTACCATTTTTTTTTCCGTTATTTTTAAAAAAAACAAAAAACACCACACACACACACTATTAAGTCAGCATGACATAAAATTCACACTAGTTGATCTTAAATGAACATTCATCCTTGCACGTTTAATGTTTTTTTTTTACCTCAATTTATCAAAACATCATAATACTTTGATAATCTGTTACATTCTGATGTACATCACAATATGGAAGAAAAGATCTGTCGCTACTTCTACTGCATTATGACTTTAATGCAAGTTAGTGGGAGTTTTTCAGACTTTCATCTTAAAGTCAGCATGAAATGGAAATTGTAACCTACTTTTTTTTCTAGTGTGATGTAGGGAAGCACGATATATCGGCCACCATATCGGTATCGGCCGATAAATGCTAATTTTTTCTGTTATTGGTATCGGCCTGATAAGAAAATTTGGTCGATATCTTAAAGCCGATAAATAATGTATTATTTCCTGCAGAGACACTTCAGATGCACACTGTTCTCCATGATGGTATTTATTTGCTTGAAATATTATTAGAATCACTTTGAAAAGTTAAATACAGTGAAGTGCAACATGTGCAGGGCAAGGCTGTCATAATATAATGAGAACATTACTGTTAAATAATGTTATAGTATCTTTGTGTGCCCGTGTTTAAGTACGTTGTTACGGGAAGAGCGCATTCACAACGGAGCTGCACCTTCATGACAAGCGCAGTTATTTTCGCTTGTGCATTTGCAGCCTTTTGTGCAAATGTACGTTGTAATATTGTGCTTATTTTATGCATATTGGTCTATTTATCACATATAGAATGCATTGGTTAAGCTAGAAACGCTTCATTTACCGTGTCATCTAGCTCAGTCGCATGCAGCCTCAATCAGTATCAGCGCAACAACATTAATACTAGGACCCTATCATATAATAGATATCTAATCTAATATATATAAAACAATGAAAACAACTATCATAAATAAAATGTTTGTGATTCTTTGTTTAATTTCCGTGTTTCAGCGCGTTGTTGCGTGGAAGAGCGCATCCACACGAATTAACAGTTCTGATTAGGCACTTACTTATATCGAGTTCACTTGGCGTTGCTTCTTTTTGTACATATATAAGTTGTAAAATTTTGTTTATGTTGTATAAATATCTGATTAATCTAATATATGATGCATTTCCTTGAGTTAAATAAGCTGCCAGCAAAGCACTTCATTTCACCAGTGTTCATTCAGCTCTTCAGCTTCAGCGCACACAGTGTGAACAGCAGTGCACAACATTAATAACTAGTATAACTGGGAATGTTATATGCATAACATAATAAAAAGAATATTACCGCAATAAAAGTTGTGAATTATTTGGGTTTATTTGCCTTGTTTCAGCGAGTTGTTACGGGAAGAAGAGCGCATCGAGTTACACATCTGACTAGCACGTAACTTGGTTCAAGATCACTTGTGCATTTGCGTCTTTTTGTACATATATAAGTTGTAATATTATGTTTGTTGTATAAATATCTGATTCTCATATAGCATAATTAACCCACTAATAAAGCGCTTCAGTTTACCGGTGTTCATTCAGCTCTTCAGCAACAGCACATGCAGCTTAAACAGAAATGCTGCTATTTGAAACAATGGTAGCTATTAATTTAAGATTTTGAACTTCTTTTTCAAAACCACTGATATATTATTATTAATAACCACCACTTTTATTTTGTATCTTATTATTTTCGTCAACAATATGGTTTAATTAAAATAATTTCATTATCGTCGGTGCAGAGTCTATTCTGTTTAATTTATCCATGGCACATGATTTATTAATTTTTTTACATGCAAGTAATGTTGTCTAGTTACTTGTTTCTATTATTTAAGCATTATTTTATTTATTTGTAAGGCTCCTTTATGTTTGATTTATGTTGAAGTGTTTAATGGCGAGACGTTTTTTGTAATCAGGCTCTCAAATTATATAAAAATGTGGATTTATCGGCCAACATATCGATTATCGGCTTTCATATATAAAGAATTATCGGTATCTGTCAAACTTTTCATATTCGGTGCAATCCCTAGGGTGGATGTATAGCTGATGAAGATTTTGGGTGGATCATCCCTTTCAATCTTTTTTGGTATTAAGATTTGAGTGATGTGCATGTGAATAAACTCAATCTAACGTGAAATGTCATTCCGTATAAAAGTTCAGAAGCCTCAATTCATGACTCTTCAACATCCATCAGTAATTAGGGATGCACTGATACCACTTTTTTCAGAATGAGTCCGATACCGATACTTTCATTTTTGGTACTCGCCGATACCGATACCTGTATTTTCACAGCATTTTAATTATTTTTTTTTAATATTGGGTAATCAGAAACAATATAAGTAATAATAGTACTAATAATAATAATAATAATAATAACAAATCCTGTTGTTTGGCTTCATTTAGCAACCAGATATTACCTTCAGTTATTTCCACACTTAATTATACCTGTTAAAATGTATTGTATAAGCTTTTGTTACTTTCACTGTTCATTTTAATGGTGCATTAGAGCTGCTCCATATCAGCAGCTCAATACTGTAATCACAAAACATTTTCCTAAAATAATGCAGGGAACCACTCATTATACATTATACGAGTGCACACGGTGTACTATTTTGGTGATGTCATTTGCGTCACGCGCAGAGTACACAGACCCTCGTGTAGGAGTAAAATCCGAAGTATACTTTGGCCTTAAAGCAAGCTAAACGTATAAAGCGCACACACGTTTGTATTGGTGCAGAATGAGAGAGACACTTACTGCCTAGCGCATTTCACACAGTCTGCTAGTTTCACTTTTGCTTTAAATAAAGTTATGTATGCTTGACTTTTAAAATAAACGCTGTTTATAGTGAATGCCCCTATAAATAGTCTAATTTTTACGATTTAATTTGAATCCAAATGCATGTGCTATGGAGCGAACAGCAATCAAGATCATGCAACAGAAGTGCTCGCTCTCGGACTCTCTCGTCCTCGTCTTCTTTCACCTCTCTCTCTCTCCTCTCTCTCCTTACCGTCAAATAACTTTAGTAACTTGTGCATTGTTTTACTTACATGCTTTTGACATATCCGACCGAACTACAAACTTTCCAGTGATGTCTGTGAGATATTCATTCGACAAGCTCGCGCATCTGTGCAGCCGCACGCTCAATCCACTCAGTGCGCTCTGCTTATCAGCTCGGGCACATCCGCTATACAGGCGTGAATATTGAATGTTTAACATTATATTAATTACTTACATGTACTTTTTTAGACATCCTTAATCTCTAATAACTCCATTCTACTCTCTGTTGTTCTGTTTTCAGTGTTTCTTTTTCTGGACACAGCTCTATTCAGACGCTGTTTGGTATCAGGGCATTTTTATGAGTACGAGTACAGGAGCGCAGTATCGGACCCGATACCAGTATTGGTGCATCCCTAACAGCAATGACTCTAATGAACAAATATACATCACACACACACACACACAACTATTATCATCAATGCTTTTCAGTTCTGAATTCACTATATTTATAAGCATTTCTTTACAACTTTCCACAATGATTTCTGGGGTTTTCTTGTCAGTGAACGACAATCATTGCTGCCTTAGAATTCAGCTAAATATTTTAAGAGCTGCCCACCTTCTGCAACAGCCTTTGTAGCATTAAAACAGAACCTCAGCTCACTAGATTTTTAGCAGGGAAACGTGGGATGTGCACAGGTGAAAGCAAGCAAGATGTGTGCCGAGTGTCACGACAACAGCAAAGCAGCTCTGATGTAGCACACCGACCCAAAGCCTAAACTTAAATTTACCATTAATCACAAAGTTGTGTTTGTGTACAACTTAATAGACTATACTCCTATTCCTAACAGCCTTCAGTCACATCAAATCAAATATAAATATCAAATATGTTCTACTGAAATCAATTGGATTGTGAAAAGCACATCTATTTTGACAAATGGTTGAAGGCTTGGTGATTTCACCCGAAACGGAAAGTTAAAATTCAACCGAATCTGCTCTCACTTTCAGAGCGAGTGAGTACCTGTGGTGCGGGTGGGTGGAGTCCCGGCTGAGAAGGTGTGAGGGGTCACTGGACAGATGATGAGATGAAGGGGGCGGAGCCTCAGTGCTGCTGCTCGGAATCTGCCGGGGACTGGCCTGCAGTTATTGACATAAATAAAAACTTTGTGGTCTAAAAAAATATAAAATAAAATGTAAAAAAAACCAGCCATGAAACGTGACAATGAAAAAGGGACCCATTGGGAGGAAATCCTCAAGACCAAAGAAAAAGAAAAAAAAAAAAAAAAAAGTAGGAAGGGGGAAGGAAAAAAGAAAGTGTAGCAGAGAAGAATTAGAAGTTGTTAGAAATAAAAAATAAAAAAATAAAATAAATTTTTAAAAAGAACAGCAGTGCAGACTGCGAACCCTCAAAACAGATATAAGCTGAAAGACGTAAACGTATTATTATTGTATTATTACTGGCCAGTGAGAGCAACATGTCAAGGCTCCAGATTTTAAGAAAATACTTTTTCAACAACCGTACATCGACAAGGAATGAAGTGGACAAACATGGGAAGGCAAACACACAGACGACTTAAAAACCACCAGCAGATGAAACAAGGGTGGATGGAGCTGGTAGACTGACCTTCTTGGCAGACAGGGCGAGTCGTTTGGCGGGCGGGGGGGACATGGTGCTGACGGGCTCTGATGAGACATTGGTGAGGGCCTGGGGTTTCAGTTTCACCATCTTCTGCTCCTCTGAGTTCACACGCTCTGTGCTCTTAGCTGGAGATGCTGGACTGTTCACACTAGACATGTTGCCAACAGGTGCGCTCCTCGTGCCAATAGACTCCTGAAAGAAAACAAAAAAGACATCTGAGATTAACATCAAACTAAAAAATATTAATCACAATGTTTATCAGGTTATATTAAATTGATATTTATCACAATATTTATGTACAATGGGGAAGGAAATGCTTTCCAAATGTTTGTTAAGCCTTGAGAATGAATATAAACGTAACTCGTTTGTTCACAATTAAACTCCATGGAGTAGCTACCTTTTAATTTAGGGCCCCATGAAATCAATTTTTTCCCCTAAATTCTGTATTTTCCATTTTATTTTTTCCTAGATTCTGTGTTTTATTATCAAAAGTGGTGTCCAATTAAACAAATAATACTTTTTAAAAATGAAATCAAATGAACAAAGCATTCCATTTTAATTGTAATTTATTTGTTTCAAATAAGACACACAACAGAACTGGATTAACGGAATTAAAACATGGATGAAAAATGTTCTTTGGTTATATGATATTCCTTATACATATTATTATTACTTTGAGAAGTACATTGTAGCATAGAGGAGTAATATAGTTACGTCATAATTTCTTCAAGTTAAACCAAACTTATTTTGGAGGTTTGTATTGTGTATTTGGCGTTGCAGTATGTATTTGATGATAGTCTCCTTACACAAAGGTTAAAAAGCTTGTGAAGTGACTCTCAGAGAAGCTACTACACACATACTGAAAACGCAAGTGATGCTTGCGGTGTTTTCCGACTCTGCCACCTCAATATATGAGTACATTTCCAATCTCTAGAACTGCTCCGAGAGTCACTTAATGAGCATTTTACCATTTCCTTTGAGAAAATCTATCATCATAGCAAACAAAAACCTAAAGGTCTTCAAAACAACCCGTCAAAATAAAAGTTCAGTTTCACTTGAAGAAACTATGACATAAAGGTAATTACCTAATGTATGATAGTACTACTATAGACATATTAAAGAAACATTATTTTAAAGTGGTAGTATTGCCCAGAAATTGCCAGAATTTATTTAGCCGAATTATTTAGCTATTTCTGAACAAATAAAGAAAATAATAAACTACTTTTTAATTAAAATCTATTAATTAGAGATGCTTTTGATTATTAATATTTAAAGAAACATTTAAAATGGAATCCAGAAAATTAATGGAAACGCATAACAATAATTAAAAAAACGAATCCTGAAAAATTAAAACAGAAAAAACTGATTTTGGGAAAAACACTTAAATCGGGACATTTGTGATGAAAAACAGATTTTTGTTAGCAGGGCCCTACAGACGGGTGCGCACGAGATATTCGAACGGATCCTGAAAACCCATTGTACTTTAATAATGTGAATATTCAATGAATATTTAGAGTTAACTAAAAGGGAAACATCTTCAGACTTGAATTTGGTATTCAGAGATTTTCTATTTAAAGAAATAAACCATGTCACCATTAACCAAAACTCTTGTACGACTGTCACTTTTCTTGACAAAATCCACCACTTAAACAGCACATACAAGTCTATGGAGACTTACTTTAGACTCAGAGGAGGTGTCTGCTGAGGAGCTGTCAGACAGGGATTTGAGTGAGGTAGATGATGGCAGGCCGCGGCCCTCGCTGTTGCTCCTCTTGTCGGTGTCGGGTTTGGGGAGGCCGTTGGATGGAGCAGGAGTGCTGCTGCGGGACTGAGGCTGAGGTATGGGCTTCTTCACTTTCTTAAAGGGCTCCTCGATCAGTGTGGGTCCACTGGGCGGCTTGGGCGGGGCATGGGAGTTCCCTGTACCATTAGACATCTTTGGCGATTGGACCCCTGAACAGTTTCTGGCTACTGGAATACCAAGACCCCCATCCACAGACTGGATTTTCCTCAGCTGAGCGGGATCAAGCTTCTGAAAGGAAAAATAAGAGGTTTTGAACAAATGTGATGTTATGCAGGGGTAGCCTCTTTTGACTCTTTAACTCACTAGACATGATTATGATGTAATTTCTAGAATATAAGTCTGAAATGTGCTGTGACTTCTATTCCAAAGAGACTTGGCGTCGTATATACATGAGCCCATAAATTTGAATTAAGCCATAAATTGGGTTTGCATTGTTTTGGGAGCTGCCCCACCTAATTTTCCCACAATTTAAATGCTTTTCTACCAGTTAGTCCACATTGAATTTCTTATTTCTCTTCCCAAAATCTCACCCTCAGACCTTGCAGGTGATTTATTTATACAAATGTTTATTTACCACCTTTCTATCACTTTTAATCCCTATATTCACATCTTTTAATGTGGTAAAGTAGAAAAACACTGCATATCAGACATTTTTGTGTGTCAAATTAACAGAAATAATGTTTTTCAAAAAACATCTCATGGGTTTCAGATTTTAACTCTCCTCACATTTCACACTTTCAGACTTTCCTACCTTCGTAACCTGTGGTGAAGACAAAGGTCCATTGAGTGTGCTCCTCTTCAGCTGCTCCGGTGTCATATTTGTTCTCCCAGAGTGCACTATGTTCTGCTTTGTATTTGAAGCATCTGTATTTTTCTTTTCAGGTATCCTGCCACAGAAAAGATGTGATTGTAAAAATGAGGCATCACTACTGGCCACTGCAATATGAAGAGTAGATGAAACAACATGAATATTACCTCAGGTAAAAGAGGACATAGGCCTGCTGATTAAGGACAACCTTGATATTACTGGAATGCACCATTGAGTCATTCATCTGGTACCACTGTCCATTACTGGCCTATGAAAGGATATTTGCATTAGAATATTAGCCATAGTAATTAAGCATGAAAAAGACAACAAAGTAAAAACTTTTTCCTACAATGCTCCTTTAAAGTTCTCTCATCAAGCTCATTGTGTCGCTTACTGGTTCCTTGATCTTTGGATCTTTTTTGCGTTAACTGGGGACTTCTGAGATTACATCCTTCTATCAAAGGTTTTTATGCTCACCATATTAAAATGCCAACATAATCAAAACATAGGGTTCGATGCTTTTTGTAAAACAAATTGCGGGGGGGGGGGCTTTTGGTGGGGCAATTAATTGCATGCGATTGTCATGCGCATCTCGTCAGTAAAGCCGGTTCCGTGATTAGTAGTAAATCTCTATCACCTGCTTTCAGAAGGAGCGGCATTTAATACACAGAGCCGTAGTTCACTGACAATTAGGCAATATTGCGTTCATTATCGCAGATCGAATCGCTTGCGATAATGAACTCGATATTGCATAGCTTGTCAGTTAACTATGGCTCTGTGTATTAAATGCCACTCCATCTGAAAGCAGGTGATGGAGATTTACTGCTGATTACAGAATTGGCTTTACTGACAAGATGCGCATGATAATCGCATTCGATAATTTGCACAGCCGAATCTACATTGAGCTTTTCTAATTTGCGTTGGTGGGGAAAGAAAGATTTGGAAAAGAAATGGTGGTAAGTTGCCACTGACAATAGTGAAATGTACAACTATTATACAAAAGACTTGAGCTCAATGCTGTGACTGGCCAATCAGAATCAAGTATTCCAGAGAGTAGTGACCAATTGACCTAACGTTAAGCCCCTCCCCTCAAACGCAGATGAGCCAATGGCAGTCGAGTATCAGTTGCATGGGGAACGGAACTCGGACATCTGTAGGTTTCAGCGCCATAGAAACGATGCAAGCTTTGGATCTTCCAATGGGGTTTATGCTTCAAAAATTGAAAAACTATGTGCCTGGGGTAACCATGATCCCAGGTATCCTGAGAGAATAGGCAATGGAATTTATTTTATTCTATTTCCTAAACCCTTTTAGTCTGTTTTACCACAAAGGAAATTAATCGTGGTTTTCATGGTATTTGCCAATGGAATACACTGCCTCACTAAACCATGGTACCACCACAGTACTTGTTGAAAATCCCAATGAATGGTCTCATCTTACAATATTTTCTGCTAAACACTTTTTTTACTTGGGAATATACTACAGAAAATAAAATGATCTAAAATGAATAAATAAATGGGTTTTATTGAAAAGCCATCATATGGCGCTCACCTTGACGTAGCAGTAGTAGTGTCCAGCATGGCAGCTGTACCCTGAATGCACAAGGACAGCATAGAGGCCATACATCACTGGATCGCCTGTGTTCTGGGACATGTACGGGCGAATGTTCAGGAACTCTGGGTAGCCAACGTCCTAACAGAAAACCATCAGTCAGCAGGTTGATCACAGAACAAAGGCCCGTCTGTGTGTCACTGGCATGTATAGGATGATACCTTGGTAATTTTTCCTCCACTGAAGTTGGCGAACCGTTTAAGTGATAGCGTCAGCACATTTGATGTTCTGTGAACTGTGAACCTCTTCGTCGCTGGAACCTTCTTTTTACATCTAAAGCAAGAAAAGACTATGATGAACAGCTGTGGCTCTTGAGATGCAAACACGCTTCTGAGTGGTTGCTTCCTGAATCAAGAACTCGAGTGGCCTGTGTTTTGATGGTATTGAACTAACGATTCGATTCACGATTTTGATTTCACGATTCGATTCACGATTTTCTTTTTAACAAAATGAGATTTAAGACAAATTATTAAAAAAGTGTGTCCTTTTATTATTGCTTGGACAAAATACTCTGTTTTTGCGTACAGTATTTTGAAATAAATTGAAATATAAAACTATAATAATATAGCACTTAGTAAATTATTGCTCTTTTGTTGGTTTTGATTGCTTCTATTGTCCTCATTTGTTAGTCGCTTTGGATAAAAGCATTTGCTAAATAACAAAATTTAAATATAATGTAAATGTAAATAACAAAACTAAACTGAAATTTTAAACCAAGCCCCAAATCAAATAAATAAGTAACACAAATAAAAGAAATCTCTTCAAATAAACAAACTAAGGCTTTTTGTCTGTGCTCTTTCCATTTAAAATGAGAGGCAACCACTGCATTTTAATCATGATCCAAACAAAGACGCAGTTTTTAATCTAATTTACATTGTATAATTTCTAAATTTGAAGCAAAAACAGAATGGTCTGACTTCAGTTTTGTGAAACTACGCATAAAAAATATCTGCATGAAACCGAAACAGCAGACGAGCTGAACTAGACGTAGATTCGCTCTCTGCCAGCAGGTGGCGCTTAAAGCGTTTCCTTGGTTTCCGCTGTTAACAAAGCAGCGCTGCACTTACAAACTTTAATATGCATTATACAGAGGCAAGAGGAAAAGAAAAATACCATCGAAAGACAGTTCGTTCCCTTCAGACATACATTCATATAAACTCCTACCCCTAATTGAATCGCGATTTGTTTAGCATCTCAACCGATTTGAATCGTCACATATTTAAATCGATTTTCAACCGGCTCACAGTTAATCGTTACATCCATAGTATTGAATAAACTTCTAAGAAAGACCCATGCTTATGGTTGCACAACTCACTTGGCACACATGTAGGCATTCTCGCCACACAAAACATCCGGCTTGACAAATAGTTCCAGAGCACGAACGATGTTGACCGCTTGCTGAAGAGGAAAGGGTAGGAGATTTCAGTCTAGGACAAAACACATTCATCATCCTGACGTGACTGAACCACAGGGCTTTCAGAATCTCACCCGAATCTCCAGAGCGATGTCCAGGATTGGGTCATACGTATCCGACACGCTTTTACAAATAGAGCACTTCACTGCAAAAACAAAGAACACAACATAAAGATACAGATGCGTGCATTGCATGCCAATGTTTTTGTTTTTGTAAAACTGCATTCTTTTACTCTGCAAGAATGCATTCCATTTATCAAGAACTGACAGTAAAGACATTTATAATGTCACAAAAGATTTCGGTTTGAAAAACACTCTTCTTTTGAACTTTCTGCTCATGGTTTCCACAAAACATGAAGCAGCAACTGTTTTCAAATGATAATATGAGGGTGACTGTTCTGGAGCAAGAAAATTAGCATATTAGAATGATTGCTGAAGGATCAATCATGTGACACTAATGATGCTGGAAATTCAGTTTTGCATCACAGTAATGAAACATTTACATTTTAAAATATATTCAAATAGAACACAGGCATTTTATATTGCAATAACATTTCACATTATAACTGTTTTTACTGTATTTTTGAACAAATAAAAGCAAGCCTTGGGAGGCATAAGATACTTCTATTGACTTTTGAATGGAAGTGCATCTATTACTGTATTTTCCTATGATTTATCTATTCATATAAAGCTGGGTAATATAGCTAATATCTCTATCATAACCTCAAGCAAAAGTAACAATATAACAATCGTGAAAACGCATATGATGATCACATTGTTTAATACTTAATTTTCTATAGACAGCAAAATAATCACACTTTTATTAGATTACACACTCTTGGATTTCAATGCATCATGTTTACCTTAGAAGTTGACGTGATGTCTGTGCTTACCTCTAGACCTCAAATAACCCCCAAAAATCTGGTGGACCAGGGTGGTGGCCTGTGTTTGTCTGTCCAGTCTGTGAACAGAGGGTTCATTATTCCTCTGATCCAATAAAACAAACTCAAACTTAGTTACGGTAGTAGTCTTACTTGGGATATCCGTTCAAACAAGCTTTCTGCATGGCGTCAATGGTATAACGCAGAAACTCATGGGCATCCTCTTGACTCCCAAACCGAAAATGGCGAGCAATTTCTAAAGGATTTCAAAACAAGTCATGTTATGTCAGAGGATAACTGAGGGAAGGGATAGAGCAGGGGTGCCCAAACTCGGTCCTGGAGGGCCGGTGTCCTGCAGAGTTTAGCTCCAACCCCAATTAAACACACCTGAACCAGCTAATCAAGCACTTATAGGCATTCTAGAAACTTACCAGCAGGTGTGTTGAGGCAAGTTGGAGCTAAACTCTGCAGGACACCGGCCCTCCAGGACCGAGTTTGGGCACCCCTGGGATAGAGAAAAGGAAAAGTGATGTGCCAAACAAAAACGACACTCCCAAGAGTATCGGGAACACAATCTCATGACTCAACACTTAGTCACACGCTACCACAGTAGTCATCAGCAGCACTTCCTGTAACCAGTACGTCATCTCTTTTAGCTTCTAAAGCCATTTGGAAGTGCCGCATGTTTGCTTGAACAAACTTGGTTCAGCTTTTAGAGGAAGCTCTTACTTTTCAGATCTCGGATGAACGATACAGGTTTGATGGCATTGCCTGTGTTGGCAAAGGCTTGGATGATATGGTTCTGCATTACACAAATCATGCAGAAACCAGATTGGTGACCTGAAGGAGACAAAAGGGAGATCAGCATTCATTATGAATTCCAGACTTGAAATGGCACAAACCAGCTACCTCTACAAAAGTCAGCATTTTTTAAATCATGTATACTCTAAACCAGTGGTTCTCAATCAGGGTGAGACACTAGGAGTTCTTAGAAAAGTTCAAAGAAGAATGGCTTCAGATTATATAAACTAACACAAAAAAAAGCTTTAAAATAAGCCAAAATAGCTAAAAATCAGGGCATGTGTCATGATTTAATTAGCTGTTCTTTCAATAGCGGTAATTTTTATTTAAAACCCAGGCCTTCCCACAAGTCTTTGGAAACCAGGTTATAATAAACAGGTTAAACAAGCAGGTGAACACAATTTTCAACATTCTTAAAAGTCTCTTTAAGGAATTTAGCGTAAATATGCACAGCCACCTGAATAACAACACATGCAGTTTAATAGCACAGACATTTCAAGGTAAGTGCAGCCTCGTTGAGCACTAAGTTTTATCAAGTTAGGCACGTGCAACTGCAGGCTTTCAATACACTGTTCAAGCATTCACATTCAAATATTTACTGAAGCTCTTGCTCACAGGATCGGCTGTGCTCCTTTGAGAGCAGGTAGTTGGCCAGTGGCGGGGTGTAGGTGAGACACTGCACAGTGGAGTTGAGGAAGCAGGTGTTGCCCAGGTTGTGGAGGCCGGCTCCAACCCGATACACCCGTTCCCACTTCATGGATAGCTTGTTTCCAAGAAAGAGCATCTTCTGCGGAGCAGGGATCCCATCGCTCTGCCCGACGCTCAAGCTCTCTGAAACTGTCGCAAAAGACGAGACCAGTTTATTAAGAAAGAAATACCCATGTCGGCATTATAAATCATTTAAAGGCTGAATATCAAAACTATGCGCACATGGGATTCATTGTGGATCATGGATCATTAGTAAATTGTGGTAACTAGTGCCGTCAAAATTAGCAATAATTAAATTAAAAATATAAGTTTAATAATTAAAAATATTTAACGCGGGACGGGGCTAGGGTTGACCACCCTATGCGAGGCGTATTTGAAGTTTCAGCGCGAGAGCACCCTCTGGCCTTCGGATGGAGATTTACTGCTGATCACAGAACCGTGCTTCACTGAAAGATACGAATCGCGATTTATCGCCTTTGCAATTTAATTTCAATTAATCGTGCAGCCCTAGATTTCAGTCACGAAAAAAATATTTACTTTTAAATATTACTACTGTTTTACCCTGAATATTGTTCGTTTGCTTTTTTTTTTTTTTTTTTTTTTTGTCAACGATGCCAATTTGGCAATTTGAAATTTTTTGAAACCAAACCAATTTAATTCTTAAACTAAATATGAATGAACTTGTTTAAAAATATTTTCAAGGGTTTTAAAAGAATAAAACTTTTTCCAAAGGAGCAGCAATACAAGAATCTAATAACATTTTTAGCTTAAATCTAATGATTGCTAAAACCTCTCTGTTAATTTAATGATGTTTATGAAAATACAACTCCTTATTAACAATTATAAACTAAAATGAAAAACATCCCTGAGAAATGTACTGAAACAGTGGGCCTGAGGTCTGTGTTGGAGATCTTACTTTGTCTCTTAATCTGAGCAGGCTCAGTCGGTCTCTGCGCCGCAGCTCCGTCATTTTTGGGATTCAGGATCACATATTTTGTCTTGAGGGTCTCCAGCTGGTAGCTGAAGCCTTTGCTGGCAGGTTCAAACTCGATCTTCTGCAGAAGCACTTTCTTGGCGGATGAAGCCAGCAACTTGTTCAGGTCGCCCTCATCGCTGGAGTCCTTGCGGCCCGGCTTCAGGGCCTCTTTGAGCTTGTCCACTATCGGCATTATGTGTCACTGAATAAAAACAGATTAAAGAACAAAAATTTGAGAAACTGCTCCATTATTAAAGCTCTCAGAAATTCAGATTTTCAAACATGTACTTGATTAGCTAGAAGCTTTAGCATCACTTTTCAGTTCTTCAAAACAAACATGCAGTTAATCCAGAACAACAAACCTGACATATTCAACCCGCTCATTCAAGTTCATGCCAATATATCATGAAACTTATCTGGCAAACCGTGCAAGACGCAATTGAAAACAAGAGCCTGTACATCCGCTCAAACCAATCAAGACACCAGGAACAACAGAAAGTGTCAGTCAGCCACAAACCACAAAGCTTTCACATGCCGTGACAGATAAGGTTTTTTGTCGTTTCTCCGATCACAAATGCAGACATGGTTTTATGTTTACGCGGTGCGATGCAACGCGTAAAAAGACAGTATAAGCTATAATCAGTAATTATGTCCCCACTGGATGCAAGCAACAAATGCCTCGTTTGTAATGGGTTTTATTGGTTTTGTCTCGTCGTGCCGGGACACGGCATCATATGGTAAGGGGCGTAACATTTCCGTCACACGCTTGAGGTATTTGGCCAATCACAACGCACTGGATAGCTCGCTTTTCAGACCGATGAGCTTTGTAAAATTCGACACGTTTCAGAAAGGCGGGGCATAGAGGAGAAACAATAATGTACAGTATGTGGAAAATAATGTGTTTTTTAACCTTAAACCGCATAAACACATTTCATTACACCAAGTACACAAAATAATGTTCTTTTTTAGCAATGTCGTATGACCCCTTTAAAAGAGAACTGACAACATATAAAACAACAAGCTCTGTGCCTCAATATCAATCATAACCAGTTTCATTAGAAATAATCACAAAGCATCTCTTTTAGGTGGCTGTAATTTGTCATACAAAGTCGCAATAGATCTTCAGAAAAAATATAAGATGCACACTTTAGTGGAACAGTAAGGCCGAGTTGGGTCCTGCATGGGCTTACTCATCAGTTCTAGTGCTGACGTACAGAGCTGAGGAGCAGCAAGCAGGCTACACATGCATCAGAGCCACAAGGGCAGACTAACCTTCATGTGCGCTTGCGATTAATGGTGACACAGCCGTGCACTAGCTGCGGTCAGCTGAATGCAGTGATGTAACAACCTGCGCCTGTGTGCACTAAGACATTCATCTCTTCACTCTACTGCCTATATATATATTTAACAGCAGATTAATTACACAGAGCATGAACAAAGATTGTACTAATATTATCCCCATTTATTCAATTGGGCTCAAGGAAACTATAGTGAAACCTCGATTCCAGAGAAAAATGATAAATTTCAGGTTTCAATGCTAGAATGATTGATGATAACTTACAAGAGCATAACAAAAAGCATCATGACTATAAAGAACACGAACATACAAATGGACAATTAACGCGTATATGTCAAGAACATCAAGAGAATGAGGAGAATCAATGCAATTAATATTTAATAATGTAGCTTGTAAATCATTCGGGATTTAAACACACACACAAACACAAAGCACACTCCGTTTCTAGCCTTTCCTCAACATGCCACCCTTCAAAAAGTGTCCCCCTATTTTGCTAACATTATTAATATATGGACAATAATTAAATATCCGTCCCTGCAGTAGGGAGTCGTTCACAATCTGTATGCACAATAAAAAGCCACTTCAATTGCTGACAAATTATATTAGACATCTAAAAGCTGTGTTTCCTAAAATGGGCTAATTTTCTGTTTTATGAAGTATCCTTTATGACCGATTACATCAGAAGAGAGAATAATCTGGTACCACTAGTTCGGATTCAAAACAGCTGATAGCAAACATACAACATGATTGTTTAAATATTCTCAAGTCAGTATTCGGCCTGTCGCAATAATCAATATATCGACTTATCGCGCAATATATGTACATGACCTCAATAATTTTTGGTGGCGCAATATATCGCCCATTATATTTACTTAAAAATTAATGTCACCATGTTTTGTACATTCCACTTGCGCCTGTGTCTTTTGCAGCTTCTCGAACATAATGTGGTCTAGTCATGAGCTGCTAGTTCAAATTTAAAAAATGCTTCTACAAAAAAAAAAAGTTGAATCTGCAGATATGGTCTTGTTTAGGGATCTGTGCCTTTGTGCATACGGACATCTGACTGCGAAGTAGTGATTGTGTTTTTCAGGAATAGTGTGCACCCTTAATTTACAGAGAAAAGAAGGTCAGGGAAAAAAAAAAAAATCTCCATACAATCTTTGCCATACTGTACTTGCACTTTGTGTAGAAAAATGTTTATGTACTATCGATCAGGTTAAGGTTATATATTGTACTAATTTCCATGATCTAAATATTCTTAAATTCTTAAAGTTTGTTGTCATTTGGAAGTGGTAGGCTCTTGCTCTATGCGGTTACATATGATTATATGTATCAGTGGCAAATGTTTTAGAATGGTCTTTAAAATGAAATAATAGCGTTATTTTTGTATCGTTTATCGCTTATTTATATGCATTAATTTATATAGCTCAAACTAGTTTACAAAGGTTTGACAGGAAACAGTAACTATAAAACTGGCCCAGTAAAACGACATGTTTCACACACAAGAACTGCCTTTAAAACGCAAGACTGCACTAAAACAATAGAACAAAACTGCATTTTTATGCCATTAATTAAAAAAAAAGGTAATTCTTGCGGCTTTGTATCAACTTGTATTATAAAACTTAGCCTAATAACATTACATTATTGGCATACTGAGAGATTTATCCCAAAAATGTTGAATTATCCATACATCAATGGTACAGTATTTCGCTGAGGTAATGTCTAAAGTGTATTTCCGGTAGGGATGGGCGTATCGATCCTCAGTATCGATATATCGATACTGACACAAGTATCGAAAGTCAAACTAAAAATATCGATACTAAGGTGCGTTTTATTTACCAGTGATTTTGTTTATTTAAAATGATAATAATAATGCGTACAAATGCATTGAGTTGGACGAATAACCTTTGTTCGCAAGTAATTGTGTAGGATAAAACTATTTTCATGCTCATCTGAACACACGTAAATGTTGTAAGACAGAACCAATCAATCACAGAGAGCGTTCACTCACTTCTAAAAGTGCATTCGAACAGGGCTGCGTTTCCCAAAAGTATCATAAGAAAGTATTAAAGATTTTGGGAACGGCAGCCCTGAACAATGCTTATCAGAAGACCGAAAAAAAAAACATGTTTGAGTTATTTCACAAGAAACAAATTGAAATGGTAGCCTACATAGATTTGTGCAATTACAATTATTTAAATTGAACGTTGTGAAAGATCTAAGATCAGGTTCTTTCTTTTTTAAAGGGGTCATGTGATGCTTTTTTAAATATCATTATTTTGTGTGTTTGGTGTAACAGAGTATGTTGACATGTTTTAATGTTAAAAAGACACATTATTTTTCAAATACCGTACATTATTGTAGGTCCTCTATGCCCCACCTCTCTCAAACACGTCGTTTTCAACAAAGCCCCCTCCTTCCGACAAGCGCAGTCTGCTATGATTGGCCAGCTGACCCAGTGCATTGTGATGGCCGAACACCGCAAGCACCGTTGGGAGAAAGAGCCCGAAAGGGGAACAGAGTCACGTGACAGACACAGTGATGAATATGTGTTTGCAGTACACAAGCCGCGGTTAAAACAGCTGACTCTACTGTGATGTGATTGTGGCGCGCGCTGCGCGCTCTCTCTATCTTCTCTTTCTCTTTCTCTCTCTCTCTCTCACACAAACACACACACGATGCGCAAAAATCTGCATTTGAACAGTCAATAGCAAATATTAAACTAATAACAAAACAGTAGCCGATTCAAAAGCCCCAGATTGTCATAGCAAAGTCATAATTACCTCCTCTCCTAGATTCACGAAACAGTCGTACATAAAATGCATTGCAGTTCTGTTGTAAGTAATCTTAAAGATAATATTGCATCCTAAATGCATCTACTTTCGGAAGGCCAAATAAATTGTTTTGCTTTGGCCTAGAAACACACAGCATCTCCCTGACAAGGCTGCATCAACACTAACTGCGGTTACTGAAAACACGCCTTCTTCTTTGCGTGAACATTTGGGCGGCGTTATGCTAATCTTCCCACATCGTGAGGTAGATATGTTGGGTTGTGTTAGAACGAGCCGTTTTAGGGGCGCGTGGCAGAGTCTTAACTTTGATAAAAAAAAATCTCTTTGGTTTTGAGACTTTAGTCAAAGCAACTTCAGGGATCTTATCTATTCACAATCAGCTAGTAACACTCCAAAGAGAAAGGAAAACTTGAAATCGCACTCTGAGCCCTAATAGAAATCATGCACTGTCAGAACAAAAAGGTTGCATTTTATGGATGCAACAGCCGGTCACTGGCAGCCCTTTATGATAATGAACCATGTTTTTACTAAAATTCAGAATAGTTCAACTGTAGTATTTGTAGATTTGAATCACGTGTAAACAAAAACACATTTGAACCATGTGTAAACAAAAATATAACCTAATAAATTACAATTAAGGCGTATTGAATGTTAAAATGTGTTTTAAACAAAGTGGTTATCATTACCCATTTTACTCTTAGTAATTTAATACATTATTTAAAAGTTTAGTTCAGAGGTATCGCATGGACGATACCGCCTTGAAAAATATCGGTATCGTATCGAAAACAAAATAAGTGGTATCGCCCATCCCTGATTTCCTGAAAACACGTGTCCAGGTGAGGACTCATGCCATGTGCCTTATAACTAATACACACTAACCACTATTACCATTTAGCTGTCGGGCTTCCAGCTTCTATCTAGTTTATTAAAATTAATAAACTTACTGTTTCTCTGTGTGTTCAGTTTATATTTTCTCTAATCGTGTTTCAGTAACTTCCATTACATGCACGTGCAGCCCGCGCCAAATTTACTTTATTTATTTATAAAGTAAATATGATATTACAAAAGCACCTCCCTCAAACTTTGTGTAAACTATAGCTCGGAGTGCATCAGCAAATCACAATTGACACTTAATATACAATATGTGTTGTAGCTTTACAGCGCATTTATTGGAGATTGCTACAATGCAGGTGCATTCAGAAACATGTGATGATCAAGGACATCATGATGACAGCTTATGAATAACCCTAATGTAATTTTGGGTTGAACCTATAAGTGTTCGGTTAACAGCTCGGATTGTACAGCACATTTACTGTCACTGTAGAGACGGTGTTTTGCGTCGCTAAGGTTAGTTAGATCCCATATGAGCTGCTAGTCACAAGCTAACAAGCTACTTTAGCATCCGCTTTAGCGTAAACACTGCTGTTTTCAGCGCCAGCGTTCACCGTTTCTGCACGTTTGGGCATTCAACGTTAAATGTAGCGACAATTATCGCGGTCGGCTGGATGTTTAAGGCAGATATAACGTTATAACAGATTGACTTCTTGAGCTGAGTCTCACAAAGCGAACGTGGCGTTCGTGTACGTTCCTGCTGCAATGTGCTGCTAACCCTCAAAACAGGCGTTTTCTGAAGAAACAACTCAAATTCTTCCGTCACTCGCCTCCAAACGCGTGCGAATAACACCATATACGTACCCATCCGTGAAAGACCGCGAGTCGTTTGATCTGCTCTGATGTTAAGACTATATTCCGCTACGAAGCCTTCATTTTGTTACGTTCTCTGCCCCATGCTGCATTATAAAAGGGCGTGTACACGCGTGATTGACGTGACGCAGCGGCCAATCAGCTTTGAGAACGGCTCTCTCGTTCATAGCTCCAGTGTCCAATCAGAGGAGGCAAGTCTGACTTTGAACATGGACCCTGTCGATTCATGCGTTGTTTACTCGCCGAGTATGCGGACTGACTGAAGGCTGCCTTATGTGCTGGCAGAGATTTATAAACTGGGGGTCCGTGGACACCGAAGGGGTCGCTAGAGGGCGCTGGAAAATAGAAGATTCATAAGGTTATGATGTGAAAAACGCAGAGGCGGACAAAGTACACAACTCCATTACTTTACCCCTGGCCCTGTATGTTTGTTGTTGTTGTTGTTTTTTTGTTTCATTTTGTTTTGTATATTTTTGTATACTTGTTGCTAATCCTAATAAGGAAGAAGAAGAAAAAACTTCTGGCAGGACGGGAAAAACAAAAAACTCAACTCCATTTTACTTAAAGGGGTCATATGATGCGATTTAATTGTTCCTTTCTCGTTGGAGTGTTCAAGCTCGTGAGTGCATATAAGATCTGTAAATTGCAAAGACTAACGTCTAATCCAAAGGATATTCTTTATAAAAGTTAGAGTCAGCCACGCCTACCTAAAACGGCTCGTTCTAACACGCCCCCACATATCTACCTCACTATGTGGGAAGATTTGCATAACACCGCCCAAATGTTCACGCAAAGAAAGAAGGCGTAACTTTTATTCTCGCTGTAGTTTTGTTGTTGCCGCCGTCATGTGGTGAAGGCGCTGTGTGTTTCATTGTGAAAGCGAAACTACTTTGTTTGGTCTTCCAAAAGAGGACGATATCCGCTTCGTCAGCGGAGCTGATCTGTGCTGGTCGCTGAGGGAATACATCAACTTTCACCGTGGACGAAGCGGAATCCAGCCCGGGGTCCGTCACATGTGGTTGCCGCTCATTCGTCGGATCCGCCGGGCGCGCTGTTCTCGACCCCGCCGCCTCAGCTCAACTCAGCGCCTCAGCTCACTCTAGCCCGGCCTTGCTCACGCTAAACCGGGGCTTCCCCTCACTTTAGCCCGCTGTGGTTTTTCGTTGTGAAAGCGAACTACTTTGTTTAGCCTTCCAAAAGACGACAACTAGAAATCAGTGGTTAAGTTGTATTTACAACACTGTTCCAGAACAGTTCAACCCAAATATTCGTTTGTGTGCAGCACATTTTATGGAGGACTGTTTACTGATCCTGGGAGAGTAGACTAAAAGGCCGGCAGTTCTGACTCACGTAAGTACGTTTTCATTTAAAGGATTTGCCACTGATGATTCAAACGTGAGTTTTGGGCAGTGTAGAGTAGCACTTGTTGTTTTGTCATTTCTCGATCACAAATGCAGACATGGTTTTATGTGTTACGCGGCGCGATGCAACGCAACAAGTAAAAAGACAGTTTAAGTAATTATAATCAGTAATTATGTCCCCACTGAATGCAGCAAATGCCTCGTTTGTAATGGGTTTTAATGTTTTTGTGTTGTCGCTCTGGCTGGGACACGCATCACAGTATGGTGAGGGGCGTAAAATTTCCGTCACACGCTTGAGGTATTCGGCCAATCACAACGCACTGGACAGCTGGCCAATCACAGCACACCTCGCTTTTCAGACTGATGAGCTTTGTAAAAAATCGACGCGTTTCAGAAAGGCGGGGCTAGAGGAGAAACAATAATGTACAGTATGGGGAAAATAATGTTTTTTTTTTTACTTTAAACCGCATAACACATTTCATTACACCAAATACACAAAAAACTGTTCTTTTTAGCAACATCATATGACCCCTTTAATTGAAAGTACGATCTGCTGGTTCAAATATTACTCCATAAAGTTGTAAAGACAGATTTTTACTTAAGTAACAGTACAGAAGTACTTGCTTTTAAAAGTACTTAAGTACGAAAAGTAAATTTCCTTTTTTTATGTCAGTGCACTGTTTTATTGTTGTACGTAGTATTTGCCATACCTCTGAAGCAACTTACAATACATTACCCTACTGAATACCTTGTACCTCGCTTGTAGTATCTTTGGAATAAAGAGCTTTTTAGAATGTTAACACCTATGGGGGAAAAACAAAACGAAAAAAAATGTATTATTTAACACCCCTACCCACCCCCACAAAAGCAGGATGGTAGTGATCTCACACAGCTCTGGACACATCTATGTGTAGCCATTCATCCACATTTGAACAGAGAGGACAGTGAAATTGCTGTAAATACAGACTGATAAGAAAGAAAGAAAAATCAAACCTGCTTTAAAACCCAGCAACACAACTGTAGATGTACAACTTTACAACAGCAACACTGCTTTAACAAAAATGCAAAACAGCAACTTATTTGACATCAAAACAAAAATTTTAAATGCTGTCTAATCACTCTCACTGTACTTTGTCACACACAGAATGGTCTGTGCAGGGCTACTTCAAGTCCAACACCTTTTGTGTTTTATTAGGAGACGCACACAGTTCTTCTGTGGCTTTAAAGGTAATATTTTCACATACACAATTTAGCAAAATCAGACAATATTGTGTCTAATATATACCACAATATTAACTTCTTATTGAATTGTTGTAAATAAATATCACATTTGCAGCTGGTCAGTGTTCAAAAAATGCTGGGAAATCTCTTCATGTAGCCCCAAGAGTGATTACTGATAAAAGAAAGTCATGTTTTAGAGAAGAAAGAAATCACCCACTGACTTTCAAAGCTGCTAAAGACTTTCTACTTCGAGGATCTTGATAGAAATGTAATGGAGTGAAAAGTACACAAGTAGTAAAGTTAAAGTCATAAGTTTCCAGAAAAAATAATACTCAAGTACAGATACTCAAAATGTGTACTTAAGTACAATACTCAAGTAAAAAAAAAAAAAAACTGTAAAATGTACTGTGTAGACATGAAACATACAAGTTAATAAGTTCATTGTGCTCTTGTACAATTACAATATATAAACAAATACTTTTGCAAGCGTCTTTATGTAATGATTTTCCTTGCACTGTATTTTTATGCATATTTTCAAGAGGGTCATTCATAAGAGGGTCATCATATGAGAGGGTCTTTGTAATAAATAATAAATAAACAAATAGGAGGAATGAATGAATTAGGTTATAGACCATAACAACATCCCCCCCACCCCCCGCGACCCTACCAACAATATTAATTATAAATAGCTATTATAATATGGGGGAAAATAAAAATATGGCACATGTAAATGAATACAGCTGAACAGACAATGAAAAATAATAACTGTTCAGTGGACATTTCTGCTCCTTTATTCATGAGTACTATAACAGTTATAACAATGAGTATCAATTCACTTTAAAAGGCATGCAAAGGCTAGCTCTCAACAAGTCTTCCCAATGGTTCCAGCACTGGAAATCTCACACTACTTCAAAAAAAAGTTGGGAAAGAACACAAATGTACAAAAAGTATCATGGGTAAAAAACAATTTTTACACCTTACTAGACATAACTCTCAATAAATGCAGTTTTCTGTGAGGAATGCAGACTCTAGAGCATTCACTAATTTAACCACTTCAACTTACCAAAAAAACTGCATATATTTTGTGGACACATTCAAAGAAGATAGTTTTGATATAAATTAGAAAATCCTGTATATATTACAAAATACATACATCGTTGTCAGATCTATGCATGTTGCTACATAGAATTTTCATCTTACTTATGATTTACACACCCATGAATTCAATTCACTTTCACTATCGTATACTATATAGTGTACACTATCAAGCAAAGGTCTGGACACACCTACTGATTCTGACTATTAGGTCTACTTTATTATATATATATACAGTATATATACACACATTACTATTTTCTCAATTTTTAAATAATAGTTAAGTCAAAACTATGAAATAACACACAAAAAACTATGTTCTGTTTGTGTGTTAAAAAGTAATTTAATTTAAACTGAGAAACAAATTTAGTCAAGTGTGTCCAACTGGTTTGACTGGTAGTGTATCTCAAATTATAAAAGATCATTTTTTCTTTATGATGACAATTTCAACAGAATTTCCTTCATGGCTCAATTACTTCAGTCTTTCTGCTTTGCACTGTAAGAATAATAATGGCAACATAAAATATCAAGAACTCTTTACTCAATCTGTGCTTGAGGAAGTGAAAAACAATGTTGTAACCAATTTCCTCTTTATTGGAGAGCAAAAATATTACAAAAACACTTCACAATGTTCTCAAAGTGCTTAAGAGAACTTTTCTGCCTGTCATAAAAAATATTTCAACACTAGAGGTAAGATTCACTTGATATATTAAAATGCAACCAAATGTATGCATCCTGTCATGCTACAGAATTACTTCATCATAATTCACCCTAAAATCAAAAGAAAAATGTAAAACATTATATTTCCAGCATAATTCTCATCCCATCATAGAGTGTTCGGATGTGTTACTTATAAGTTTGTTTGTAATTCTCTATGATCTAAAAATACTGTAATACGATAATGAGAATATATATTCATAATACTATAATAAAAAAATCCGGAGGACAGGCATTTTTACATTCTTTCAAACTTTATTTTCTTTATGCAAAATATTCATTATTTCTTTTAATTCAGTCATTCATACAAAAATATTACCATCTATATTATCTTTTTCTTTTGAATTTGGGGTGATCCAAACATGTTCTTGACAGGTTTCATGAGCTCTAGAATGCATTTGCAGAATTAAGGTGTGAGTTTAAGGTAAGGTAAGCTGTGTTGTGGGGGGGTTTCTGAATGAGTGATCAAGCTGAGGACTTGCTTATGGGTCCTCAATGTCCATGAACTCTTTTGTAGGAGGGGCAGATCCACGGTACCAGGCACAGCTGCTGTCGCTCCTCTTAATGCAGGTGTAGTGCTGAGCCTGGTCCCCTGAACTGTTCCTCCAGCACCCAGTCAGTCCAAGACACTCTGTGGGTCTTATGGAACAGGGAATCATGGACACTGGACGACCTGCACAACGACAAGAGGAGAAACTGTGATAACCTGCAAGATGGATGAATGATGGATGGATAGATAGATAGAATGATAGATTAATAGATAGATGACAAATGGATGGATGAATGAATGATAGAATGATGGATGGATGGAAAGATGGATGGATGGATGGATAGATGGAAGTGGCTGTGATGGATGATGGTTGTAGATGGAAAGATGGATGGATGGATGGATGGATGGATGGATGGATAGATGGATGGATAGATGGAAAGATGGATGATAGATGAATGGATAGATGGATGGATAGATGATAGATGGATAGATGGATGATAGATAGATAGATAGATAGATATATGGATAGATGTATGGATTGATGGAAAGATGTATAGATGGATAGATGGATAGATGGATGGATGGATGGATGGATGGATAGATAGATAGATAGATAGATAGATAGATAGATAGATAGATAGATAGATAGATAGATAATAGCAATACCTTGCAATCACAGCCCATCTGGTAGCGCTGACCCAAGCTCTTCTTCTGTGTCATACTCAGAGACTCCCAAGATTCAATGTAGTCGCAAAGATTTATACGCAATGTGCCATTTGAATCCATATTACCTGTGCAGATTAATGAGATGGTGTTGGTATAAAGCTACCACTTCGACAGTTTACAGAAGCAAATGCTGTTTCTTGAACACTATTCTTTCACAACATAGTTATTCACTCTTACCAGTAATCAGGTATTCCTTTTTGCCATTGTTCTCGAGATTGACCCCGCACAAAGCTGAGGAGGGGCCCGTGAAGATGGTATCAATCTCTCCATCAGGGCCCTTAAACATCTAGTGAAAGAAGATGGCACGAAGAAGTCAAGAGACAGATTCTTGACTTTTTCTTTTGGTTTAAAATTGTAAACATGCTGCATCCACGTGTCTGGATTACTGTCATTAAAATATTACGATTTGGTACGATTTTGAAGTCTTTGTGGCGCTAGTATTTAAAAAATTTGATTTGGTATGCCTTCTTTGTTTGTCAACTTGTGCAAATGCGCCTGTGGCAAAATGATGTTAGGTTGCTTTATTGCCCATTTCGTGACGCTTTCAAAGTGAAATGTCTAGAGAGTAGTGCTAAAAGCATATTTAGTTTTAACCCGAAACAGATGAGCTTGAATCTGGCAATGTTTCATTACAATGGTTGTTTTATGTGTCGCAGCAGTTCGGAAAAGAAATGTCCGGTGAGTTGCGTTTGTATATAGCATACCACCTAAACTAAACCCCACACTAAACCTAACTGATGTTAACAAAAGCAAACACATTTGCTGAAGCGACCATGCTATTTTATCTTGCTTCTACACATCTTTGAGGTTTTTTTATTGTAGCCCAAGTCCATTCCTAAGTGCTTTCCTAAGTGCAATGCTGTACCAGGTGAGCTTTCAAGCAAGTTTACTATGCCAGAAAAGCCACACATGAGGAGATGGTGTTGCAAATGTCAACACGTATTAGTTTACAAATTTTGTTTTGAGGACATTACATAGTATTGTGCAAGGAACTGTGCAAAAATAAGTCTTTATTAATCAATAAACTGCCCCTGTTATCATAATTTCTTTGAAAATGATTGAAAGTTGTTAAGAGTTTTACTGCTACTAGAGTTCATTTGAGCCGTAAACGGCATTCAATTATAAATATAAGTACGTTTTTGGAGTTTTGGAGAAATGTTTTTCTAATGAGGCTATGTAGCAACTTGGAGCATCGCAGTAACTCTATACATGTCATAATTAAGGTAATTCCGACATAATGCCAACATAGCATTATGTATTGTGTTTAGCTTCATGAAAATAAAATCAGTGTAGGATTGAAACAACAAAACAAATATACTCCACTAACCTTTATCTGTTTAATGTCATATTGGATCATTTTGATTGGATAGCCATAGACATCATTGCCGGTTACCACCTCCTTTCGTCCGACTACTTTGGCTCTGATCACTGCAATAACAAAGAGAGAAAACCCCATTCAAATATAAACAATTTAACTTTGAATTTAATGTTTCTTGTGCATTTTACCCCACTGTAGGCCTAAATGGGTGTTATCCTTCAATTACAGAGTAAGGTGATTTATCTAGCTGCTGTTATTCTGCTCTGTACTACAGGTGCTGAGTGTTGTGTGTATAGAGACACATGAGTATTTGATTAGCGGAGGGCAGTGCGAGGAATGTACTCCCAGCCTGATATTCAGGAAGCCAGTCAGCAGTCTGACTCTAGCAGGCAGTTTGCCCCCCGCTCGCCCTACCGCTTTAATCTCCACCCTCACACTGCCTGTTCCCCATAGAGCTGCTGACATACAAATACCAAATGCTCAGTCTAAATTCATCTCTCCATTAATAAGCAAACTCAGAATCACATGCTTTGAACAAAACAGACATTGAAAGACTAGACTTTTCCATGAGCGCTGCTTACTCCGCATTGCTAAGGTGGTTGCTAGAGCATTGCTGGTTGGTTCCCATGGTGTTCTGTGCCTCGGCATTGCTTTGCCTTAGAAAGGTCGATAGCATGCTGCTATGCAGTTGCTCGGATGTTCTGAGGGGGATCTATAACATTGCTATGTGTTTTCTATAGTGTTACGGTAACGCATTACAAGGAACGTGAGTTACGTAATCAGATAATTTTTTCAAGTAACTAGTAAACAGATTACTTTTTAATTTACAACAAAATATCTGAGCTCAAAAACAGATTATGATGCAAATCTGCAATAATCAAATCTGTTAAATAACACAAATATACTTTATGTATTTAATCTCACTGCTGACCTTTGATGGCCCAATTCAACCATACAAATAAGCAAACTTAAACATCACATTTGTGTGTGTGTGTGTGCGTGCACGTGTGTGCATGTGTTTTAAATAACAGTGTCATTTTTTTTATCTATTTTTTGTTAGCAAGTCCAACCCAGGTGAGAAAAAGTTACGCAAAACTAATGTAACACCATAAAAAGTAACTAAATAACGCGATTAGTTACTTTTGCAATATTGCAATAATGCAATATTGTAATGCATTACTTTTAAAAGTAACTTTCCCCAAAGTTTGGGTCCGTAAGATTTTAATAAACTAATACTTTTATTCACCTGGATGCATTCAATTGATCAAAAATGACAGTAAAAACATTTATAAATGTTAAAAACCTTCCTATGTCAAACTAATTCTGTTCTTTTGAACTTTCTATTAATCAAAGAATCCTGGAAAAAAAGAATGGTGACACATATTTACTATTAACTATTAAAGAGTTTTCCCCTGAACAAACTCCTAAATTGCTGCTTATTACCGGTAATAGTTAGTAAGATAGTAGTCACTTTAGATATGGGGTAGGATTAAGGGATCTATTATCGTAAGTACTAGCAAACAGACAATATGCTCGTAATATGCATGTTAATAAGCAACTAGTTAAGAGTGAGAATTGGCCTTTAAAATGAAGTGTTATCAAAAGAATAATCATGGGCGACCACAAAAATATGAAGCAGCTCAACTGTTTTCAACACTGATAATAATAAGAAATGTTTCTTGAGCAGCAAATCTGAGTAATGATGCTGAAAATTCATCATATAGGGATAAGTTGCATTTTTAAATATATTAAAATCGAAAACCGCTATTTTAAATTGTAATATACCAATATTTCGGTCAAATATCTTCTCAAAGTAAAATCTTGCTGACCCCAAACTTTTAAATGGTAGTGTATAGGAATAAGAAAGATAAAATATCCCTATAAAACACTTCCCCGTTATATATTGGAGTATTCCGAGAGCCCATACATACCGTCCGCATATATAGGCCCAAACACAGAGCGTCTTTTCTATTGGCCACACACTCAGTACACCCACAGGATCCCAGTCTCAAGTGAGGCATGCCTCTCTCATCAGTAACTACACACACATACAGGGTTTATGCTGGTTTAATCACAGCCTCCCTTTTCCACACATTCGTTCCACGCCGAGGCGGAAGATACACACACAGTGTGGGTGCTGTTTTCAGCTCCAGGTATGTGAGGGGAAACGAGAGCCCTCCGCATTATTCATTTACGGGCTCTGAAGGTCACGTGGGATACCGTGCACATGTTAAGGGGAACCTACAAGTCACCTCTAAACATCTATTGCAGGAAACGTTAAACTCACAACTTTTTTCTGAGAGCCATTGTGCGTGGTGTCATTATATGTTCGACACTGTCATTAAACTGAACTGAATCAACACTGAGCTGAATACTGACACCATTGCCTTGTAGAGCTGCTTTACAGATAACCTGAACTTGTTTCATAATGGATGAACTTTACAACACTGACACTGTTATTGAAACTAAATTGAATCCACGTTGAACTAAATTAAGCTGAATAATGACACTATTGTCTTCTGTATCGTAAATAAATATAACTTGACTAAACTCTTAAAAATAAGATGCCATAGAAGAACCTCTTTTGTCTAAATGGTTCCCCACAGAACTTACAATGAAGAAACCTTTGGGTTTGCCAAAGTTCTTTGTTTTTTTTTTTTTTTTTTTTTTTTTTTTTTTTTTTTTTTTTCTAAACTTTTTTTTTTTCTTTTGTTTTTTTTTTTTTTTTTTTTTTTTTTTTATTTTTTTTTTTTTCTATTTTTTTTTTTTTTTTTTTTTTTTTTTTTTTTTTTTTTTTTTTTTTTTTTTTTTTTTTTTTTTTTTTTTTTTTTTTTTTTTTTTTTTTTTTTTTTTCTTTTTTTTTTTTTTTTTTTTTTTTTTTTTTTTTTTTTTTTTTTTTTTTTTTTTTTTTTTTTTTTTTTTTTTTTTTTTTTTTTTTTTTTTTTTTTTTTTTTTTTTCTTTTTTTTCTTTTTTTTTTTTTTTTTTTTTTTTTTCTTTTTTTTTTTCTTTTTCTGGCGAAAGGAAGGTTATTCAGATTCATAAAAGGTAAGAAAGAAAGAGGATGGTTCTTAAGAGCCTTTGACTGAAGCTCTTTGGAAACAAAAAGCGTTCTCTATGGCATCGCCGTGAAGAACCTTTTAAGCACCTTTATTTTTAAGAGTGTAGGTTGAATTTAAAAACCATCAGGCTAAGGTCATGTGGGAGTTTTAAACAGCTAGCATCACGGTGCTGCATTCATGAATGAGATTGCCAATTCCTGTGGTGGGCACCAGATGTTGTTTTCAGCAAATCACTAAACGCATAGGTGGGTGGGCGGTTTTGGGGTACGCCATGACCGTGACTGACTCCAGTAACCCAAGTCTCGCCATCGCAAGTCATGTAATGACCGTCTAACTAACGTCAAAGGCACACCACAATATGTTGCTAGCATGTGGCAATACTTTCTCAATTTTTGAAGCTGTAATCAGTCTGTTGAAAGAGGTCTCTTAACTACAACTACAAACAATGGAAAATGCATAGGTCATGTAATACTGAAGGGGCACTGAAGGTCAGAGCATCACAGCCAGATCAGAGGCAGGTTAAACACAGTGACAGCTCAAACTAAGTCTAAGATTCTCTCCCATCACTTCAACATTATTATATGTCCAAGAATGAAAAGTGGTACATATTTGCACAGCTATCAGTGGACAAGACTGCTTAATATCATTTACCTTTTAGAGTGATGAATATAAAGCGAATAACGCAAATATAAAGAGTAGGATGTGTGTGTTAAGACTTAGCAGAACTTGTTATTAGACACGGCGTGAAGACTAGCTTTTGTGGTTATTTATTGTTGCCAAGTAATGTCACACCTTGATGTACTGTTACATAGAACTGAACAGGTGTGTTAAATTATTTCAGAATGACTTATGGACGTGACTCATCCAATCAGAGCTTAACGTCAGAACCGCCTTTTTTTTAATCATGTTAGTTCATTGTATTGTTTGGAGTCTTTTGTTTATAACTCACTTATTGTATAACGTGAGACTCAACAGTTATTTGTTGCGAATAGTCTTATCCTTTAGCTTTTGCCCATGACGCTCCAAAAAAGAGAGAAAAATAATCAAATGAGATATAAAGTACCTTTCTATGGTATTTAATTAACTGGATTATCTAGAAATATTAACACAAGAAGAAAAAAGGAACTATACTGTGAGTTCACAACATTAATTAACAACATGCACTTATTATAGTTGTTAGTAATTATGGATAACTTACTGTTACTGCTATAATAAGTAGCCTATAAGTATCGAGTCACAAGGACTCTGTAAAATATATAGTCAAGAAAAATCTAAGCTAAAATGCTACACTTTTTTCAAGATGGAAAACGTGGTGTGCTCTGTTGTGTTCTTTTGAGAGCCCAGTTATATTAATAACATTAGCACTTAAACATTTTGAACATTCTGACCCTAGAGGTATCTACATCTGTGGTTCTGTCCACGACTATGAATGAAATCTTATATAAAATTGCTGGTTTCCTTTGGCATCCCTGTTGAAAAAACCAGCATATGCTGGTTAGGTATGTTTTGACGCTGGGATGCTGGTTTAAGCTGGTCCTTTGCTGGTCCTTTTGCTGGTTTATATTGGTCCTTTTGCTGGTTTATGCTGGTCCTTTGCTGGTTTATGCTGGTCCTTTGCTGGTTTATGCTGGTCCTTTTGCTGGTTTATGCTGGTCCTTTTGCTGGTTTATGCTGGTCCTTTGCCAGCACATGACCAGCATAAACCAGCATAAACCAGCAAAGGACCAGCATAAACCAGCATCAAAACATACCCAACCAGCATATGCTGGTTTTTTTCAACATTGAAATGAAATAGCTACTATTGAACGCAGTCCAAATGAAACCCACTTAAAAGTTGACCATATTTTTAGAATAAAAGAAGCTGTATAACATAGACGTGCTGAAATACGCACACGACATTGTACTGATGACACGGTTATGGATATGAAACAGTTAAAAGCATGGCATCTTACCGACATCCGCATTGCAATACGCCTGCTGAGGATGTTCAGGAGAGCAGCTGCAGGCTTCGGCAAACTCTGCGGCTCCGCAGAGCACTAACAGCAGCAGAGGAACACAGCGCGAGCGGCTCATCTTCAGCGGACAGAAACAGACGCGTACTGGATTTCCCCAATCAAGTTGCTTCCAAAGACCAGCTGCCTTTGGACTTCACAAACGGCTGAGACGAAAACCTGACAAGAGAGAAAGTGCTAACCTGATGAGAAGGCTCTAGTGTCAGGACAGTGTGCGCTCAGACTGAACGGCCCTGCTTTTTATTCGCATCTGAGCTCCGCCCATTGTAGACTTTTTGCCCCGACTTAGTCAACATGCCCTCATTATTTAGGTCGTTTATTGATATTTTGTCATTGCTTTTACGTTAGTAAATTAAAATATGAGTAATATTGTGAATCGCAGTATTGCAGAAAGAGAATTAGGTAGTGCTCTGACGTCTGGTGCCTCTTGACCTCACAATGACCACTGACATCCCTGGATTAAACCAGTTACTAATGTCTAGCATAATTACTGACCACATTCTGAAATAATAGTAATAATAAGTTGAGCCACCCCTTGTTTCTAACCTTAAACAAAATTAGTGATGTGACTACAAATAGTTGTACTCACTCTGTGACGAAGAGAGGCCCACGAACAATTGGTAACTTCAAAAAGTGTAACAGTTACACACTGTAAAAAAATGATTGTGATTTTAACAGTAAAAGACTGTAAAAACGCTACAGTAAAAACCTGTTAACTGGTTAACAGTAAGTTTCCATACTATATACGGTGAATAAATGTAATTACATGTAATGTGATTTTACAGTAAAATACTGTTAAAAATACGGTTTTTGGACGTGAAAAAGAAAAAGTCATTGTATAATTTACAGTGACAAACTGTAAATTGACACTCCCAGAATTCCCTGCATGACACTTCATAGTTGATGTTTTTTTGTTGAAATAACGTGTTTCTTCTTAGTTTTTTTTTTATCAGTTGTGTACACTAGGGTTTAATCTAGGGCTGCACGATAAATCACATGCGATATTTAACGCGCATCTTGTCAGAAAGCCGGTAAATCTTCATCACGTGCGGGCTTTCACATTGAGCAGCATTAGCAACACAGAGCCGTTGTTCACTGACGAGCTGCGCAAAAAAACGCGCGAATATGGACGTGGTTTTGCGCAGCTCGTCAGTGTACAACGGCTCTGTGTAGTTAATGCTGCTCAATGTGAAAGCACGCACGTGATGGAGATTTACGCTGATTACAGAACGGCTTTACTGAAAAGATGCGCATTAAATATCGCATGCGATATATCGTCCAGCCAGTTTAATCTTACTGTAATGTTGTTAAATTAATGTTTATTGCATTATTTCAGTATCATGTGTGTCACCATGATGGTGTTTAGTGTTTGTGGGAAGGCCAACTGGCACCTTATATATATAAGTATTGCCCTCCTCAGCTCGTATTAAAGCTGTTTGTGATGAGCTTTGGTTCATGTGTCTTTCTCATCACCACCAGTTTTTGGTTGTTATCAGTGTATTACAATGGTTCAAAACAGATTTCAGTACTTCAATAGTTTGGTATTTTAACATTATATCAGTTAATGAAATACTGTTCTTAAATATAAATTCAAATTTAATTTGTAAAACCTAAAATGTTGCTACCATATTTTTTGGGGTGAAATTCTGGCAAACACAGCTGCTGGTATTTTACCGTAAATGTCACCGATTTTCTTTTTTACAGTGCAGACAAATCTGGAAAAATATCACACGTGTTTGTGGTTTGTAATACTGTTAGCATGACGTTAGCTCTAATCTTCTGGATGATACAAGTTTGTTAAAATGATAGGAGTGGGGTAATTTGAGCCACATGTCCTGGGGTAAGGTGAGCCAGTGTCCCCCCCCTTCTTATGATTATAAAGTATTATTTTACTAATTCTACATTATGAGTTCATGCAATTTAGACCAAACATTTTTTAAATTTTGTTCTTTGTTTTGAATTTGATTTGGTTCTGAAAATTTTAAACAGGCCTTTTTATGAAATTGTATGATATTGTATTTCCCTGAAACATTTATAAGTGGGGTGTTGAGTATTAGCCCAGGTCTGTGATAAATTGCAGTCTTTATCATTTTAAAATGGTATAATAATAACAAAAATTTAAAAATATATATATATTATATGCAAACACATGCAACGCTCTCATGGCAAAAAAATGTAATAAACACAATTGCAAGTTGAATAAGACATTTAAATGTTACTTGCGTAGTCTATAAAATTCTAGGTTTACTTGGAGTGTGTGTGTGTGTGTGTGTGTGGTATGTGAAGTGGGTGTTGTGTGTGTGTATGTGAGTGTGTGTGTGTGTGAGAGTGTGTGTGTGTGTGTATGTATGTGTGTTCATGCTGTGTGTGTGTGTGTATGTGGTGTGTGTGTGTGTGTCTGTGTCTGTGTGTGAATGTGTGTGTGTGAATGTGTGTGTGTGAGTGTGTGTGTGTGTGTCTGTCTGTCTGTGTGTGTGTGGTGGTGTGTCTGTGTGTGTGTGCTGTCGTCTGTCTGTGTGTGGGTGTGTGTGTGTGTTGTGTGTGTGTGTGGTCTGTCGTCTGGATTGTTCTGTGTGGTGCTTTGGTGTGGTGTGTGTGTCTGGGTGTGGTGGTTGGTTCTGTGTGCTGTGTGTCTGTGACTGGCTGGGGTGTGTGTGTGTGCTGTGTGGTGTGTGTGTGTTGTGTGTGTGTGTGTTGTCTGTCTTTGTGTGTGTTTTGTGGTTTATGAGGACACAAATTTGTATAATAACATGGGTATGACATAGGTGTTACAAGAGAAGGTGATTTATGATGACATTTTGAGTGTCCCCGTAATTTAAAAGGCTTAAAAATCATTCAGAAGAGTTTTTTTGCAAATCTAAAAATGCCGAAGAAAGAAAGTTTCCTGTGAGGGAGTAGGTTTAGGGGTCGGTTGGTGTAGGGCAATATAAAATACGGTTTGAACAGTATAAAAACCATTACGCCTAGGGAGAGTCCCCAAAAACCATAAAAACAAACCTGAGTGTGAGTGTGTGTGTGAGTGTGAAAGAGAGTCTGTGTGTGTATATGTGTGTGTGTGGCTTTATATCACAAAAATTTCTTCCGTTTATTTGACGCACGCGGATGATTGACGTTGGCGCGTGAGGTCACACAAGTTCATCAGATCGTGGCGCAAACGAGAATTTCGGATTTTGTGTCCATCCATCAGAATTTCCCAGATTTCCCGTATTAGGGTCAACCTATGTTACAGTTGCCAGCTGTCGCGTAGTTATATTATGTCATGTCTTTGACTTAATATTGTGTGACGCGAGTAGAAATGTGCCCCGTTTTTTTGTCACGTCTCGCCTGCTTTTTTATTTATGATTAATTTCTTAATAAAATATCTTTAAGATGTGACTTGGTGCCCTTTAAATGAGCTGAACGATATTTCCTATGTCCCTCTGTTTGGAATGTTAAGTTTGAAGAATTTTTAGGGAAGAAAATAGGTCCTTCAGTGTGTAAGGATAATGTGTATCAGTTTAATTGAATTCAGTGAGAGAAATAGTGCACTCATTTGGACATGGAACAACAGAAAAATGTCTGTCAGGTAGCATTGTTCTTTTAGTACGAGGAAACTATACTATCCGAACAGCTTGAAGATAATGAAGGAAGTCAGTCTTGCATGATTCTCTGTTGAAATCCCAAGCAGATCCAGGGAAGCACTTCTGCATCTTCTGCTCACTCAATCCTCCACCCACTAAATATGGTGCTTTCAGATATATTACGAAACCAGACAACACTGCATACTTTACCACTTAAAGCAAAGTCTGGCTCTACCTTCATTTAGAGAGGGAGACCCTCTTAGTCCTAATATGACTTTTTGTTTTGCAAAAGTTGGAATAAAGGGGAATGTTCAAAGTGTAATTCTGTGTCAATTTCCCTTAAATCTAATTAAAAACAAAATGTGAGTGAAACAATCCCTTGCCTCATAATGTGTTATTGTGGTTCACCCTTCATTTATTAGTTTGAGAAGTCATTGTGTCATCGTTTTAAACTCTTTCATGACTTATTATAACAAATGTTTGTAAAGAGTTCCAGGGAACAGAATGTTAGTTTTTATGATTTTGGTGGCTGCTCATTTACACTGTAGTGTGACAAAATGGTCATTGCTCATTGTCTAAGTGGATATTTTGGCTGGGATACCAGATTTACACCCATACGCTTTAAGTAAAGTACATTTTTTGTATATAAAAAAATGCTAAATTCGCCTTCACAATGCTATGGTTGTTTCCAGCGTGTTATTATGCAGTGGCTAGGGAATTACTAGTTGGTTGCCCACTACCAACTCTCTATTACATTTGGTTTCTTGATATAAATCTATGGGATTTTTTATCTAACATCATCCATACGATTTGAGGCAAACTGGGAAAAAGAAAAAAAAAAGCGAACTGTGTCATTTATTTAAAGTGCAAAAATCTTGGTCTTTGCTAACTTCATTACTTTTTACTAGCTTTTTTTTTTTTTAGACAATATTAATGCAATTTTAAAATGACGTAACAATAAACATTAAAGCAACTGTACACTCTAAAAAATGCTGGGTTGTTTCAACCCAACTTTGGGTCAAATATGGACTAACCCAACCGTTGGGTTAATTTTACTTTAAATAATTTAACCCAGAAGTTGGGTTAGGTCCATTGGACCAAAGTTGGTTGAAACAACCAGCATTTTTTCGAGTCTCTGTTGTTTGTTTAATTTTGGGTATTTGGGCCACCTACAGGTTAAGCACGTGGAATTCATCATCATATATGTTATGCAAGTGGATAGCTGTCCAGAGATGATTTTTTTTTTTTGGGCGCGAACACCAGGTCTGCAGAGAAAACGGCCAAGGATCACATGTGCCTTGATAACAATTAGTAATGTCACTGGATTTCTGTCAGAGTTCTGCGACAGTCAATCACTGTTTTCGGATACCATAGAAATGAACGAGAAGTGCCGTAAACTGAATCCTACCTGTCGAGCAAAATTGTCCAAGACTTATCTCAATAAACCAAGCATTTGGCATTCTGTGTAAACTTAAAAACTATCAATCAAAAAGGAAGTGGAAGATTCGTTTTTGAAAACATGGAATGCGCGAATGATAAACGTTTGCCTAGGAAAAGCAGTTTTTTTGTCATGACAACGTCGAGGGAATTGCAATGGAAAATTTTACATTTAATGTATTTGGTCTTGGCGGAATAGATCTGCTGCTGCTGCAGAGCAAGTACCGAGACTTTCTACTGCCAATACATCCACAACATGCTGCTGTGAGCATGTTAGAAATACTGCTGCTGCACATATAACATATGCATAAATACATGAAATAACCTGTAGCAGATTTATACAGGTGGAGCTGGGGAAGGTGGGGGGTTTCTGAAGTGCGCTGCAAACAAAAGCCAGGTATTTGAATGCTGAGCAGCAAGCTCTTTGGCTGAAAAGAACCAATCAGCTGCACCATCTAGAGTTTAACGACAGAACTTTGGATTTTATTCAGTATAGTGAAGCCTTCATTGCCATCCATAAAGCGTGGCCTCTGCTTTCCATCCATGTGTACTGCAGCTTAATGCTTTTTTGCTTTGAGGCTTGCCTTAAAGTGGCTTTGGCTGTACACATACATTTGTTGCTGCCGTAAAGCAATTTGCCCTTTTTGTGGAATTTCTAGTTAGGATTATCATTAATCTGAAATGTTATAAGAGAGGACAGACATGTGTTTAAAGAGCATAAACAAAATATAATAAAAAAAAAAAAACAAAAAACACCCAAAAAATAGGTCTGCTGTTTTGACTAACATCAGCAGTCACATTCACAATATATTGATTCACAAGTTAGGGAGCTAGAGAGCCGATTGAGAAGCACCCTTATATACTTACAGTTCAAAGTGAAAATTCTAATTTCATATTCTAGCTAATTTAGCTTGAGTGAAAAGTTGAAGCTAGAAACTACCCCCAACTGCATTAAGTAGAATTTTTATATTGCCTTTATAACAATATTTTTACTTGAATGTTTTTTTAAGTACATTCATTATTAACAATAGCTAATTTAGCTTTTGTTTATGGTGAAATTACATTGTAAAAAGGTTTACAAAAATAAATTAAGTAACATTTAGGCTTATGTCTAAAGAAAATATATTGATTAAGTATGGTATGGTTTTCATAATAAGTAACCATTTTACTTGAATGTTTTTTTTTTTATTTCTTTAGGAAAATAAATATTTTTGATTAATATTAAATAAAAAACTAAAGGTTTGAACCAAATCAATAATATGATTCAAAAACAAATTTGCTGTAACAAATAGTTTCTTTGTTTTTTGGTTCAGTGTATCATTCATGTGCGTAGCATAAACATGGGACGAGTTACTCCAAAGTTAATATATGGTTAGGGGTTTGTTCAGATCGTCAATCCTAAGCTATGAGTAATAGTAATAATGATAGTGCACTTGGTTTTATAAAATACCTCTAACAATAATCTCCACGTCATGTTGGAATAAACACCACAAACCTACGTAAACCACTGTATGAGGCCAATACAGACTTCTAAAGACACCCATACACACAGGTTTTAGGGTTAAATGCCTATAGACTGTGGCATGTGGGGGCGTCAAGCATAATAGGTTCAAGCTGACCACTTCCACTGAAGCTGCCCACATCTGGTTTGCTTCCCACATGGACTACAAAAGACCTTACTGGTGACATCAAGTCAGAGCTCAAGTCATCCCAGCTGCTCATATAAATAGTGTAGCTACAATGTGAGGTATGTACGCCAGGGAGAGTATCTCATATGAGTCACAGGAAAGGAAATCAGTGAAAGGGCTGTACAGCCATTAGGAGAATACCGAGTAATGTTTATAGCAGGAGCAGGTTTACTGTATGTGTCATGAGCAACATGCCTTACATCACTGTTCGCCACAGTCCCTCTGCTCTCTGTGATCTCCATCAGAATTTTCCACTATTTCTTAATCCTTTATGTCTTAAACATGTGAAGTAGACATTATTTTGTACATTTCTTTTAAAATTTTATTTCCAAATCATATACTTTGGGGTCCTACTCCAGATAAGCAGCTGGCATTTAGGTCTAAAAATTACCCCTTGCGATTTTTGACAAGACATCATTTTCAACAACAAAAAAAGGAATACTAACTATTTTATATATTTTTTTATGCGTTATTTCAAAGTTTTGACTTTTTTTTTATTCAAAAATGTGGGGAAAAAAGTATTAAAGGGTTAGTTCACCCAAAAATGAAAATTAGGCTGTGTTTTACTCACCCCAGAGGCATCCTAGGTGTATATGACTTTCAGACGAATCCAGTCGGAGTTATATTAAAAATTGTCCTGGCTATTCCAAGCTCTATCATTGCAGTCAGTGGGTGTTGCAGTGCTTCAGTCCCAAAAGAAATAGAAGAGTGAATAAAAAGTGCCCATCCATAAAAAAAAACAGTGTCTCACACGGCTCCGGGGGGTGAACAAAGGCCTCCTGTAGCGAATCGATGAGTTTGTTGGTAAGAAAAATATCCATATAACAACGTTCATAATCACTTTGAATTAGCTTGCGCACAACCAGTTGTACACAGAGGCGTACGGGCGCGTTATGACGTATGAAGTATGCGCCAGTGATATCGTTGAAATCACGTTTGTTTAAAGGAGACAAAAGAAGAGCAAAAGTGTCCTACTTAGCAAACGAAAACCCAGTCTCTATTGGCTATACGATACGAAAGCCTCTGGCATCGTCATTTACAAATCCTCGTTTTGTATTTCTAATTAGTGACTGTTGTTTTGTTTGATCTCTCCGCTGCGTTTCCGCGTACCATCACTTCTGAGCGGCGCATGCGCAAAGCCGACCTCATACGTCATCCACCCGGAACTGCTTCCATTTACATACAGTGAGCGCAAGCTAGATTAAAGTGATTATTATGTTTTAAATATGGATATTTTTCTTACAAAAACGCATCGATTCACTACAGGAGGCCTTTGTTCACCCCCCGGAGCCATGCGAGACACTTTTTTTATGGATGGGCGCTTTTCATTTCACTTTCTTTGGGACTGAAGCACTGCAACACCCGCTGACTGCAATGATAGAGCTTGGAATAGCCAGGACAATTTTTTTATATATCGCTCGAGGGTTGGTGCTGAAAGAAGAAAGTCATATACAACTAGAGTACGTAAAACACAGCCTAATTTTCATTTTTGGGTGAACTAACCCTTTAATGAGTAGGTGTTTCTTTTGACTGGTGATATAAATTAATACCAAAAGGATGATACATTAACTGTACAGCTCACAGTCTGACGTATCTCAACGAATAAACAGTGAAAAAATAGAATAAACAGTGTCCTCTACTGAAGAATCACCTTGTGTGGTAGATTTCATTCTTACTTGCTTAAGACCCCTGAGAAAAGTGTGGGCCTGAAAGAAACGAGGGTGTGGAGCTGGACTTGGCTATTAAAAGCATGAGGGGAAATTACACACTCAAGACGAAATGAGCAGAAAACCATGCCTCAATTCCTCATGGCACACCACAGCCTGAGGAGAAAAACAGAGATGTCTACATCTGAGGACAGTCATACGCCCCATGCCCAAACAGCTCATCTGTCTGAGATGTGGCAGCGGCATGGATGTTTTTTGGGGGGTTTTCCCCTTCAAGGTCCTCACCTGACTGCAGAGCTCTGGGATTCCAGGATGTAATCTATTTCAGGAATTATAGGTCATATTGTTTCTGTTACATGTCTGTCATTTTCTGTCTCTGTGTTTCACCTGTGACCTAGTTTTCCCCAGTCTGTGCTGTTATATCACCAACGTGTGACATTTCCACTACTGGACATTTTTTAATACAGAGATTTTAAAATAAATTAAGAACACATAACATACTGAACATTTTATGAAGCAGAGTACTGGGGTAAGATGGCCCTCTAATTGGGACAAGAGGTTTTGTTTGCTGTGTAAAATATGTATGGAACGTATAGAAAACATATTAAACTGGGCATAAAAGTTCTGTAACTATAAATTCAAGATGAGCTCTTTTAGCCCTCTATAAGATAATTTTTTGCTATTTTCATTTATTTTTTTGCATCAGATGGCAGGTATTTAATGTTATGTTGGAGTTACAGTAAATATATAATTTAAAAAATTTATATATATGTTAATAATATATAGACTATCGTAACTATAATTTTTATATAAAAGTATCATGAAAATGTATATAGTAAAGTAGATCAAATGATTTAATAACTAGCTTTAAACTGAACTAATAAACAAGATTATTTTCTTACTAAATGGAGGTTACTGAGTAATTTAAACTATTGGTTGAAACTATACCCACCATAACTTACATTTTCTACTGTATAAGATTAACAGATATACAGGGATTTTTTTACAGTATCCAATCCTTCTAAGTATCATAAAGCACTGAGGTGCCTCAGGGTTCACTTATTGGCCCGCTCCTCTTCTAATCAATCATTCATAGCTTTTCCTACCACTGCTACATTGATTACTTGCAGCACTATACCTGTCATTCCAACCTAACATCACCAGAGCCTGTGAGTGAATCTGGATTTGTTTGTGGATTAAAGAGCAGCACTTCCGACTCAATCAATTATTAGAGAAAGATTATTATTTATTTTATTTTTATGCCCCAGATATATTTATAAAATCTTGGTCTGGGACAAGAAGCAATAAAACTTGTAAATAAAAGATTTTTGTGAAAAATAGCAAAAATAGATGATGAATGTATGGTAAAACATGTCCAAGCATTAATGTTTTAATTAATTTAAAAATGAATCCCTGTGTATAGTGATCTTAAAGTGTAACAAAGTGCTATTTTATCCAGACACCAATAGTGCTCACCAAGGAAAGAACAGAGTTGTGCAACTGTAATGTGAGTGTGGTTTTTTCATGTCATTGATGTGAGACATCTCTTCAAGAGCCTGGCAAGACACAGAACAAGTTCTAACACAACAACTAGTTACTTATTGTATTTCTCAGACCAACCTCATCAAAATATCATTACTCATTGTAATGGTAACACTTTTGTTTTTTAAACTCTCAACAAAAGCTCCTTTGAATCTTAACATGTATTCACATTTCCTCTGAAATGTCTCATGGTGCACTGAGGAGTTATCTACAACTTCACGCTTCATGTCGACATTTAATTATTTATAACTCTGTGTCCTGCTACAGGAAATCTTGCTTAGTCACTAGACTGGTAAAATACATGATATGCTGCTCATTTGTAAACTAGAGTGAACTAGTTCAGACTTTCGGAAGATCTCTATCAGACATGTTTACAAGACTTGTATACATGTTTTGATCATAAGAGGGAACACGTTTACGGAATTTCCTTAATTGAGTTTGACCATGGAGCATTTGACACTATTCAAAAGCTATTCTCAAATGTGTTATGCATGAGAGGTTTCATCAAATCTATTCTGCTTTCTTACTGGACAGATAATTTTTTAGATACATCTGAATGCAATCATCATAACAAATTACAAAGGGGTACAGAATCTTTAGACCAGCAGGAAAAAATTATTCAGTGCCTACTTTGTTTTGGTTAATGCACGGGTGAGTGTGAATATAGAAAATATGGAGCATGTTCTTCTTCAGAAAGTCTGTGCATCCCCATGGAATGAAGATTTGTCTCTCAGTTGATGTCTTGATATTATTAATTTTTTAATATTCTTTTTATAGAATTTTGATTTGCGTAAACAAGATTATTATGCAGGGCCAGTGTAGCTGACAGTGTTGGGGAAACTTAATTTTAAAAGTAATGCATTACAATATTGCGTTGCTCCCTTAAAAGGTAACTGATTGCGTTATTTATATTTTATAGAAAGTAATTTGTTACGATACTTTTGCGTTACTTTTTCTCAGCTGGGCTTGGCTTACTTGTTACTTACTTGTTACTTACAAAAAGTTCTATTTTTGGAAAATGTAAAATCTTCCCACTAAAGGAAATGAATACGCTTGGCGGAAGGGACATGTAAATTCATGTCTGTACAGTAGAGGGCACAGCTCAAACAAACCAGCTGTGCTCAGATTCTGGACACAGGAAAGGCGATTTAACATTATTCAGCAATAATAATAAAATACTATTATTATTATTAATAATAATAAATAAACCACTAATTGTTAGGTTTAACTGAAGTCATTTTTGTGAATTGCATCATCGTGCAGTCAGGTCCGCAGCAGAGACATTGGTTTATAAAAATTGTAGTAACGACTAAAAACGTATATTTGTTATTTACTACGTTATTATTTCATGTTTGTGTCATATTATGAGTTTGGCTACTGTTGTTTTCTTTCTAGAATGCCGAATCTGTTTTGTGCAAGTGAGATGAGTAAATGCATGTTTCCCATTAATAGCACACAGGCAACTACAGTCACGGCACAACACAACACCTCGCAATTACTACTATACTTCGTGCGTCACTCCAAAAGGGGGACAGGAGAGCTGTCAGTCAATAAATGGCAAAACAAAGTAACTGGTGTTACTTGTTTGAAATAGGTACTGTCAGATATTTCGTGTGTGTAATTGAAAGTAGTGTTATTTACTTGAAAAAAACGTGTAATCGATGATGTACATTGCGTTTACTTCGTAATGCGTTACCCCAAAAATGGTAACTTGTGACACACTTAATAATCATGTAATCAGTGTTGATGAATTGTGTTGAACTTTCTTCTCCTGCGTCATATTCTTCATGCAATTTGTTTGAGCTGCACCCTCTACTGAACAGACATGAATTTACATTTCCTTCAGCCTGAGGTGTATTTATTTCACTTTTGTTGTGAAAGGGCTTTTATCTATATTATTTTATTTTTCATACTTTGTCATTTTACTTAGTATATGACACAAAATGATAAAAGTTTAGAAACTTTGTACGATCCCGTACTGACATAGGATGGTTTTACAATTAATTGTTTTTTAGTAATGTAAAATATGTGCATAATAAAAGGTGAATGAGTTTAAACAAATTTACCATTTCTTACAAACTTACCAACAGTATAGCATGAAAAAAATGAGAAAATTACAAAATAAATTATGATTTTTTTTTTAATGATTTTAAGTGCATCTTTAAACAATCAAACATGTTAATATCTAACAATACTGCTCATTACATGACATAATCAAAATGATTAAAACCCTTCACTTATTATTATAATGATCATAAACTGACATTGAACATTATAAATGAAGGTTAATCATTATTTTAATTGGATTGAACTGAATAAACAGACCTAAACTTTTCCACCGTAGAAAATGACATGATGTTAACAGCATTCATTCAGATATACTCTGGACGCGCTACAAATCTAAAACTGTAGTCATCGGGACAGGGGTTTGGAAGGCCCATACTGCTGTTATTTGGAATCACTGCCATGTCATTTTTGAAATCTTGAACATGAAAGACATTGTTTTCATTCTTACAGCTGAGAATCAACCTGTTGCTGTAGCGAATGGTGCTAGTGTACATGTTCTGATTACCATATCCGTAAAACCTTGCAACAGGAAAAGATGTACATGACATACCATAGTTAGAGCATTCCTGAGCACTAAGAAACACCTGGGCTTGCCACTGGACCTTTTGTTCTCTGTAAAGAGCACTAGGGTGTGCTGGAGTGGAGAAGGTTTGTATTCTGTTATTTTGGCCATAGTGATAGTATGGGTAATTGACGGTTGTGTCATTGATAAATAGACTCCACTCATCTCCAGTGTAGATTCTGGGTAGATACTCACTACTCATGTTTTCCATTTGATTCCTGATCTTAGAGAAGGGCAGAGCATTGAACTGAAAACCTCTGAGCAGACCAGTTAGATACAGTTTCTCATGATTCTGACGGAGAACGCTTGAGGAAAACTGCGTTTCATACAGTTTATCCACTGGGATCAAGAGGAAGCGGATGTGATTCAGGAGACTGGCCTGTTGATCTGAACTTATCTCATCACCTTTGTCTTGGATCCATCTCTCCAGAGCTTCAAGAAGTAAAGCTTCATCCTTCACAATCAGGTCTGAGCGCTGCAGCAGAGCGTCCATCATGTGAAAGGAGATGGTGCTCCACACTGGAGAGCTTATGAGGAACTCGCAGTTCCAGGAAAGATACTGAAGGACGTTCTCCTGCAGAACAAGATCATCTGTGCGAATGCCGTACTCGTACATGGATACCTGTGTAAGGAAGGTGTTGTCTTCAGGAAGGAGTAAAGTGAAGGCCCTGCCGACATCCTCCATAAGCTTCTTCACTCCAAAGATAAATGCCAGCTGATGCAGACATTGAGCAGACGTGATGGAAACATCAATCTGACATGTGTATAAATACCTGAGCAAAAACAGATATTGTTAGTGCCTAAGTGCTATGTCAATATTTAGTTCTGACAGGAGTCATTCTCAGGAAATGGTGTCATTTGTGGTTGTAACTGGTGGTTACAATAACTTAAAATAATCAATTTAAAGGCTTGAATACACTACATAAAAAATATTGTCTATTGGCATGCTACACTATAGGCACTTATACACCTCATTGCTAAGAGATGTATGACAAACTGCTAAGAGCATTGAGTGCAAGTTTCACAAAAGTAACCACATTACAGCTGTTTCTTTGGTATCGGAGGCTTCCCTTCAGCTTGCCCAACAAGCAGCAAGAAATAGAGGTTGAGTGACAAAATGGAATTCAAACGTATTTCGGGCAAACCAATATCAGTTGATCCTTCACTCCACCTTCTTTAAACTATATAAGGTATTTTATACTCATTCTCCTTCATGTGTCGCACAGGCATATGCACCCCTTTCCCTCTTAGCATCTTAAGAATAGAGCAATTGGATACCTGCTTAAGAAAACTATTTTTCTGCTGATGATAGCCATTGACTTTCTATGAAAAAAAAATACTATGGAAGTCAATGGCTACCGTTCAACTGAGAGGAATAAAGACAAAGAAGTGGTCTTTAGAAAGTTACCTGAGAAAAGCAGAAACATGAGGATGACAAGTCTCGGTGACATCAACTGTGAGGTTTCTGGAATCATTTGTTATGTTTATTTCTGGATAAATCATGAGGATCATTCTGTGCACACAAAATGTCAGTTCTTCCTCTTCACTGATGTCTTGTACATTAATTCTGAAATCACAACCATCTCCACTGTCAAACAGAAGACCAAGATCATCAGACAAACCCAGGCTGTTATCCACAGAGAACTGACGGTTGCTGGTTATGTTTGTACCTGCAAAGATAATGTAATAAAGCAGATTAAAATGTGCAAATGTTTCTCAAGTTCCTCAATCCAATAAAAATCATGGTCAAAGCACTTTGGGAAAAGATAGAAAATAACCAACATTTCTGTGGAAAAAAAATATTTTCATGCTAGTTCAATGGGATTATAACCAAAAATGTTGCTTTTCATTGCAACATCTTGTGGCTAGTTGACGGTGAACTTCTGTGCCTTGAGAATGAACTTCGGTGCCTATTTTTGTTAGGCTTATGGCCAATGAGTGTTTTGCATTTATCCAAAGTCAAACCTGAGAAAGGGAGTCCAGAAGATCCCACAGCATTGCAGTTCATGTAATTTACCTAGTTGAAATCAGTGTTGGGGAAAGTTACTTTTAAAAGTAATGCATAACAATATTGCATTACTTTAAAAAAGACATGTTTAAGAGAGAAAACAAGCAGTTAGTAAATGAATAAAGTGCAAGTCTAAAAGGGACAAGTTTTTTTTTAAAGAATATAATTAGAATAGAGAGTGCTAGAGTTAGAGGGTCAAATAACGATGGAAGAGATGTGTTTTTAAACGATTCTTGAAGATGGCTAAGGACTCAGCTGCTTGGGTTGAGTTGGGCAGGTCATTCCCCAGGAGGGAACAGTTATTTAAAAGTCAGTGAAAGTGACTTTGGCCTCTTTGGGAGATTGGCACAAAAAGCAACGTTCACTTCAGAACAAATGCAAGATCTGAGGCAGAGGTGGGGGCAAGTCACACATGTTCAAGTCTCAAGCAAGTCTCAAGTCACAGAGCAAAAAATTTGAGTCGAGTCCTGCTAAAGATCAAGGCAAGTAAAGTCATAGTCACAGTACCACAACAGGAACAGTAGTATGATATATTTTACGTTTTGTAAGAGACAACGCACGCTCCAGTTCTCGATCAGTTTCCTTGCGCCTTCATTGACAGTTCGGAAAAGAGGACGCATCCTTAGTTACTGTTGCTGTCCCCGACAAACAATGCCACTCTCACACTACAAATCATGTTCCCTTCCGAGGGAACTTCGAACTACATCCTCTAGGGGTCGCTATGGGGAATATCTTCAGTGTGACCGGTGTCTGAAGCACATATCTAAACACGACAATAACACTGGCCGGCCACAGTATAAAAAGGCTCCGGTGGGAAAAACGTATCCTCCAGGCCTTGTTTGTTTGAAGCGTGCATTCCAGTGGTAAGAGCGATCTTTCTTCCTTTATGGCGAGCACTAGCAAGACGTTTAAGAAGTGTGTGCATCCCTGTCGTTGTTATTTGACACCTGATGACACACATGATATTTGCGTCTTTTGTTTGGGCGAAGAGCACGCATACGATGTCCTCGAGGGGGCAGCTTGCGTGCACTGTGAGCTTTTTAATGAAAAAGCTCCGCTCTCATTTGTCTCTCTCTTCGAGGAAAGAGGAGCAGCCATCTGCTTCCCGCGGTTCAGGACCCTCTGCTGCTGAGGCACGGAGGAAAATTAGCTTGTGGGAATGGACCTGGCTGATGAGATAAAAAAGGGTCTTTCCCTTTCGCACTCTTCAGTCACGGACAAGAGTGAGCTGCTGGATGACGATGCTATTTCTCTTGCATCGTCTGATCCAGCGGCTAGTGCTTTGCAGGCTCAAAGCCAGGATGAGCAGGAGATGTCAGATGAGGACGAAGAAGTCGAGACAATACTCCTGCCCCACGTATGGTGAGCTGCTTGAGGTTATGGATCGCGCCACGGCGAGGCTCGACTTGCTGTGGAAGCGGGCCAAGAGGATAAGGTGCCTCAAGGCCGCCTCGATGAGCGTTATCTTTCTGATCATCGCCCTCTAGCTCAAGTGAGCCTTCCATTCCTTCCTGATCTCCACGTGGAGATCGAGAAGGCTTGGAAAAATCCATTCTCGTCCTGCATCCACAAATTCCAGCATACTAGTTATGCCAACATCGAGGGGATGAGTAAGAATGGTTATTAAAAGATGCCCCCTGATGAAGAGATGCTGCCCTGTTATCTCTCTATGGGGGAGACATTACCCTAAGGCTCCGTTCACTGCGGTCAAAACCCCTTCATGAGAGTCCCTTTGAGACGCCGGTCCAGGGCAGAATGAGGGAGTCATCCTCTAGACTTGAGAGTTAGGTCCTTGTACCCTGGGCTATGATCACTGTCGGTCGAGGCTGGGTTCCTCCTCTCGCGCTAGGGGTAAGGGTGGACAATAATTCAATATCAAGAGATGTATCGCGTTGGTAATTTTGTTCAATAACGTGTATATTGAAACACATTTCGCTATACATTACCAGTGTTTCCCATACATTGATATATTTGTGGCGTTTGATTTCTTTGAATAAACATGAGCACTGCACATTTCAAAATAAAAGCGCGTTCGAGCGGGTGTTTAAGATGAATGTTATATGAAGGGAACGACTTCTTCAGATAGTTTAAGGCATTTTTATCTGATAAAGTAGCGTCATGACGGAGTGCTTTGTTACAGCCATTAATGGAGAAAACCGTTAGTTCCGCGATTCACAGCGCTCATGCGGCAGACAAGCAGTTTGCATTTCCTAAATAAACCCATTCCAGCAAAATGCTTTTGTGGTTGCTCTATTTTGTGTGTTTTCTGAAGCTAACCGGAGCATTTTCATACTGGTTATTCTGGTTTAATGCACGTGTTCAAATCTATGAAGAATAATCAGCCTAACTAGCCGTCAAAAGGTTTGGAAGGCAAGATTTTAATGTTTCCGTAAACGAATTCTCTTCTGCCCCCCAAGCCTGCATTTAGTTGATCCAAAATACAGCAAAAGCAGTAAAACTTTGAAATATTTTTACAATTTAAAATAACAGCTTTCTATTTGAATATATTTTAAAATTTTAATTTATTCCTGTGATGGCAGAGCTGAATTTCAGCATCATTACTCCAGTCTCTCAGTGTCACATGATCCATTAAAAATCATTCTAATATGAGGATTTGTTAGATATCTAATATTTTAAAATAGTTGACTACATTTTTCAGGATCTTGAGGAATAGCAAAGAGCAAAGAGCAGCTATTTACTGAAATAAAAAAAAGCTTTGTAACATTATACACATCCCATCAACAAGCCCTTTTAAAATTGATATGTATAGAAATGATTACTTGCAAAGCAAGGATGTTTTCATGATCACAAGTGTGTAAAGTGACATTTATAATGTTACCAAAGATTTCTATGTCAAATAAATGCTTTCTATTCTGAATTATGTATTCATCGAAAGGAACCTGAAAATAAATGCTACGCGGCTGTGTTTAAACATCAAAATAATAAATGTTTTGGGAGCAGCAAATCAGCATATTTGATTGATTTCTGAAGGATCATGTGACTGGATTAATGATGCTAAAGCTCTGCTTTGAATTCACAGGAATAAATTATATTTTCAAATGAAAAAGTTATTTTAAATAGTAAAAATATTAAAAAAAATTACTGTTTTTGCTGTACTTTGAATCAAATAAACGCAGGCTTGGTGAGCAGAAGAGAATTCTTTAAAAACATTAAAAAATCTTACTGTTCAAAAACTTTGACTGGTATGTTAGCCTATAGTTTTAAGTAAAAAAAATATTAATATTAATAAGGAGAGTCTGAGATTTATTTGACAGTGATTTCACATTTCTTGTTTGTATGAAGGCTAAATACCAATAAAAGGTGAACATTTATTTATTTGCACCATTTTTTCCCTAAAATATTATATAGTTTTATAGGAGTAGGTTTCATAGAGTTGGCAAATTAATGTTTTATAAGTTTGTAGGTACAGACATCTGTTGTGGCCGTTTTTATGAGGCTTTTTAATAGTGTTCATATCAATATCAGAATTATATCATATTGACCAAAATTAAGAAATAGATTGTGATTGTGAAATTTTGGTCATATCGTCCAGCCCTAGCTAGGGGTTGAACCATTTGCTCTTGATCTCTGTGGTAGTGACATCAGGTAGTTCGTCCGCTTGCTGCTTCCCTGATAAGCTGCATCTATTTGGGTCAAGCCAAGCAGTGTTCGCTTTACCTCGGAGGGTTGTCTTTAAGACCTGTCACTCCCAATTGAGCATCTGTGGACTTCTCTCATCAAGTCCTCCACTCGTTTGAGCTCCACTGAGTTGCAGCCTCAGGTTGTCAGGCCTTTCTCCACCTCCCTGTTTAACCGCTCTCCTTGTGGGTCGAGCTTAGCAGCGCCCTTGAGGGTTTCATATGAGCATGCCCCTCTCGTCTGAGCGTTCAAGTCCACCTTCTATTTTCTATTATCTGCTCTTTTGAGCTCCGGATAGCAATCATGCCAGGCGGCTGGACCATCTCCTGCCTCCCTGGCAGGCTGCTTGTTAAGTGAGCTAGCTGTGCTCCCCTGATCAATAAGGGCGTCTTGCAAGCGCGCCGCTCCCTTCTCTGCATCTGTGAGCAGATACTTCGGAGTGTGTTCTGTGAGCATGCCACAGTCACATAGGGCTCCTAGGCTGGTTTATTACAGCTTCGGTTACTCCTTAAGGAATGGTGTTTCTAAATCCATGCTATGGTAAGTGCACACGGAGCTTCTTTTGCCCTCTTTCTAAAATCCACATAAGTGGTAAGTTTGCACGTTATGCTTTGCCCATTTTTCTGAAATCCTGTATGGTAAGGGTTAGGCGTTACGCTCCCTGTTTCTGAGTTGGCTTAGGCCCCGGTACTCGCTTTGGGCTCCTCTCAACTTATGTATCTCTGTTGATACATTTCTGAGCACGGTGTTGCTACTAAAGATCTGCCGAGTCAGTTCTTTGAGCAGGTTTATTCAGAACCGGTGGTAGCCCCCCTGGGTGACAGGCCAGGGTCCGGTGTGGTTTTTTAGACACCTGGCCATATCCCCTCAAAGGAATCTCTTTCTTCTGATTCCAAACCTTGAGCTCTGCCCTAGGCGTGGGCTCCTAGCACAGCCCTAACAGGTCAAGGTCTTTTAGGTATGGCGCTCAGGCCTGGGCGAAGGGGATAAATGTCACGAAGCCTCAGAAAGGGAACGTCTAGGTCATGTATTGTAAGTATGGTTCCCGTGCATGAGGGAACGAGACACTGGTCTCTAGTTCTATGGCCCATGCTTAGGAAGCTAGCTCAGACGAAGAAGGGATGACGTGTTATCCCGGTGGCACTTCCTTATACTGTGGTCGCAGGGGGGTGGTGATGTCACAGGCTGTCGCGGCCAATGTATGTCAGTTTAGAGTGAATGCTTCAGGAACGACCGGTCAGCAGAAGCGTCCCCAAAGCTACTCTAGAGGACGCAGGTGTCTGGTCCCTTCTCCGGGACAGGGTACAAGCGTAACTGCGCGTTACTCACGCAGTGAAATAAAGACATTGCAGAGCAAAGAGGACCTGACCAACACCCGGACAGACAGACAGAGCAGGTTAATTAGTGTATGAAACAAGGTCTTCGGACGCTCGGCTTTTTAAATTTTGAATTTAAAAAACATCAAACAATAAACTATCCTTTTGTGGTCTTCAATGCGTAGTGACAGGACACTGGATTGCCTCAGTGCTAAACACATGAACGATCGTCTTTTCATATTACTTTAAAGCACGAAAAGAACATGGAATAAACATCAGAAAGTATTATTCAATCGCGGAACACACATTTTGCAAGTGTAAGGCCACCGAAGTTAATTTACTCTCTGACGATTGGGGTATCTGGAAGGATACAGTGCTGTCTGGGGATCATGCCTATTAATATTTTTGAGCCAAAATATTAACGTTGAAAATATGAAAGTTATTTGATGGGAGAAACTAAGCTTTTCGAAGCATTGAATCAATTGAACCAATTCGAAAAATTATTCAATGTTTCGAAGCACTTGAAACAGCACATGCTGGCGACACCTGCTGGTGAAAACGTTGTAAAAGCATCAAGAATTCAGATCCAGAAATTACAAAACCAAATGGAAAGTTTGTTTGTTTTATTTTTATAACTTAAATTGTTTACTGAAATTAATTTAGTGCATGTGTGTTAAGGGTTGTTTATACTAATAAAAACAATAACACAAAGACACTAATAATTTATAGTAGTATTTAAGTGTTATATTACTTAAATTAATTGATGTAGGTTAATTATTTAATTAGAACTGTCTATAAAAACCAGCAGGGCAAGGTAGTGTGATCATTAGAGAATGAGGTGGATTAATTCTATCTAAGCTAATTTGTATGTTAAGGTATGATGGATTTGTAGTGAAAAGTACTGATTGTTTTTACACATTTTTTTAACGTAAGATAGCCACTGTGGTAAAGAGAAGTGTAGCTTGTGTGAACCAAACATTATTGGGGCACGAATTATTTTTTTTATAGTAAAATTTCATGGGATTTCATGTCACATGATTAACTGGGCAACCAGAAGTGGTTCATGGGTTCACTTTGGGATCAACACCCCCTAGTGGTGAACCATCGGAGTTTCGAAATGTATCGAAACAGTGTGCCGTAACGAAGCTTCGTTTGCTAAAGTCATGTATCCTAGCCGGTTTCATACGTGCTCCAAAACACTTATTTGAAACAAAAGATTCACAAATGCTTTGAAGCTTTGTGAAGCAGTGTTTCGAATGCGCCCATCACTAATGAAAATGGTTTAAAAAAGCATGGCGCCATAGCTTCATCACTTTAGAATGTCGCAGTGACCGTCTTTTTGCAGTAAAGGACTGTCCATAGTTTGATGAGTGGGAAGATGACATGAAGCGACGCGAGGTTAGCTGCATTGAAAACAGATGAGCGCACATGTGCATATACAGCTCCCGATCGGGGTGAAGTTCACGGGATTTTGTCCACAGAATGATAAGAGCACACGTTTTAACATATTATTTTACTATTTTACACTCAGTATTTTAACTTAAACACTGCAAGCCATGCATACAGCGCTGGACATGACAGATTTTCTAGTACGCAAAACAAGTACTTTAAAGGAATTCCTTAGCTTATTGCCTTACTGTGGCAGCCAACAACAGCATAGCTTAACCCTCCGCACATTTTTATATTTAGTTATATTGAAAAAGTTTCAACCGTCGATCATTTTACGTGAACATGGATTTCTCTGGAGACGGCCGAGCTGTGGGTTTTATTTGTGATTTTTAGGCAAGACTGTTGGATGTGGTATCAACAGCAGCACATAATATTTGCGTTTTGATTGGTCAATGCCTGTCAATCAAGCTCCTGTGAATGGTCAATTGTCAAATACACACACAGCTGTCAAAATGTCCATCATGTGGAGTATCTCACGTAAATACAGTCGTTTATCGCTTAAGTGAACGTAAACAGGTGGGTGAAAGCCGGATATGTGTCAGTATATCATATTCATTCGGTCTTAAAGGGACAGCAGCCTAATTAAATACCTGTCTGTCTCATTAATGTTAAAGTCGGCATGAAATGGAAGAAGCGATTGTCTTTTTTTCTCTACTGTGAAGTCTATCCGAGTGAAACGGCATCTGAAACGAGAGGGCGGGACTTGATTTCATCCTTCAGGAATTGATTGGATCATTGGAAGTTGGGGAGTTGCTAACAAAATGGAGGCAGATCTGAATGCCAGTTAGCAGTTAGTGGTGGGGGATTTCTCTCCACTGGATTCACTGCCGACACCCTAGAAACAGAGGAGTTTAATTAGGGTTGGTAGTGAGCTCTCTAGGACCGGAGTTCGCCACCCCTGCCCTAGCATGAAGAAATTTTTTTTTTTTGAGGAAGACGAGGACGATCAATGGCACAAAACATACCTAACAGCGCGCGTGCAGAGAGAGACTGCCTGAATGACTGAGCATGTCCTCCATCAGGTTAAGTCATATTCATAAAAAAATAGTTTGCTATGTCCTAAGAGTAATGTTGTGGTAATATCCTAATATCCTTTCAGTTTTTAAGGGTAGTGTACTCCCCCATTGCTTGCATCAGTACTGGTCAATGCTTTGATTTCTATAAAGTGAAGCATCAGCTACAGTTTTTCCCCCTGATGTTTATCCCAGCGTTTACCCCTCACATCACTAGTGCCACCACTGCGACAGCCGTAACTGGACAAGAAGATGAGGTTGTTTTGAGGGGGAGGGGAAGTAACGTTTGAGTAACGATGACATGAGGGGCACATAAATTAAAAAAATAATACGTGCACGATAACTATTTATAATAAACATAGTATTCCATGAAAAATAAGAATTTTCACTTTTGATTTTATGCGACTTTAAATCAAACAACAAAAAGATGTAAAATATTACGGTAAAACCAACTTTATTTAGAAAAAAAAACAATAAAAAAGATGAGTTATTTAAGAGGGTGTTCGTTAATTAGTATCTATGGCTGTATTTGTAGTACGGTTTGTCATTTGGCTTCTTTATGTTTACATAAAAAGATCATATGCGTGTGGGTGGTGTGTAGTAGGCATATATCTATATATATCATCTATATACAGTATCTCACAGAAGTGAGAACACCCCTCACATTTTTGTAAATATTTTATTATATCTTTGCATGTGACAACACTGAAGAAATGACACACTGCTACAATGTAAAGTAGATGAGGGTACAGTTGTATAACCCCCCCCCCCCCCCCCCCCCCACGATGTAAATTGCTGCCCTAAAAATAACTTAACACACAGCCATTAATGTCTAAACCGCTGGCCACAAAAGTGAGTACACCCCTAAGTAAAAATGTCCAAATTGGGCCCAAAGTGTCAATATTTTGTGCGCTCACCATTATTTTCCAGCACTGCCTTAACCCTCTTTGGCATGGAGTTCACCAGAGCTCACAGGTTGCCACTGGAATCCTCTACCACTCCTCCATGACGACATCACAGAACTGGTGGATGTTAGATACCTTGCGCTCCTCCACCTTCCGTTTAAGGATGCCCATGCTTGGCCAATCCATCACATTCACCCTCAGCTTCTTTAGCAAGGCAGTGGTCATCATCATGTTGGAATACTGCCCTGCGGCCCAGTCTCCAAAGGGAGGGGATCATGCTCTGGTTCAGTATGTCACAGTACATGTTGGCATTCATGGTTCCCTCAATGAACTGTCCCCAGACCATGACACTCCCACCACCATGCTTGACTGTAGGCAAGACACACTTGTCTTTGTACTTCTCACCTGGTTGCCGCCACACATGCTTGACACCATCTGAACCAAATAAGTTTATCTTGGTATCATCAGTAATCCATGTCCTTGGTCTGCTTGTCTTCAGCAAATTGTTTGCGGGCTTTCTTGTGCATCATCTTTAGAAGAGGCTTCCATCTGGGACGACAGCCATGCAGACCAATTTGATGCAGTGTGCGGCGTATGGTCTGAGCACTGACAGGCTGACCCCCCACCCCTTCAACCTCTGCAGCAATGCTGGCAGCACTCATACATCTATTTCCCAAACACAACCTCTGGATATGACGCTGAGCACGTGCACTCAACTTCATTGGTCGACCATGGCAAGGCCTGTTCTAAGTGGAACCTGTCCTGTTAAACCGCTGTATGGTCTTGGCCACCGTGCTGCAGCTCAGTTTCAGGGTCTTGGCAATATTCTTATAGCCTACGCCATCTTTATGTAGAGCAACAATTATTTTTCAGATCCTCAGAGAGTTCTTTGCCATGAGGTGCCATGTTGAACTTCCAGTGACCAGTATGAGAGAGTGAGAGCGATAACACCAAATTTAACACACCTGCTCCCCATTCACACCTGAGACCTTGTAACACTAATGAGTTACATGACACCGGGAAGAGAAAATGGCAAATTGGGCCCAATTTGGACATTTTCAATTAGGGGTGTACTCACTATTGTGGCCAGCGGTTTAGACATTAATGGCTGTGTGTGAGTTATTTTGAGGGGACAGCAAATGTACACTGTTATACAAGCTGTACACTCTACATTGTAGCAAAGTGTCATTTCTTCATTGTCACATGAAAATATATAATAAAATATTTACAAAAATGTGAGGGGTGTACTCACTTCTGTAGATACGTGATAAGAGAATATATATAATATAATATCTATATATGAAATAGAGGTATGTAGATAAAAGTCGTCACCATGTCATTTGTTGCTCCCTGGGCTTGCTACAAAATAAAATGGATAACTCTCAGTTGCTCACGAACCTCAGTTCCCTGAGGATAATGGAATAAGCGTTGAGTATAGGTTATAGGGAAACCGTTACTCTCGATACGAAGCCCGATTTGTTCATGTGTAGATGTGATGAACAATGACTACTTCAGATCAGCGTACTGTATTGAGTGCCTCTGAGAGACCGATTTGTCATAATCTTTCAACTGATAGTGACAGTCATCAATCGCTGTGCAGTAATAGAACATGGGTGCCTATGCAACTCTCGTTCCCTTATCTCAGGGAACTGAGGTTACATCAGTAACCGGAGTGTTTTCTATCAAATGGTGCTCTCATGAGTTTGCATGATTGTCTAATGGGAACCGCAACCAAGCAAGTGCAGAACGAAGCCCGCTGACATGCAAGCCCAAGCTCCTGAGTGCCATAAGAGGGCTCCTAAACGCCATGAGACCAAGCAACCTCTAGGGCAGGGGTGACCAGCCCAGCTGCTGGCGATCGACTCTCCGCAAAAGTGTCAGCTCCAACCTAATCAAACACAACTGAAGCAACTATTAGGGGTTATTCAGGATTCAGTAAAAAATTAAGGAGGTGTTTGATTAGGGTTGGAGCTTAACTTTGCAGGACAGTCTATCACCAGGAGCAGGGTTGGGCACCCCTGCTCTAGGGTCTACACAACAAGTCCTTCTCCACCTAATAGGGGATTAGGTCAATTAGGCAGACACAATCCATTCCTGCAGGGCAGGGACGCCCAAGCCACATATAAAGCAGGCAAAAGCCAGCCCCTCATCCTGGCTGAGAAGATAACTGTCCCCAGGAAGACAATTTACTGGTTGGGAGAGAGCGCTTTTGCTAAATTTATTTTCAGTCCAAGGTGCTCCAGATGGCAACAGTGACCTGTAAGCGACCTGTGTGATAGGAAAACAGGGGACACAGGGGAGTCGAGGAAGGGAGTCGACCTTGTCAGTGTCCTTGATCTCTGTTAAGTTGGTTGGCCATGGCCTTGCCGATTGCCGGCACAGTGCTTTCTAACCCGAGAAGGTCAGGCGCTGACTCGCTGGTGCAGTAAAGGGTCCTATAGTGCGATTAAAATTTTTCCTTTCTCTTTGGAGTGTTACAAGCTCTTGGTGCATAAAGAAGATCGTAAAGTTGCAAAGACTAAAGTCTCAAAACCAAAGAGATATTCTTTATAAAGTTAAGACTCGTCCAAGCCCTCCTAAAACGGCTCGTTCTAACATGCCCCCAGGCCATTACCGATTTCATGATCTGGGAAGATTTGCATAACACCTCCCAAATGTTCACGCAAAGAAAAGCGAACTTGTATTCTCGCGTAGTTAGTGAGTTGACGCGCAGCCAGTCCTTGAAGACGCGTGGCTTCGGTGTGAAAGCGAAACACTTTGTTTGTCTTCAAAAGAGGAACGATATCCGATGCGATGCTAGTGCATAGATGCTGATGCTGTGCTGGTACGCTGAGGGGAAACATCTAACTTTCACGTGTGGGGACAAGCGGAGACCAGCCGACTAAGATAACCTATCCGGCCCACGACGCTAAGCCGGGGTTCCCCTCAACGCTAGGCCGCTGTGTTTCATTGCCACTGATGATTTCAAACGCAAGTTTGGGCAGTAGAGTGCACTGTTGTTGTTCATTTCTCCGATAAAATGCAGGACAGAGTTTATGTTTACGCGGCGAGAGCAAATTGCAACGAAACGTGTAAAAAGACCGTATAAGTCATTATAAAACGTAATTATGTCCCCACTGGATGCAAAAAAAATGCCTAGTTTGTAATGGGTTTTAATGTTTATGTCTCATCGCTCCGGCCGGACATGGCATCAACAGTATGGTGAGGGGCGTAACATTCCGTCTCACGCTTGAGGTATTAGGCCAATCACAACGCATTGGATAGCTGGCCAATCACAGCACACCTCGCTTTTTCAGACAGATGAGCTTTGTAAAAATCTATGCGTTTCTGAAAGGCGGGGCATAGAGGAGCAATATTAATGTACATTATGTGGAAAATAATGGGTTTTTTTTACTTTAAACCGCATAAAAAAATTTCATTACACCAAATACACAAAAAAATGTTCTTTTTAGCAGCATCATATGACCCCTAAAGGGGTCAGAATTTGGGCCAGACTCATTCATTGTGCAGAGAGGTTTGGCCTGGAAAGCTTGGAGCATCGGCATGGTATGGAGCACTGAGTAAGCCTGGACAGCTGCCAAATAAACCCTGCCCACTAGAGCAGAGGTGGTTCTGCAGGGCTTGGATGAATGCACCGCCTTCAATCCCAGGGCCGATGGAGGGATGAGATACACAGCAACCACATCTTCCAGAGGGGGAAGCTTGCCATAACCCTTCTCCTCAATGGGGTCAAAGGATGTCCTCGCCAAAGCATACCCACTCCTCTGCATCCAAAGCTGCCAATGACATGGAGTCATCGGTGACAGCTTCCTGCTCCGATCCGCTGAAAGCTGCTTGCTGCAGACTAGGGGCACTGATTCTCACGTGTGAAACAACACCGCCATGGAAATTGGTCTTAGCAAATGCTCTTTGAGATTGAGATGGCTGCAGGGAAAGCACTGATGAGAGATGTCCTTCCTCTGCCAGGGATCTTCTATGGTGAGTAGCAGGCTTCGAGCTTCTTTCTTCTTCTTTAGAGTCCTGCGAGGAGATGATCTTCATGCTGGAGTAAATTCTGATGAAATGGCGCTCAGAGCCAACTTATATAGAGGTCAGCTCCTCTCCTTTTGGCGGGTTGAAGCGCCATTGGTCCATGCAGCTACACAAACGTGAACAAATCAGGCTTCAGTATCAGAGTAAACAGAAGTTTCCCCATAAGCACTTCCACAACAATAGAACTACTAGAACTACAATAACCATCATGTTTACTCAGCGAACACAACACCTCTGCACTTCCCATTTCTCTCATCATGGAAAGAAGAGAGGTCTCTGTTAATAAAAGGAAAACAAAGCAACTTGTGTTACTTATTTGAAAAAGTAGCTCAGATATTTTGTTGTAAATTTAAAAGTAATGCGTTACTTTACACACAAATTATTCAGAATTTACTCATAGCCTGAAAGTTCCGTGAGTGAGGCCCATCCTTTACATATATTTCCAAATTCACAATGATTAAGCCATTTGCAACTGAAATAAATACCTGGTGAAAATGAAATAGATATTAAATAATAAAATGCAACTTGCCTTTTATTATTTAATATAATAGGCAAGTACTACTTAGACTCACACATTTAAAATGTTGAAAACTGGTTGGAAATTAAATGTATAACAGCGACACCTAGCAGCGGATAGATGTTGTGTAGCCTAGTGGGTGACATCTTGGGACCATTTTAGTTTCTGCACTTTGCCACAGATATGGAGTGCAACACTCATTAATTTTTCAGTTATCGGACAATCAATACGCTTTTTTTTTAAGGACACCGAGTATTTGACTATGCTTGCTTTCACTGAAAAAATGTCGTAATAATAAAACATCTGAACAAAAACAAGACAAAATTAATAAAAGAAAAAAAATGAATACATTTAGGTAATATAGTATTACAGGGTCTAAATCTATTCCCACAAGCAAGCATTGTAATTTCAGCCTGATCCAGCAGATGTCTTACCAGTCTCACAGACCACTCCTGCATCCTCTTTATGTGAGCAGTCAGTAACACCCCAGCCTTTGAAGCAGCATTCAGACAATGAGCTCTCCAAGCCTTTACAGTTCATATCATCCAGCCAGATTGGACCAGAACCTAAAAAGTATAATAGAACACGGGTCAAAACTAAGACTTTTAAATTTAACATTTAAACATTTAAATTCTCTTCCCCACACTAATGTGTTTATACCTTCTCCATATTGTCCTCCAGGCGTAACTGATATCGCTCCAGGAAAACCCAGCTGACGACACACCACTTGTGCTTCAGCCAGTTCCCATCCGTCATCACAAACTGTACCCCACTGTCCATCATGGTAGACCTCCACACGACCAGATGACGGCAGATCCCCCACCAATCGCACTCTGCCCTCACGTTTAGGCTTTGACTCTTCATCTGTTGAAATCAATAAACTCGTTTATTTAGAGGGTTCATAAACAAGAAAGCCCATGTCTAACAATCTGTGAAACAATGAAGGCTATATTTAAGATAAACAGCTTTGCCAAGATTTAAAAGAGATAGTACAGGCCAATGCTGGTCTTGGAGGCAACAGTCGTAAAGATTTGTGCTCCAACCTCGTTAAAAACTCACTGGCATGTCGCTTTTTTGTAACCCTTAGACCTTTATTAGCTTTTTTATGTATGTTTGATTATGGTTGGCGCTGAAGTCTGTAGGACTGTGGCTCTCCAGGACTGGCCAATGTCGGTCCTGGAGATCCACATTCCTGCAGACTTCAGCGCCAATCCCTAAAGTAGTACTATAGTCTTATATTTGTAGACACATGCATTTTTGTGTAATGTTTATAAAGAAAGTGCAAATGCAAATGACATTACATAATTTTAAAACAGTAGTATATAGGCTACTAACCAAACAGAGTCCAACGCTGTGCTGACACATGGAAAAACAGCAATGTCCATAAAATATACATGATCATTTTCTTGCTGGAAACTCTTTAAAACAGCAAAGCAGGATGAACACAATTCATGAAGGTTCTTACTGAAGACTTACAGACCGTCTTGCTTTCATTAAATATCTGCTAAATGAGGTCAAGCATTGTGAGACATTGCTTACATGATCTTCCGCTGTCCAATCACATTTAAAGTCTACCTTAAGTTTCATTTCACGAGAAAGCAAAATCAGGAAACCTGAATAACTACAGTGTGCATGTTCAAACAAATCCTGGCTGTTTGACTTTGCTACAAAAACATTTCACACAATGCAAAGAGGAGGTTCTCAAGCCATTTCTCAGCACTGGTATATGTACATAAATGGTCTATGCTCAAATAAATGTTACTGTATTCTGTTTTATTTTATTCATGTCCATGAGACCTTCTGAGTCTGGGTGTTGGCATTTCAGTAACTTCTGTGACCGGACCTGGCTTTGTACCAGATTTGAGCATGACACAGCTGAAACACTTATGATTAGTGTTAACTACAGTGCTTTTTCTGCAGTTTATTGTCATATATATTATTAGATATAGGCTTTTGTGTTCTGATAATTGTACATTTTGGATCTGAACAGAAATTCAAGAGTTACAGTACAACATAAGTTTCATACAGTACTCATAAGCCTTGTACAATAAAAGCTATTGTGAAATGAATAAATCTGAATGCAATAGCTAAAAAAACACCCTTTTACCAACCCTTTTATGGTCTACTGTCATCTCATTTTGACTGTAACATGCAATGCAAGTATAAGGAGCGCATGACAAAAGGGTAATCCAATACACAGTCGTTAACAGTAAATCCCAAGAGAAACGAAGGTAACACTTTAGAATAATGGTCCGTTGTTAACAAGTAACTATGCAGGAAGTAATAGGTAGTACTACATTAACACTTAACACTATTAACTAACAGAGGAGCAAGATTAACTAAGCAGCAAGTAGTAGCAAATTTAGGACAAATGTAGTTCCTTATTAGATATGTGACAATTATTAAATAAAAATATCCTCATTGAGAACTACTTGCGAACTATGACCAGTTAATAAAGAATAACCAAATTAATTACTAATCACAACAGTAATGTCTTAAAAGTGAACAACTGGGTTCTTTGTGGAATAAATTGAGTAAGTTTGATATACTACCAAATAATTTGGCTGCATTTTAAAATTGTGACTATATACTACTCTTACCAAAGGATGGATGTTCTCGTATTTCAACTTAAAATAGAATAAAATAATAAATGATACACTTAAACATTTTAATCATAGGGAAGTGATGCTGACAAGCTCATGATTGAATTAGTTCACAATTATGAGCACTGTTTCATGTCAGTTCAATATGTATTGACCTAAGACCTACTGGTAAAATATCACTAGTGCTTCACACAAATGTATGACTGTACAGTATGTGTCATATATAAAATATGTTAAATAAACTAGTAATTTACTTGTGAGTAATTACTGAGTGGTTAAGGTGTTTTCACTTTAAAATAATGGTCCAGATCCCTAGTAGTTCCTGCAGGCTGACAAGGTAAAAATACATAGCCCTCATCATTACTCAATGCACCAGCAGTTTCAGAACCACAGCCACAGAACCGGAAGTGAGGGGAGGAGCTTACATTTTTTTTAAACATAGTAGCGCTACCTTACGGTTTTTAAGGGGTAATTTGCTTTTAGTACACACGATACGTCATATTTTATGTATGTATGCATTTTATAATGACATATTAAGCATTTTAGAAACATTACCATTGTGTAATTTAGTTGTAGACCTATACAGTTATTCGTTTCATTGTATTATGCGAGTAATTTCCTGTTTGTGATATTAAAAACAATGTTTGAAACTTCTGGGCATTTTATATGAAATATACTTTAATCACAAGATTCAAAATAAATGTTTACTCCAAAGTCAAGAACACGTGCATCATACATTTTTCTATATGAAAACTAAAACATTTCAATAAAACACACACACACAAACAGCAGCATAATTTTAAAAGTAACAATCAAAATGTACACAATAATTAAATTGAAGTTTATAAAATGAACAATTCACTATTAAGCCCATTTTTCATCACAATCCTGCATGAAAATTTACAAAATTAACAATTCACTCTTGGGCACATTTTGTCATGACAATCCTACAAAAATAACTCCCCTGAACACAAGATGAAACATGAAGGGCACTCAGGAAGCTTCTGTTCCAGGAGATTGTTGAGGGCCTTTTCCTTGTCCTCTTCCTCCATTATAAGGAAAAGAGGCTCTTCCACTGGCCCCCTGAGCAGATGTCTGTTTAATGGAGCCATTTCACAACTTCTGTGAGATTACTGGGATCTCCTTCATTACAGAATATTAAAGGAAAATGTAACTTTAATATTTCTTATTAATGTATATAGATAGATAGATTGAGACATACCCACAAGGTAGCCTTATAAATGGAAGGGCCTCTTGTAGGGGTTTCTGCACTGTAATATACATGTATCTTGGTTAATTTCAAATTGGTCAGAAGGGGGTGCAAATGTAATGGTGTGCTGGAGGAAATGTCCACAGTACCTTTCAGAGAAAACCATCTGGAGTCCACCATCTCCGTATGATTGGAATGTCACACTGGAAGACACAAACATAGAGAAATCTTTAAATATCAACTGCTACATCATAAAGGTCAATTACTTTAACTGATAACTACTTACAGATGTACAATCAAAGGGTGCTTCCAAGACATGATGTACTGGAAAACAACAAAAAATAAGAATATTCTCCCTGTAAATGGCACAAAAAAACCCTCCTTGTTCCTTATTTAACAACTAAATAATCACACCAATAACTGGTTGCAAAAATGTATAGTATAGCCTAAAATAAATAAATAAGTACACAGGTAAACTATTATGCAATAATAAATTGGGAGTACATACATTAAACAAACAACTCAAGATATGCATACCTCCACAGACAACTGCATGTTGAAGTGGATTTGAAGATGACTTTTTAATTTGACCAGTTTAGCTGGCTTAAACATGCTGGTCAAGCAGAAAACTGCTGCTAATTGCTGTAACACTTGTTGCACTGCTGCAGCTCAGATAATGTGTCAACTCTCTGAATCCTTATATATCTCTACAAGAGATGAAGCCACACACAATTATCTCAATGATGACAAATGGGATTAAAATAACTAAACTACAAGGTAATATTAACACACAAACAATGTATATAACAGATGGAATTAAAGCAAACTATTTATTTTTATGAATAATAAACGTCTTCAAAACTTCACCACAAGGCCCATTTACAGCATGCATCCGAAAATTAATCGAAACAGCCACAGAAAAAAAAGTTATATACTATAACGTATGACAACAAATTCAAGCTTCAATATAACATAATAAAGCCAATCACACATTAAATACTTAGCAGATAAATGTTTAACGTAATATATACGATAATTATTAAACATATGATAGCAAAAACATTACAGAATACTCACGTGCTCTCTCGTCGTCAATAACTCCGCCCCTCACTTCCGGTTCTGTGGCTGCGTTCTGGACTGCGGTTCTGAAACTGCTGGTGCTGCGGGTCGGCAGCTGGATAAATCCCTGTCACTGCAAGGAAATACTAGTGATGGGACAGATTTAAAGTGAAAAACAAGTAAAATTCAGTAATTATAAGAAATTTAATAAGTTATTTACATTTATATCTGACACATTGTCACGGTGTTCCCATTTAGTTCCTGTTTCCTATTTGGTCCTTTGTTCCTGTCCTCGTTGTATGATTTGGTTCAGCTAGTTTGTTAATAGTTAATTTGCTCCCAGGTGGGCCATTGGCGTCTGTTGTAGTTATAGTTGAGGCCCGTTTGGTCTTGTCTGGAATCATTTATTTGTCCCCTCCTTGTGCATGCGTGATTCACGGAAGAGATAGAAACCTTGTTGTACTCCTGGTTCTCCTTTCGTTTGCCGTTGTTAGAACAGTAGAACCCGATGACAGAGTCCGGACCCAAAAGGACAGGTAAGACGGTGCCCCTTTAACGTGTTGTTTGCGTTCTGTTTTGAATAGTTTTTCTTTTGTTCCATACCCGTTTGTTCTCTCCGTAAAGGATGGAACGAGTGTTCGCCTCGGCCGTGGTCAGGCGAACCCCGACCTGTCGTTTATGCGAGGGCGTTCGTGATGCTGCTGCCCGGCCCAGCGCCCTCGAGGGAGAGCCCTGTGAGCTGTTAAGGATAGCGGATAAATACATTGTCCCGTGGAGCTCCACAGACACCACAACCCAGCTGGAAGGAGGCAGTCAAACTGTGTGTCTGAGAGCTTCCGATCGGGACATCTGCGCTGTTCTATCAAGTAAGCGCCGTTCCAGGCAAGCCCGGGCCGGACTATGTGGCAGCTCGCCATGCATAATGAGGCAACAGTGTCAGGTCAGCCACAGTGAATGTCCTCTTAAGCGCTTCCAGAGCTTGCTCCATACCAAAACTCCACTCCAGTGCTAGCTCCTCGAAAGCGGCTACCTGATCACGTTCATCCCATGGGGAAGGGCTACTGATCCCCAGTTCAGCCAGGGAGGACTCCTGAGCCCGAGTAAGCAGGGAGGGCTCCAGTTTACCGAGATTAAGACCAGGGAGGCGCTCCCGTTTCATTCCGAGTAGAGCAAGGGAGGCTCCCTTCCCGAGTATAGCGCAGGGAGGGATCCCGTTTCCCGAGTATAGCCAGGAGGGCTCACGTTTCCGAGTATAGGCCAGGGAGGCTCCCGTTTCCCAGAGTATAGGCCCAGCGAGGGATCCAGTTTCCCCGAGATATAGCCCAGGGAGGCTCCCGTTTTCCCCGAGTATAGCCATTGGAGGGCGCCCGTTTCCCCGAGTTATAGCCCAGGGAGGGCCCGAGTTTCCCCGGAAGCCCAGGTGAGGGCTCCCGTTTCCCCGGCAAGCAAGGGAGGGCCCGTTTCACGGCAAGCCAAGGGAGGGCTCCGTTCCCCGGCAAGCCCAGGTGAGGGCTCCCAGGATACCGAGTAATATCGCCCAGTAGGGCTCACGTTTCTCCGAGTTAGGCCCAGGGAGTGCTCCCGTTTACAGAGTAAGACCAGGGAGGGCTATCGCTTTCCCCGCAGTATAGGACCAGGTGAGGCTCCCGTTTCCCGCAAGTCCCACAGGGAGCGGATCCCGTGTTCCCCGGCAAGCCGGGAGGGCTCTGGACGTTTCCCGGCAAGCCCAGGAAGGGCTCCTTTTCCCGAGTATAGCCCAGGGAGGGCTCCCGTTTCCCCGGCAAGCCCAGGGAGGGCTCCCGTTTCCCCGGCAAGCCCAGGGAGGGCTCCCGGACCGAGTTAGTATAGCCGGGAGGGATCCCCGTTTCCGGCAAGCACAGGGAGGGATCCCGTTTCCACGGCAAGCCCGGAGGGTCCCGTTCCGGCAAGCCCAAGGGATGGGCTCCGTTCCCAGGCAAGCCCAGGAGGGCTCCCGTTCCCGGCAAGCCCAGCGAGGGCTCCGTGTCCGGCAAGGCCCAAGAAAGGAGGGCTCGGATCGCCGAGTAAGGCCCAGGGAGGGATCACGTTCCGGGCAAGACCAGGGGAGGGCTCGTTCTTCCCCGGCAGCCAGGGAGGGCTCCCGTTTCCCCGGCAAGCCCAGGGAAGGCTCCCGTTTCCCCGGCAAGCCCAGGGAAGGCTCCCGTTGCCCCGGCAAGCCCAGGGAAGGTTCCCGTTTCCCCGGCAAGCCAGGGAAGGCTCCCGGATCCCCAGTTCTTCCCAGTGTCGGCTCCAGCCACCAGTTTTACAGGGTCGGCTCCAGCCCCAGTTTTTCCAGTTGTGCGCTCCTAGAGCCCCCCAGAGCTCGCTCCAGTGTCGGCTCCTCGTAAGCACATTCCAGAGCACCATCAAGTGCCCGCTCCTCACACTTAAACTTCTCAAATTGCCGTACACGCTCATTCTTGAACCTGCATTTTTTTCTAATTCAAGCTGTCTATCGAATTCTCGCTCCTTACTCTGCAGATTTAAGCTTTCTAGCTGTTGCCCAAAGGTTAACCCGCTCTGTACTCCTGTCATAACAAGTGGAGTTTAAGTACCTTCTGGTGACAACGTTTCTTCAGATTGTGTATCTACAGTTAAAATCATTCTCTCTACTAATTTCTCTTTTACAAGATAAGAGTTTAATTTTATGTTTGATTTCCTGCTACCTCAATTAAAATGCTCAACTACTTTACTCAATTGATCTTTTGTAAGTCCATTCAATTTCTCTACAGTAGGAGCAGCCAAAAAATCCTGTAACTTATCTATTTTCTCTAAACTTCACTATACTCATTTCATTGCTTTTCTCAAAGCTTAAATGAAATTGCCGTTCTCACTTACCAAGTCCCCTTAAATGCACAGACCAGAGGCAGATGACGTAAACGGACCAAAGCCAAATAGACAGCACTATAATGCCAGAAGAAATTAAGAGCTGTCCCGTACCTAACTAGGAAATCAACTAAATAAACTCAACCCTAGTCTTCAGTATGCCCTCATGCAGCTCAATGGCTAATCCGTCTACCCGCGTCTGACGTACCACAAACTAACATGACAAAATTATAATAAAAAAACAGCGTTACAGCCTAACACGGGAGTTCACGTGGCTCTGATGGTCTAATCCAGGGGTGCCCAAACTCGGTCCTGGAAGGCCGGTGTCCTACAGAGTGTAGCTCCAGCCCTAATTAAACACACCTGATCCAGCTAATCAAGCTCTTACTAGGCATACTAGAAACTTGAAGGCAGGTGTGTTGAGGCAAGTTTGGAGCTGAACTCTGCAGGACACCGGGCCTCCAGGACCGAGTTTGGGCAGAGGGTCACTGGCTTCAGGTATGATTTACTTTATTTATTTTTTTTCCCACAACTTTTCCATTTAGTTTTACCTTTTCAAACAATTACAATGTTAATACATGTCTTCACATTGGTGTTTTGTGTTCTGCTCCACAGACCTGGGAGTGTTATAGCAGACTACACTATAAGTGCAACATCCAACAGCCTTGATTTTGGAGCAGCAAACACACATGTTTCTGACTCTCTGAGAACACAAGGAATAATTTTAGCTGAAGATGCCTTTGCTCAAAGTGGTAAGAGTAGTCCGTGCCTAATCTAAAATCCTTCACATTTCTTAGCTCCATCACATTTATGTTTTGTTTTTGTTCATTGTTGGGTGATATGAGCTGTATGGGTTTTGTTTACAGATCAAACAGTCTTCACAACAGATCAGTTATATCCTCTGCAAAAGGTGGACCTGAACTGTATACAGCCAGACTTTGCAAAGGGACAAATAAAATGGACCGTGGATCACCAAGATCCTGCACTAGACAACACAAGATTTACTTTCAAATGACAACAGAACTCACTGTAAAAAAACGCTAGTGACAGTGGTGAGTGACGAGATTTATTTTTGTATTGTCTGTGATATTTTACTAGTGCCTGATAGCTCCTGTCCTGTTTTTCAAAGCAGACTGCAGTAAAATGGCTCCATATCATTTTAAATGATTGAGCATATTAGCATATTGACATATAGCATATGATTGTACTAGATTATATCATATACGGTATAAAGTAGATGATACAGCCATATCAACATTGAAGGTGCAATGTGTAATATTTAGGAGGATCTTTTGACAGAACTGCAATATAATATACACAACTATGTTTTCAGAGGTGTATAAAGACCTTACATAATGAACCGTTATGTTTTTATTACCTTAGAATGAGCCATTTCTATCTACATATCGGTTTACTGAAAAACGAAGTAAATATAATTTCTTAATTTACCACTGGCTATCTCTACTGTCTCAGATGACGACATCTTTGTCCTGTGTCGGCCACTGTATCTCTGTGCAATTCGCAACCTCGCCGCTAGATGCTGCTAAAATTTAGGCCATGTCCACACTTACGCGGGTATTTCTATAAATGGAGTTTTCATCCTTCCGTTTAAAAAAAAAAAAAATCTGTCTACATGAAAACGTAAACGCATGCCATGAAGCACTGTCAAGAGCATGCCAAGCCAACAGGTGGCGATTATAATCTCAACCATAAAGCCATGTTGGCCAATCAGAAGCCTGAAAATGTTTCCAGTAGGCGGAGATAACAGCGCATGCTCCGACTTCACAAGCCAAGTTTTTGAAAATCTACACCTTGGCAGGAGTTTTCAAAAATGTTTGGTTTCAGTGACCTGGTGCTGCATTTGCGTGTGGATGAACGGCCAAACTGCGAAGAAAAAGCTGCGGTTTTGAAAATAACTGCGTTCATGTGGACGGGGCCTTATACACTGCACCTTTAACCAAGAAACCAATACAAATTAAGCTACACTTAATGTATGTTAACGTTATTAAGATTTACAGAAGTATTGCTTGCATTACATAATAAATGATGATAAGAATACTAATACGTTTTTTGTTTTACTTTCTTAAAATGAAAGCATTGGGTTTTTTTATAAATTATATGCAGTCTTTATTGATGTCTATCCTCCCACATGCAGGTCAATATATGCTCCTACAAAAGAATACAATACCATACATCCAGTGGCAAACCATTGTTATTAAACAATGCCCCAGTATTATTGTGGGTGATAAATATCTCGTTTTTCATGTGATGGCAGCAAGTTCCAACTGAACTGTTTTCCCATTGAGTTAGCTATTTATGAGTGGGTCATAGGTGGAACAGTACAATTTCAGGTTGTGTGTATCATAAATTCTTGGTGACATTTTTTTTTATAGATATATAATATATATCTATATATATAAGATTTTATTTTCAAATTATGAAGCAAATTTTGCTAATTGATGGGCGTTTTCCCCCAATCAGGATCTGACAGGATCCCATTAATCTATCCGACGGGAAATTGTATAGAGAATCTTTACATGTTGTCTCCCCAAGGATCGCCACAACTACAGAATACAGATACGCTATAGCAGGCGTCAACAGTTAGGAACCAGCCCAGAAGTGAGCCTTCTTTGAAACTCTTTTTTTTCACATCAGCTGTTTCAATTAGATATGATGATTTTTTTTAGCAATCTAATGTTATGGTAATTTTACTAAACAGTAAAAAAAAATTGGTTTTGAACAGTGTAATTTGAAAAGTGATATGAATTGTTATTATGGAAATAAGATTGAATGGGTTTATAGACATTTTTTTGCATTTATTTAATTATGTACATGTCAATGTATTTACATTTGTTTTAATGATGAGATATGCTTTGGTTGCCATTGCCTCTGCTGGTGGTGGCTGAATGTTTCAAATCAATTAAATTGATTTTATTAAATATACCAAAGTGAATGGTGAACGGCAAAGAAAGTATGATGCAATCCAAATGAAAGTTAGCCATCTTTTGACATTACAATGTTGCTGCTACCATCAGCTTTGACACCATCGAGGCTAAAAGACAGTACAGAGAGAAAATTGACAGTTTTTACTCTACTGCTGATGCTAGGCAGATGTGGCAAGACCTGCAACACATCACATAATATACGAGTACCGCAAATGTAAAACGCAGGAGTCGCCGTTCCGACATAGAACCCGAATACACTGTGCCTTGTTTTTCCGCGTGTTCACGAGAGTGCGTGTGCAATCCTCTGCTTGCAAACAAGGCACAGAGCATCCAGGTTATACGTCAGAACACCGGCTCCTGCTTCAGCAGCACCGTAACCCTTTATCCAGCTGTATCACAGTGTGGTATGGTAGCACAGTATTTCAATACGGACTCTTCACCATACCCCATTCCAAATTGGAGTTATTTATGCATACATGCGACTTGGACAGAATTTACATATTTACATACTGCACTGTACAATTGCACTACTATATAATACTGTCTGGGATTTGTTGTGTCGTGCTGCGCCGCATCCAATGTAGACAGCATCACTGATTATAATGGGTTCTATTGTATTTTGTCGAGCCGTGCCGCTCGCATCCGGTGTAGACATGGTGTAAAGACTTTAAACTTGAACTTGAGCTCAGAAGAATCATATGAGACAGCATCACTGTGCCATATACAGTGTGTGTATATATATGTATATATAATCTGTTTTGTTGCTTAGCATAAAATGGCAAACTTTTCTTTGGATTGCATCACACCTGATCTTCTGACAATCAATTCTGTTGGTTTTGACTGTTTTGGTCCTTTTATTTAGTTTATCTGACCCTAGTTATTTCTGAGGCTTCTGCATTGAGTGCACAGTCCTTTCAGGGGTACTTTGCAAGTTCCAACATTTACAAAGTATGACATTATATTCTGAGAGAAATTGTTGAATTGAGTCTGTTTCCTTCTGACTGTGAATCAAGTACTCTTCCACTCTAGATTATGACTGTCAAAATGAAAAACTTGGAGTTGGAAAAACAGATTAACTGAAGACAGGAGTCTGTGGAAAAGACATGAAAGGCACCATAACTTACAAATGTGAATCAGGTTTTTTGGAAACCAGTAGAGGACAACTGTGTACTTGGAGTTATCAACAGACTTAAAAACGAACTTAAGGTAATCTATTTATCATGTATATATCTACAATGATCTAGCCATGTTAAATGTTTATAGTATTTGCACTTTGCAATTTAGTCCTTGCTTGTGGAGGAGATTCCAGTGTTTATAGCTGACCTCAGTTCTGCCACAGCACAGCATGAAATTATTGTAAGCCAGTCTGCTGCTACTGTTCAAGCAATTGTTGATATACTCTTTAACATTGCTGATTTGTCACAATCAATTTTCATCAATAAGCAAGCGATGGAGGTATGTATATTCACATTCAAGCTTTTATATACAATGTGATGTGTAGACATGTTGCACTTGTGTTGAATTGAATGTTCCATGTACACTTAGCTAGAGTTACACTACAGTAATCAGAGGTTCACCCTATCTTAACTGGTTGAGTGACATTATGATTGTGCTCAATGATGTATGTTCTAAATGGAAATGACCATATTAGCCTTTATAGCCTATAGGGGTTTGTTTACGATATGGGTGGCCCTAAGCAATAAGTCTGTTTGTAATCTTACTTTAATATGGTCCAAAAAGTATTTTCAGGACCAGCTGGATGGTACATTCAGATATATGTAAGTGCAAGTGATAAACAAGAGAGAGACAAGCATATTATAATCTGCTTCCAAGTGTGTACCTCAAATCTGAAGCTACCATGAGCGTTGATTCAGTGTACTTTTTTTTCATGATATTATATTCTACATTCTGTGGGATAAATCTCATCATATTAATCAATTTTATATTAAATTTCCAGAATTTTCTAGCAACTGTGGACATTATTGTATCATTTAGTGTCAGTGATACATGGAATAAACTGAACAAAGGCAACAACCCAAAAAACACCAGCATTAAACTTCTGAGCGCTATTGAGGATATAAGTGACCGTCTCACAGATGAGTTTGAGATTTATGAAAAATATATTCAGTTGATAAGAACTACAATTAAAAACTCATTCAGTACAATATCAAGACTGCCAAACTCAGCTACAGAGATTGTGATACCACACGTTCCTCGAGACTACCATAACCATCATAATATTCTCAACTCTAAACAATGTCCTACTTTCTCAAGGTACTAATGACCGAAAGAGATCAGATGCGTGCATCATTGGAGATGTGGTTGTTGTTAAGGTTAATCAAATGCTTAACATTTCATTTACATTTGACATTCAGTCTTTGGGATATCCTGAGTGTGTCTTTTGGAACTTTAGTCTCAACACATGGGATTCCACTGGATGTGAAGTAAAGCACTCAAGGAATAAAATTGTGTGAATGCAACCACACAACTTCTTTTTCAATCCTAATGTCACCGTTTAACATTTTGCACTTAGCCTTAGCTTATATAAATTACATTGGCGTGTCTATTTCAATGACCAGCTTGATTATATGCATGATTATTGAGACTATCGTATGGAAGTCAGTAAGAAGAAATGACACATCCCTGGTGGTCATTGCCAGATGTGTGGCCATTTTGACTCCTCTCTTTGGTCTAACATGGGGATTTGGAGTTGGAACCATGGTGTCAAGGGACTTTGGTATTCATGTGGTGTTTGCACTCCTCAATTCACTGCAGGTACTACTTTTTGTCACCGTATTATTAATTTTATAGTAAGGTTACATTTTATGCAATTTTATATCTATACAGTCTACTGTACTGCTACACTTTTTTTTGTTGTTGTTTTTTTTTGTTTTTTGTTTAATGAATATCATGTATTTGTAACCCTTCCCATAGGGATTCTTTGTTTTGGTGTTTGGAACGCTTTTAGACATCAAGGTATGAGTTTACTGTTGCTTTGAAAAGAGCTTAAGACACTTAAAGCTGCTTAACGTACTAATGTTAACCTAAAGATCTTCCATTATTACATTTTCCTTAAATTATACACTATAACATCATAGCATCACACTGTTTTTGATATTTAGACTGTTTTTATCCTGCATATTACACAGCTGCCCACCAAGTATGTGAAAATGAAATATTAATTTGATTACCTTTGTATTAAAGCTTTTATTAAGAAAAGTCCATTGTAACATACAAAAGAGTTTAATTACCTAATTATGACTACAAATATTATATGACACCAAATACTAGAAAAAAAATCTGACAGCTGGATGGTGCACTAAACCAGAATCAAGTTTTCTGTGTAATAAGCAGACATTACAGTGTGAACTGCAGAAAAATATAAACTGCGTCCCAAATGACACACTATACTATATAGTGTGAATACACTACTCAAACTATTTATACTACAAAACGTAGTAATTCTAATAGAATAGTGCATAAGTACACAATTTGGGACACACTGATCAAGCTCCAAAAAGAGGTTTCACAGATATTCCATAGATTAACCATTTTGGGTTCCCCAAAGATCTAAATATAATTTTTTACATTGTTTACTCTATCTGATTTATTTCAACTGATATCTCCTTTCAGAGCACTACAGCAGGATCATCATCCACATCTGGACAAACTTTCTTGCAAAGGATGCGGCGGAGGAGTAAGTTGATGACACATAATTAGAAACTAACATTTATTATTGTGTGTATATATACACAGGTGCATCTCAATAAATTAGAATGTCGTGGAAAAGTTCATTTACTTCAGTAATTCAACTCAAATTGTGAAACTGATGATTTGGTCACCATTTAACAAAAACACACCAACTTAACTATCTACAACAAATTCGAATATGGTGACATGATAATCAAACTCCAAAAACACCTGCAAAGGTTTCATGAAGCCGGCAAAAGGTCTCTCAGTTTGGTCAAGGATACACAAATCATGGGCAAGACCTTATAAGCTGATTCCTAACAGTTGCTCAGAAGACCAATTCACTATCTCCCTTCACAAGGAGGGTAAGACACAAACATTCATTGCCAAAAAAGCTGGCTGTTAACAGAGTGCTGTATCCAAGCATGTTAACAGAAAATTGAGTGAAAGGAAAAAGTTTGGAAGAAAAAGATACACAACCAACCAAGAGAACCGCAGCCTTAAGAGGATTGTCAAGCAAAATCAATTCAAGAATTTGAGTGAACTTCACAAGGAAATGGACTGAGGCTGGGGTCAAGGCATCAAGAGCAACCAACACAGACGTGTCAAGGAATTTGGCTGTTACAGTTGTCGTATTCCTCTTGTTAAACCACTCCTGAACCACAGACAACTTCAGAGGCGTCTTACCTGGGCTAAGGAGAAGAAGAAAAACTGGACTGTTGCCCAGCGGTCCAAAGTCCTATTTTCAGATGAGACCAAATTTCATTTGGAAACCAAGGTCCTAGAATATGGAGGAAGGGTGGAGAAGCTCATAGCCCACGTTGCTTGAAGTCCAGTGTTAAGTGTCCACAGTCTGTGATGATTTGGGGTGCAATGTCATCGGTTGGTGTTGGTCCAGTGTGTCTTTTGAAATCCAAAGTCACTGCACCCGTTTACCAAAAAACTTTGGAGCACTTCATGCTTCCTTCTGACCAGCTTTTTGAAGATGCTGACCTCATTTTCCAGCAGGATTTGGCACCTACACACACTGTCAAAAGCACCAAAGACCATGGTGTTGTGTGGCTGGAATGGCCAGCAAAATCACCAGAATGAACCCCATAGAGATCTCGGGGGTATTGTCAAGAGCGATAAAGGAGAAAACAAGAGACACAAAAAATGCAGATGAGCTGAAGGCATGTCAAAGAAACCTGGGGCTTCCATGCCCTCAGCAGCCAGTGCCACAAACTGATCACCTCCATTCAAAGCCGAATTGAGGCAGTAATTAAAGCAAAAAGGAGCCCCTACCACGTCTTGAGTACATGTACAGTAAATGAACATACTTCACAGAAGGCCAACAATTCACTAAAAAAATTTGTTTTATTGGTCTTATGAAATATTTTAATTTGTTGTGAATTGGTGGGTTTTTTTTAAATGTGAGCCAAAATCATAACAATTAAAATAACCAAAGACTTAAAATACTTCAGTCTGTGAGCATTGAATTTATTTAATACACAAGTTTCACAATTTGAGTTGAATACCTGAAATAAATGAACTTTTCCACGAGATTCTAATTTAATGAGATGCACCTGTATGTGGTGTATATAATATATTAGATATATATATATATCTATATATAGATATATATATGTATGATGAATGTAGGAGTATTAATGAGTTATATTTCTCATTTGATAAAGGTCTGCTAAATTAATTGAGACAATAGACAGTTCAGTGAATAACATGCATCTTACTATTTGCAGATGTCTCTGAAGACAACATTTCCGTAACATCTTCAGACAGCTCCAACAGCTCATATGCCATTATGAATGATTAAAATAAAATTTATGTTACTATTTTGTAGAGGGATTGTTTCTGTGTTCTGAGATAATTCATTTAAAAATAAGGTTACAATATGATTTTACACTGTATTATGTAACATATATGAAGCAGTACCACTGGGGATGGACTTTCATCTATACTTTAAAATGGGTTATTATAACAACGCTGTAAATTCCTTTGTTTTGTACAGTCACTTTTCGTTTATATCAGACATTTTTAAGTATGAGATGTTATTCTGCTGTTTCGTTTAACAGGGGTCATATGATGCAATGTCAAGGTTTCCTTTCTCTGTGGAGTGTACAGAGGAGTGTGTATAGAGAAAGATCCCTGACGTGGCAAAGACTAAAGTCTCAAAACCCAAGAGATATTCTTTATCAAAGTTAAGGCTCTGCCAAACCCCTCTAAAATGGCTCGTTCTAACACACCCCACATATCTACCTCACTATGTGGAAATTGCATAATGCCGCCCAAATGTTCACGCAAAGAAAAGGCGTGGTTTCAGTAACCGCAGTTAATGTTGAAACAGCCATGTCAGGGAGACACTGTGTATTTCAGTGCAAAAGCAAAATCACTTTATTTGGCCTTCCGAAAGTAGATGCATTTTAGGAATCTTTAAGATTACTTACAACAAAACAGCAATGCGTGTTTTATGGACGACCGTTTCGTGAACTAGGAGAGGAGGTAATTCTGACTTTGCTATGAAAATCAGGCGCTTCAGAATCAGCTACTGTTTTGTTACTAGTTAAATTATTTGTTATTGACTGTTCAAATGCAGAGTTTAGCGCATCGTATGTGTGGGTGTGTGTGTGAGAGCGACGCGAGCGAGAGGAGAGACACATCACAGTGAGGTCAGCTGTCTTAACCGTGGCTTGTGTACTTCAAACACATTCATCACTGTGTCTGTCACGAGACTCTGTTCCCTTTCCAGGCTCCGTCTTTACATTTATTTTGAAAAATGAAGCTCACGATTATGGTAAGGGGCATTATATTTCCGATGAGTGCTTGCGGTGTTCGGCAATTACAGTGTGGGTCAGCTGGCCAATCAGAGCAGAGTGCGTTGTCGGAAGGAGGGACTTTGTAGAAAATGAAGCGTTTGAGAGAGGCGGGGCATAGAGGACCTACAACAATGTACAGTATTTGAAAAATTATGTGTTTTTTGAACATTAAAGCATGTGTCAACATATTCTGTTACACCAAATAAACAAAATAATGATCTTTAAAAAAAGCATCATATGACCCCTTTAATTACATCCTGTTTTTCTGCTCTGTCTAAATAGAAAAATCTCTAAATGTTCATCACCAATAATTAAATGCTTTTCCATAGTAAACTTGGTTTTCTTTAGTATTTTATACCTCTTCTTGTGCATTGCTAGTTTAATTGGTCAAAGTTTTGACAAGCTAATGGTTAAGCATACACTGCGTGCATTTGTTGCACACTTCTGAAACTGAGTCTGGGTCGAATCTAGCACAGGAATAATTCAATGGACCGAAGTTAGTTATTCTGCTTATACTACGGTTGCCACACCTCAAGCAACTGATCAGATGAGATATTTCAAGGCATTTGTCCGGTTTTTGTACTTAAAACGCTCTTGCGAGTAGGATTAATTTCTTCCGCATCTCATCCAACACCTCCTTTGCAAATTCCAAACCTTCATTTTAGACCTAGTAACAGAGGTTTGAGCCGTTGATAGCAGGCTAATGCAGTTATTAATGAAGGTATAGACAGAGAGAGAGAGATTAAGTATGTGTGGATTACCTGAGTCTGTGCATCTCTCAGCAGTGATCGGCAGCAGCGTCTCTAACCTTACTAACAGTGAAACATTCACTAAATTTTCTTTAAGAACAGCCCCGCTGTTACCTCGCTTGTGAGAAATGTCATGTAGCTTTTAAGTTTCTGAAATATTTTACTAATTAAATCGTCAGAGTAGCGCTAACAACATTAGCGCGTATGTTCCCGTGTGTGCGTCTGTGAGGGAAAGAGAGCAAGAGAAATAGAGTATGTGCTTTCCGTACATAATAAAACGTAATTTTGTGGCAAAAACATGGAAATAATCTGTCGTTTTTATCCTATTGTTTACTATATTTATATGCTTAGTGTCGTTGTAGGTGTTGGTTATTTTGCTGTTTTAGGCTGAAAGGACCTTTGAAAAACCTGAAATCATTTGGCAAAGTGATACGGAACTGTAATTCGGTCAAGACCTGCCTGGAATTACGTTCGCTGTGCGTTTCCCTGAAAATAATAGCACACCTTAGAACGTTCATCAGCCAAACAGATTCAAGCATTCAACGGCCCCGTAGTATAAATCCAGTTAAAAAACACACATTTGCTGTCTTGTTTGTTGATAGTAGACCCCCAGGTGTTTCTACAGCAGGTTTTCTTAAGATGTTCCCGCATCATGTGACTCCCATTTTCTTCACTTCCATTTAGAAGTCAATGTATGTTTTTGCAGTGTCATCTGCAAATCACTGGTTAAAATATGGTTATGGTTAAAATAAATTTGGAGTTCCCCTAGAGGACCTACAGTAATGTACAGTATTTGAAAAAATAATGTGTTTTTTGAACATTAAAGCATGTCAAAAATAATGATCTTTAAAATAGCATATATGACTCCTTTAAAATAGATCATATGACCCCTTTAAGATTGATTGTACTGTGCTCGAATGATTTACACTTTCAGAGTATAACAATGGTCTTTTATCAAAGGGACACTGTTTCTTAGAATAAGAAAACCGTTTTGGCTGATGCTATATGACACTGGAGGGTGTGAACACATCTAAAAGGAGAACTCATGAAATGTAATCTCTTTCACATTCAGATCTTTATTTCAAACTTTGGTAGGTTCCTCGCTAAAACAATTATTATTGTGACAGAACTTGTTATTTGTTAACATGAATTAAAGCACAAAGGATTTGTTAAAAATGGTTAGTTTTTATTGTAAGGTGAATATTGCTGGCATACTTTGGCTGAAGGTGCTAGATAAAAGTGGCCCACTTTGAACCTTAACCTATGAAATTCATTACACACGACATTCACTGATTATTTACATGTACATTTAGTCATTTAGCAGACACTTTTATCCAAAGCGACTTACAAATGAGGACAATAGAAGCAATCAAAACCAACAAAAGGGCAATACCTAATATGTAAGTGCTGTGATAAGTGTCAGTTAGCTAAACGCAGTACACGTAGCAAGTTTTTTTTTCTTATGTAGAATTGACGTTCAGAAAATGGAAGAAAGGAAAGTGAGAGCATAAGAGAAGGCGAGGCATGAAGCTGAAACTGTGCAGTGAAGAAATAAATTAAGTAAAAGAAAATGTAGATGCAGAGTATAACTATTCAAATTATGTTCACAATTAAAATTCAGGGATTAGAGAAAATTATATGAATGTCAACATGTTTTGATTTTATGCATTAATTGAGTAAACTTATGAATTTTACTCCTATATAGCTTCAACTTATTCCTGTAGCCAAGGCTATATGTTGTTGGGTTTGCAAAATATGTTTGCTTGATAATATACATTAATAGTAGCTGTAAATCAGACATTAATCAAGATAAAAAAGTATCCAATACCTAGTTAATGCCTAATAAATGTGATCATTCTCATATATAGATTTATTAAACAATTACCTGTTGTGCAAATGTGTCATGTCAAAATAAAACCTGACGTCTTAAGTGACCACTATTTCTTCCTACGACTTACTATTCTTTCAAAATGAGACACCACTGCCACCATTTCTGTTAAAGGCTATTACAAGTTAATGGTTGTAAATTATTAACCGATAATTTTATAAATTGATGAGGCTGGCTTATATTTAATAAATAAATACATTTAAATAAATAAATCTTCACAATTCACACTGATCAGTCAAAGAGGAATCAAACTGATAGAGGTAATGTAAGAAATATTTTTATTTTTTTAAGTGCACTTTCAAAATGAAGCATTTGTATTGCTACAGTATTTGAATGAAAAGTTTAAAATCAGCTGAAACGTTTAAGAGAAATCACTGCAGAATCAAATAACATTATTTAAAAAAAAACTTGACTGAATTTAATAGATTTGATTCAACTAGATATGAATATACTGAAATGACTGTTACTGTAGGAAACTAGCAGAAGCCAAATATAACTCTGTGCAGTCAGATATACTCTGGACGCACCACAAATCTAAAACTGTAATCATCAGGACAGGGGTTTGGCAGATCCATACTGCTGTTATTTGGAATCACTGCCATGCTGTTTTTGAAATCTTGAACATGAAAGACATTGTTTTCATACTTACAGCTGAGAATCAACCTGTTGCTGAAGCGAATGCTGCTAGCGTACCTGTTCTGATTGCCATCAGCAAGGAAGCGTGCAACAGGAAAAGAACGACATGAAATACCATTGTTAGAGCACTCCTGAGCACTGAGAAAAACCTGGGCTCTCCACTGCACCTTCTGCTCTTTGTAAAGGGTACTAGGGTGTGCAGGAGTGGAGAAGGTTTGCAATCTGTTATTTTGGTCATGATTTGGGTATTTGAAGGTAGTAACATTGATAAATACACTCCACTCATCTCCAGTATAGATTCTGGGTAGATACTCATTACTCACGTCATGCATTTGATTCCTGATCTTAGAGAAGAGCAGAGCATTGAACTGAAAACCTCTGAGCAGACCAGTTAGATACAGTTTCTCATGATTCTGACGGAGAGCGCTTGAGGAAAACTGCGTTTCATACAGTTTATCCACTGGGATCAAGAGGAAGCGGATGTGATTCAGGAACTGGCCTGTTGATATGAACTAATCTCCTCACCTTTGTCTTGGAACCATGTCTCCCAAGTTCAAGAGAAAAGCTCATCCTTCACAATCAGGTCGATCGCTGCAGCAGGAGCGTCCCATGTGAAAGGATAGGTTCTCCACATGTATAGCTTAGGAGACTCGCGTTCCAGGAAGTACGAAGGGACGTTCTCCTGCAGCACAAGATCACCTGTGCGAACGGCCCGTAGCTCGTACTGGATACCGTGTAAGGAAGGTGTTGTCTTCAGGACGGAGTAAGTGAAGTCCGTGCCGACATCCTCCATCAAGCTTCGTCACTCCAACGATCAACGCCACTGATGCGACATTGAGCGACGGAGGGAAACATCCAATCGACGGGTGGAAAATAACCGACAAAAACAGTAATGTATTGTATTTACCACTGATAAATACTCAGTTCGATTACTCACTCATGTGGATTGACTAGAAGTGGTCTTCAGAAAGTTACCTGAGAAAAGCAGAGACATGAGGATGGCAGGTCTGGCTGACATTCACTGTGAGGTTTCTGGAATCATTTGTTATGTTTAGTTCTGGATAAAACATGAGGATAATTTTGTGCACACAGAATGTCAGTTCTTCCTCTTCATTGGTGTCTTGTACATTAATTCTGAAATCACAACTATCTCCACTGTCAAACAGAATGCCAAGATCATGAGACAAACCCAGACTGTTATCCACAGAGAACTGACGGTTGCTGGTTATGTTTTTACCTGCAAAGATAATGTAATAAAACAGATTAAAAAATACAAATAACAGAAATACACATGCAAAAATATCGAGTTGCTGAGTTTCTTACCAGTCTCACAGTCCACTCCTGCATCCTCTTTATGTGAGCAGTCAGTAACACCCCAGCCTTTGAAGCTGCATTCAGACAATGAGCTCTCAGAGCCTTTACAGTTCATATCATCCAGCCAGATTGGACCAGAACCTACAAAAAACCATATAGAATCTGGATTAAAAATATAAGACAATTATTTTTATCAGTGTGTAACAAACAAATTGTGCTGTGGAGTTTGTACCTTCACCATATTGTCCTCCAGCCGTAACTGATATCGCTCCAGGAAAACCCAGCTGACGACACACCACTTGCGCTTCAGCCAGTTCCCATCCGTCATCACAGACTGTACCCCACTGTCCATCATGGTAGACCTCCACACGACCAGATGATGGCAGATCCCCCACCAATCGCACTCTGCCCTCCTGCTTTGGCTGCTTTAGTCTGTCATCTTCATCCAGTGACAGAAGATTTATAAGAAGACAAAAAAAAATTTAGAGATGTTTACAAATATATTTGTGACTTCTCCAAATACAAATAAAAGTAATTTAATTCATTCAAAAGCAAGCTTTTATGTACTAACCAAACAGGGTCAGACGCTGTGCTGAAACGTGAAGAAACAGCAGAGGCCATAGAAGGTACATGATTCTTCTTTTGCTGGAAATATTGCAAACAGCAGCGACGGGAACACAATTCACAACTGAATGAGTTCTAACACAACTTTTCTTTTAAATAACGACCAAATCAAGTCAACTATTATGAAACTTGGATGAAATGCTGTGTGATCACTTTTGAGGTACCAAAAGTTTCATTTCGTGAAAATGCTATGTTTGGGAAGTTTCGTTACTGCAACCTACCATTTAAACAAGAAGTGTCTGTCAGCATGTCTGGACTAAGGTTAGCCACATGCAGTGTAAGTAAGATCAGTCAAAACAAATTCACACAATACAAAAAGAAAGTCATTGTAACCAAGGGGGGTTGAGTCTGATGCTGTTTTTCCAGGGTCCCTACAGCCTGCCATCCCAACGGCTGCTGCCAAACTGTCCCTTTCCCCACTCAGTCTCATCCCATCTGGTCCAGTCCTGCCCTGTCCTGTCTAGACCAATCTGGCCTTTCTGCTCCACCTGGTCCTGCCACAATGTTTTCTCTTCCCAGACTAAAGCCCCTTTCTGACTTGATGCCATGTTCCCTCCGTCTTTTCATTATTGTGACCTTGCCCTCTATGGCCTCCCTATAATGCTGATCTGCTCTGGGTACTGACAGGATTCTGCTCTCTCCTTATTCACATTTGCTCATGTTTTCTATGTTTGTGCCAGGACCAGAGTTGACCAGGGATGGGCAGCTGTGGTCCTGGATGGCCACTGTCTTGCAGTTTAACCCAATCCCTAATCCAGCGGTGTCAAACTCCACTGTTCTGCAGAGTATAGCCCCAACTCTAATTAGACACATCTGATCCAGCTAATCAAAGTCTTTAGGAGTGCTAGAAACTTCCAGGCAGGTAGGTTGGAGCTACATTCTCCAGGACAGTGGCCTTCAAACAGATGAGTTTGTCATGTGCCTTAATCAAACGCAACTGAAAAATCTTACCCATGTCTCAGGATTGTTTGAAAATTACAGGCAAGTGTGTTTGATTAGGGATGGAACTAAACTCCTGGAGCGAAGTTGCCTATCCCTGATTTAGACCTTAGCTGTGTTTGAAATCGGGCCCTATGCCTACATTCACTATTCCCTACGGGTGGGCGAATTTGGACACGGAGTATGCCAGAAGGACTGCCGTTTTTGCATAGTTTGTGCTTTCTGTGTCAGGGTTTTGCCCTGACACTCTGTTGGTCTTGTGTTTGTTTCTCGTGTCTATGTTGTCTTGTGTCAGCACATGGCCTAGTTGATTGTTTTTCTCAGCCATGTGCTTCTCTAGTCCCTCCTCCTTGTTTCCTCTTTACCACACCCTCTTGTTAGCCTTGTTGGTCTAATTGTGCTCACCTGTTCCTCGTGTGTTTTCCTCCCTATTTATAGTGTCCCTTGCCCTATTGCCTTTGCCGGTTTGTGGTCATTCTTTCCCTTGCTATCGCTGTCTGTGGAGGTGGCTGAGTATGTGTCCATGTCTCCCTGCCTGTTTGATCTTGTGCGCTAGTTCTTGCCCTAGTCTTGTCTCTTGTAATTCTATGTTCTTGTCTTGCTCCTTGTTTTTGGATTTGGTCTGTTTTTGCTTCTTTGCTTTTTATTTTAGTATTCATTTAGTTCTCTTAGTTCTGATCTTTTTGTTTACATTTTTTGGTTATTTGTGTTGGTTAAAATAATAATAATAATATTTTGTTTTGTTTATGCTCTTGCCTGCATTGAATTTGTTCCTGTGGAGCCTTGTTCTGTCTTGTTGTGGTGTTTGAGTTCCTGCCCACTAGTTCCCTTGCCTGGAATCTAAGGTGCTTCAGAGTTTACGGTCAAATATCTGAGCTCAGTTCTATGGTGCCTTGTTCTGTTCTTCCCACCGGCCTGGTCTTGTTGCCCCCTCTGCTGCTATAGTATTCTGCCAGTGTATGTCTGACGTGGCTCCAATGGCCTTCCCTAGCTGTCTCTGTTTCCTGTGTACCTGTTGTGGTATCACCTGTGCACCTCACTACCCATTTGTATCGGTCTGTTTTGTCAATAAACCCTTGTTACTCACACTGTGATTCCAGACCCCTAACATTCTGTATAATAATCATTTGAAAACATACCAAAACAGTTACCTCCAATAATAATTAAAATATTTTTCTCTAACTCTGTCATGGAAACTAGCATGTACCAACCTTAATTAAACATTTTAATAATCACTTAAGAAATACATTTATACCTGTATGTTATTACGCTGTATCCACACTGAACCAGTGGTTTGGAAAATGGAAGGATAGGCTTGTTGGAGATGCATCGGCACTGCGAAGACCGATAGGCATATGACATCAAAGTACTGTGAGAGCAACTGAAGAGCAGATGATTCTTTATGCTTTTGATTTGCTCTCATAGTACTTTAATGCCGATCGGTCCTTGCAGCACCGATGCATCTCCAACAAGTCTGATGATTCCGCCGCAGGCACCATCTTCTGACAAAAGGCGGGAATTCATTGGGCACAACCCTCCCAGTGCATTATGGGTATTCTGTAGCTGTTGAGTGTACATCGGTTGTACACTTATTATTGCATGATAGAATTTATCGTGTGTACTCAAAGACTACAAATGGCTGTCCCCTAAAATAGTGCTCTATTTAGGGTATAGGAGGTGATTGCAGACACAGCCCTTGCTCTGTTAAAAGTTATTTATATACTTTCCCCATACTCTCTCATTTATTGTGCTTCCTTTCCTGTTTTTTTTTTTTGCCAAATTGTTTGTCTCTACCCAGTGTCTGGACTCTCTGCATGCCTCAGAGCTCTTTCACCTCTCTCAAGCCCTTTGGTTCTGGTTGCCAGTTTTGGATCTCTCAGTACTAGGTCTCCTGGACCTAACTTTGCACATGGTTTTCCCTTATGCTCTTCATGGGCCTGATCACACGTGGTCATTTTCTCTTGGCTTGTGTGGCTGCTATAACTCCCTTACAGTAGCAAAACAAAATGGACTGTTAAAAAGTTAAGGGTCAAGAACCTAACTAAACACGGATCACCATAACGGTGAGGTAAAAATGCAGACTCTTTCCTTCTGTGATTCCGCTTGTTAATATCAGATGCCTTAACTAATGGTCAATCATCACTTAATTAATCCCGGTATTATCTCATTATATGTAACGCTGCTTCAGTGTTATTTTTAACACTCTTGAGTGTGAACCGAAGCTCAGAAGAGTTAATTTAACATGGGGGTTTGCAGTGCACTTTTTACTATATATATATATTTTTTTTTTACTATTAGCTTGTACAGTATTCTAGTCGGCACAATTGCTTTCTGAAAACCAAACAATGCTCTCTCAGAAAGGAGCATTGCTGGTACTGCTCTTCACTGGTCCTTTCTCACAGGCAGATCCTTTAAGGTTGGAGCAGAGGGGTGTCTATCACATAAGCTAACTACTGGGGTGTCTCAGGGAGCGCAAAATGCTTATGGAAAAATGTTCTGGGTGCTTCCTTACTGGCTCAAGTCAAGATTCCAAATCTCTAAGAAAACCCAAATATTTAATTTTGCCATTTAGTGATTATGAATAAATAAACGCAAAACTGTCTAAAACAACAGAATATCCTGTGCATAAAAGAAATGAAAAAAAATAAAATAATCACAACTATAAAACAAGGAATTAAAAATTTTGAAAACGATTTAAAAATTGATTTAAAAGGTTTAAAATGAATTTAAAACAGTTAAGAATAGAAAATGATTATACATAAAATATAGTGCAATCAGTTCGGACATTGCGCAGTGCTCATTCAATAACTGCACAGCCAAACACACAGATTGATTCAAACAACTGGATAAAATAAAATGAGGTTCACCAAACTCTTTCTTAAAAACCTTCAATCTGTTGTTTTCAGAAAAAAGCAACAAATAAAAAGCTCTGGTGCAAGTAAAGTTGATGTTGTGGCAGTTCAGTTTTTGTGACAGTTCAGAGTTCTTTTTAAAAGTAGCTGATCTGCTAAAGACACTGATCAAGAAAGTAAAAAACAAAAATGCAAGATTAAAAAAAAAACATTCAACAAAACCACATGGCAACTGCAATAATGTGTGCAGAGTCAATTATTTTATGCATGTACTATAGTCTATCACTTCACTTCATTCATTCTTTTACATTCATTACACTGTAAGTACAGTACCGGTGTGAAACCACTAATGGTCATTGTTGAAATGGGCAATAATTATATATATATTTTTTTTGGATGAAGGCTCTGATAAGTCTCTCAAAATAAAGTTTCAACATGTACTAGTTTCTTTAGTCTCTATAAACACAATCACATTTTAGGCAATGGCTGTTGGCATTATTTGAACATCATTCAGCTATTTCAACATAAAGACGCCTCAATGTCCACATCTAGATGTACATCATCTAGAAGAAGGTATTTACTAGTCCTTGGCATGTATTTACCTTCATACAATCCCTTTGACACTAAATGAATTCAAGTCCCTCATACTTCACGTCGCCAATCTTAGTTTCAGGAAGCAGGATTCGTTCGTGGCGTTCACACCAGGGTGAACGCCACAATGTAAGCGGCAATTTTTTTCCTGCATCCTCCTCAGACTTTAGAGCAACAATAATCTGATCATCGGTGTCGGGGACAAACTTAAAGGATGAAAAGCCATGCGTAGGGTTCAGGGGCCCAACGTTTCTCACTTTAATGTCCTGGAAGTCTGGCGAGCAGCTGAGCATTAGATTGGTGCCCCGCCGCTCAACTGCTGTCTCATCATATCGCTCGCTGCTAGCACGTCGTGGCAGGAAGAACCAGCGTTGTAATGTGTCACTCCAAGCTGCAGACTCATGTATGAGGTACCCTGAGATGACAATAGAAAGGAAATGAACAGGGACTGGAAATAAAGCATTCATTCTTAGCTACTGAATACTAGTGAATCTCACAAGACTTTTAAGAATGTGTCATGGAAGTCATATTTTACCCCAAAGTTAGACAACAAAATAAAAATGTTATGAAGAAAATGAAGTCTGTTCACTATGAAAACATTCTAACTTTCAGAATTCAATGAGACATTCCAAGTGTAGTCCAATGTAAAATGGGATGTTTTAAAAAACACACAACACGATTGCTGAAATACTATTGGGGAAAATTATATTCTGTTCATTATATAGTAAACTCGACCATCAGACAAGCATTTATTAGTAATATTTTACAAGATTTACCCTGCTTACTGTCAATGGTGTGTACTTTAAATGGCTTATGCGCTCAACTGCACAATAGACGGAGTGGAACTTGGGTGTTAAGACTACAAGAGCTCTTGACACAAAAGTTATTGTAATATCAATGCCACTTTTAAAATACAAAATTCACCACTCAATACAAATGCACACTGCATGTAAGTGAAAGGCTGCTGCTTACCAGGTGGGCTGATGCCTGCAGCGCTGCGGAGAGCGTTATACTTAGGAACCCAGTTCTGGTGCTGTACATCTCCGTGGAATCCCACCACTTTTACCCACTCAGGATTGTCATTCAGCACTTCTCCGTTGGTGGTGGTCCACTCCTTCCCCAAACCCCCCACATATAGGTGCTCATCCTTTACTGCAAGCCACACGGCCTTAAACCCTATAGAATGTAAGAAAAAAAAACCCACAACTGAAATCAGATATCATGTTTGAATTGATTGCTTTGTATTTCACCATTATACATTTATTTTAATAGTTTCTGACTGTTACCTTGTAGTCAGCCATTCAATTATTTAGAATGTAAAATTAAGTCCTTAAAATGTGTGTTTGGGGGCTGAATATTAAAGATGCACTACACTCTCACAAAAATTGTTCAGCTGGGAATGTATCCTCAAAGTGACACCTTTGTACCTTCTTTACCCCTAAAAAAAAGGGTGCATAGTACCATAAGTGTACAAACTACCTTAAGGATACATATTACTACTCTAAGCTACTAATATGCACCCTTTAGGGATAAAGAAGGTACAAAGGTGTCCCTCTGAGGGGAACTGCCCCAGTGACAAGCTTTTGTACCCCTAAAGGTACAAAGTGTGCATTTTGTGCACACTGTTGGCCCTCTAGCGGTTGAAGCATAAAACTACAAGTCACTGAGAAGCATTGTTTTGGTAATTACAGCAGTTGTGCTTCGGCTCCGTTATTCTGCGAAGATTAATCTATTAATGGTATGAGGTGCACTGCTATGCTCACGGTTACAGGTGATCGCCATATCAGTGTGAAGGTCGCTAACAACATCAAATCTCTCCCAGTATGTCTAATAAGCAGGTAGATCATATGCTGCTATTGGTTTGACTTGTTGAAATCAATTTTGTTGCAAAAGTTGGTCATCTTGACATTAGACATAACGACTACTATTCATATCAGATCATGGAGGAGAATATAACTTGGTAAGGCTATTTATAGGCAAATAGACTAACACAATAACTGGTTAAGAGATTGGTATTACTGGCATATCATTCTTTCCTTTCTCTCACATACTCTTTTTTGGCTTTAAGTTACTTCCACTGCTTATAGAAGTAACCCGACTTTCATTACTTTATATACAGATATGACGTAAACACACACAGACAAGAGATGAAAGTATGCAGTTTTCTTGGAAATCTGTCCCAACAACTCAAACTATAAGTAATTTTTACAGGTTAATCACAGTGATTTAGGGTAAGGCAAAACACGGTTTGGAAGATGGTTTTATGATGTACTCGCTCAAAATTTAAATTTATGTGATGTAGTTTTATGTATTCAGTTCGTATATCACTTGACCCTCAAGTCAGCGGAAACACTGATGGAATCTGTGAGAGGTACTGGTATTAGCACCATTTGTGGCCATTTGGGGCAGTTGTGGCCTAATGTTTAAAGAGTCGGACTTGTAATCCGAAGGTTACAGTTTTGATTCTCAATACTGGCAGGAAATATAGGTGGATGGGTGAACAGCGCTCTCTTCCACCCTCAATACCCACGACTGAGGTGTCCTTGAGCAAGGCACCTTATTGCTCCCTGGGCACTGCAGCAAAAATGGCAGCCCACTGCTCCAGGTGTGCACCCATGGTGTATGCGTTCAATACTGCTCCTAACATGTGTGTGCACTAACTTGTATTGGTTAAATTATGAGGGTTATGGGTTACCATATTTAACCTACACATCACTTTGAAAACATTTGGGCTTTTTAATTTTGCTGCAAAAACAGTACTTTAGCAACACTAACCTTTTGAAACTGAGCCATCCCCATCTGGCAGTATGACCCAGGGAACTGCTTTAAGTCCATCTATATTATATACAACACCCGTACGATCATCCACGCTGTACAGTTTGCCATTAAACACCAATAATTTGGAGAGCTCCATGCCCCAACCCTTCTCTGCCAGGTGACTTTCCAAGACCACCCTGTCCTGATCCCTTTCACCCCACCACTGTATCCCCACTCTCCGACACCAGGAGGTGACCCTTCAGCATGTAGCTGAACCAGGTCAGCTTCTTGTCGCTGAGTGAGTTCGTGTCCAGGTCCGCGATGAAGCCTATACGGTAGTGTGTGCCCTGTGCTGTGCGCTCTGGTGGACTGAGGGGGTATGTGTTATTGTAGCGGCCCTCCGTTCTCACCTCCTGATGGTTTAACCTCAAACCATATTTGCCTCTGGGTTGGAGGTGAAAGGGCAAAAGCTGCATGTAGATGAGGAGGACGAGGGTTAGTGCTGACGCTACCACCACAATGGCTTTCCATTTGATGTGAAAGCGGGAATTGGTGGTGTTGGTCATGGAAGCCAGCATTGGGAGCCCTCCAACAGAGATGTGCAGAGAGTTCATAGGCTCATTTTGGTTAAGATGTGCATAGCCATGGATTTGCTGATTGCCTGCACATTGGCTTTCTAACCATGCAGAGCCAGGTCATTCGCTGGCTCGCTGTGTGCAGCTCCTTAAAGGGGTAAGAACTCAGGCCAGACTCATCCATTGTGCAGAGAGGTTTGGCCTGGAAAACCTGGAGCATGTGGACCATGGTATGGAACACTGAGCCAGCCTGGACAGCTGCCAAATAAACCCTCCCCACTAGAGCAGAGGTGGTTCTGCAGGGCTTGGATGGATGCACCGCCTTCAATCCCAGGGCCGATGGAGGGATGAGATACACAGCAACCACATCTTCCAGAGGGGGAAGCTTGCCATAACCCTTCTCCTCAATGGGGTCAAAGGATGTCCTCGCCAAAGCATACCCACTCCTCTGCATCCAAAGCTGCCAATGACATGGAGTCATCGGTGACAGCTTCCTGCTCCGATCCGCTGAAAGCTGCTTGCTGCAGACTAAGTGCACTGATTCTCACGTGTGAAACAACACCGCCATGGAAATTGGTCTTAGCAAATGCTCTTTGAGATTGCCAGATGGCCTCAGGGAAAGCACTGATGAGAGGTGTCCTTCCTCTGCCAGGGATCTTCTACGGTGAGTAGCAGGCTTCGAGCTTCTTTCTTCTTCTTTAGAGTCCTGCGAGGAGATGATCTTCACATTTAAAATGTTGAAAACTGATTGGAAATTAAATGTATAACAGCGACACCTAGCAGCGGATAGATATTGTGTAGCCTAGTAGGTGACATCTGGGACTATTTTAGTTTCTGCACTTTGCCACAGATATGGAGTGCAACACTCATTCATTTTTCAGTTATCGGACAATCAATACACTTTTTTAATGGCACTGAATATTTGACTATGCTTGCTTTCATAGAAGAAATGTCGTAATAAAAAAAACATCTGAACAAATCTATTCTAGCCTAAATCTATTCCCACAAGCAAGCATTGTAATTTCAGTATGATCCAGCAGATGTCTTACCAGTCTCACAGACCACTCCTGCATCCTCTTTATGTGTGCAGTCAGTAACACCCCAGCCTTTGAAGCTGCATTCAGACAATGAGCTCTCCGAGTCTTTACAGTTTATGTCATTCAGCCAGATTGGTCCAGAACCTAAAAAGTATAATAGAACACGGGCCAAAAATAAGACTGTTGTTATCACAGTGTTTAAATGTAACATTTAAATGATCTTGTGTTTATACCAATAAATGTGTTTATACCTTCACCATATTGTCCTCCAGGTGTAACTGATATCGCTCCAGGAAAACCCAGCTGACGACGCACCACTTGTGCTTCAGCCAGTTCCCATCCGTCATCACAAACTGTACCCCACTGTCCATCATGATAGACCTCCACATGACCCCAGATCCCCCACCAATCGCACTCTGCCCTCACATTTAGGCTTTGACTCTTCATCTGTCAATCAATAAACTTGTTTTTTTAGAGGGTTCATAAACATTTAAAAGAAAGCCCATGTCTAACAATCTGCGAAACAATGAAGGTGTAAGGGTAACAGGTCAATTTAGCTCAAAGGGAATCATTTAAGATTTTATAGGGAATTTGAACAGAATCACTGTTTTTACGGCCAGCGATTCATTGAACGAGCCGTTTAACATAAATTCTGCAATGGATATTAATATCCAAAATATAGTGAAAACACTATTTATTAGCAGAGTAACAAGATCGGCAGTTTAAGACATTAACTTGTAAGCACAAAACACAAGATGCTTCTCTTTTCAATATGAATAAGGCTTTATTTGATAAATCTAAGACATATAAACTAATCTAACACATGAACACACGCATTCACACAAGTTGCAGAAAGAGAGAAAGTGAGGAAAGAATGAGTTTAAGAAAATGAAAATGTGAAAGTTTATAGCAATCTGTGAAATTGCATAGACATGAGGGCACCCCTTATACGTAATTAACCCTCGCATTGAGTTCCTTATATTAAATCCACCAGTTCAGCACGACTCTGGAGGTAAGTTACTTGGCGTTTGCTGTGTAAGATGGGTTTCCCTTTGTTGTTTCGAAAAGGTGGTTCCCGAGGTTGCTAGATTGGCTGAAGTTCTCTTATGGAGCCAGTGGTTGGGTGTTGTGCTGACCATAGCGGGAAGTTGTGGGCTGGTTGAAGTTTTAGATGGCACGCGAGGTTGGACTCTGAAGACACAGCATTAGGCAAAACTTATGTCAGAACTCGAAATTCTCAATGGAAAAGAAAATAAATTAAAGTAGAGGAATAGGAGTAAAGTTTGACGAGACTAGGTGGCGTTTTTCCTCATGGTTTTGGAGGAGCTGGCGTTTAAGCCAGAGCACGCTCAAAACTAAAAAAGCATGATTAAAAAAAACATAGCTCAAAGCTATGACTAAAAAAACTGCATGGCTAAAAGTGATGACTTGAAAGCACATAGCTCAAAGCTATGACTAAAAAGCCGCATGGCTAAAAGTGATGACTTGAAGCAGTGGCTAGAAGCTAAAGCTAAGAAGCTAGACGCTAAAAGCAATGATTTGCTGGTGTCCTGAGTATTTAAACTGGGCTTTTGGACACATCCCAAATGGTGACTTGACCAATTAGATATTGTCTTTGCTCGGGGTGTTGTATGTTTCTCCTCCCAATACATAAATCAACATGTCATCTCATCAGTTACATGGTCCGAGTTTTCCCGCTCTTGCAGAGTATAATTTTGGACATGATTTCTGTAACAAGAATATGATGCATTTGACAAAGAATTGATCGGAAGAAACGTTATAAGCATGAAGATTCAAACACACATACTAAACATGAATATGAACCCTTAAGCTATTCAATAGTTATTAAAAAAAGACATACACAATAAGTGATTAGAACATGATAGTCGAATGTGTGGGTTACGTACATGATATGGAGTTAAGCAATGGACTGATATTAGTTTATAAGCCTTTTTGAGTTCATTTTGGTGCATCTACATCTGTAAAAGACAGTTTCTGTGCCATTCTGTGAACATAAGGACATGTTCTGTGAAGACCAGAGAGGTTAAAGTGTCTGTAAGGAATTTTAGTCTGTTCTTTGTTTCCTAGGTGGGGGGAAAAGTAAATCCGAAGAGCTTGTGATCATGATTACTATCACTGGTTTACATGTGATGGTCATGCTGTGCATCTCTTTGACCATTAATCTTGCATACTTGCCCCAAAATTGACAATCTCCTTTCTGAGTTGTTATGATCAGTGTGTTATTTTGTGTTAATCTTGAAAGCTGTTCTGTGAAAGGGTTGGTTGGTTAGGCTTGCTTCAGACTGGCTGGTGCTAGGATCTGATTTATGAACATCCTGTTGTCTTCTGCCTTTCTGTGGAATTCGGCTCCTTGTGTAACCATGTTCTTGATTGAATCTTAAATTGTCTGATTGGGTCTGATACCCTACAAAGGCTATATTTAAGATAAACAGCTTTGCCAAAAAATGTTGGCGATAGTACAAGCCAACGTTGGAGAGCCACAGTCGTGCAGAGTTTTGCTCCAACCTTTATAAAAACTCACCTTGCCTGTAGCTTTTTGGTAACCCTTAGAAATGTATTAGCTTTTTTAGGTATGTTTGATTATGGTTGGCGCTGAAGTCTGTAGGACTGTGGCTCTCCAGGACTGGCCAATGTCAGTCCTGGAGAGCCACATTCCTGCAGACTTCAGCTCCAATTCCTAAAGTAGTACTATAATCTTATATTTGTAGACGCATGCATTTTTTGTGTAATATTTATAAAGAAAGTGCAAATGCAAATTACATTATGTAATTTTAAAACAGCTGTATATAGGCTACTAACCAAACAGGACACATGGAAAAATATGTCCATAACATATACATGATCATTTTCTTGCTGGAAACTCTTTAAAACAACAAAGCAGGATGAACACAATTCATGAAGGTTCTTACTGAAGACGTACGGACCGTCTTGCTTTCATTAAATATCTGCTAAATGAGGTCAAGCATTGTGAGATATTGCTTACATGATCTACAACTGTCCAATCACATTTAAAGTCTACCTTGAAGTTTCATTTCACGAGAAAGCAAAATCAGGAAACCTGAATAACTACAGTGTGCATGTTCAAACAAATCCTGTTTGAGTTTGCTACAAAAACCTTTTCACACAATGCAAAGAGGAGGTTCTCAAGCCATTTCTCAGCACTGGTCTATGTACATAAAAAGTCTATGCTCAAATAAACCTGACTGTTTTCTGCTTTATTTTATTCCGGTCCACGAAACCTTTTGAATCTGGGTGTTGGCATTCCAGTGACTTCTGTGACTGGACCTGGCTTTGAAACGGATTTGAGCATGACACAGCTGAAACACTCAGGATTGCTGCAGATTATTGTCACGTACAGTGGGGCAAAAAAGTATTTAGTCAGCCACCAATTGTGCAAGTTCTCCCACTTAAAAAGATGAGAGAGGCCTGTAATTTTCATCATAGGTATACCTCAACTATGAGAGACAAAATGAGAAAAAAAATCCAGAAAATCACATTGTAGGTTTTTAAAGAATGAATTGTAAATTTCCTTCCGGTGAACCTAAGTTATTTGGTCACCTACACAAAAAAAACAAAAAAAAAAAAAAAAAAAAAAAAAAAAAAAAAAAAAAAAAAACAAGCAAGATTTCTGCTCTCACAGACCTGTAACTTCTTCTTAAGAGGCTCCTCTGTCCTCCACTGGTTACCTGTATTAATGGCATCTGTTTGAACTCGTTATCAGTATAAAAGACACCTGTCCACAACCTCAAACAGTCACACTCCAAACTCCACCATGGCCAAGACCAAAGAGCTGTCAAAGGACACCAGAAACAAAATTGTAGACCTGCACCAGGCTGGGAAGACTGAATCTGCAATAGGTAAGCAGCTTGGTGTGGGTGGATTTCTTGTCGAATAGTCAACGTATCCTCTGTGGGAGCATTTATTAGAAAATGGAAGACATACAAGACCACCCTGATAATCTCCCTCGATCTGGGGCTCGACGCAAGATCTCACCCCGTGGGGTCAAAATGATCACAGAACCTGTGAGCAAAAATCCCAGAACCACACGTGGGGACCTAGTGAATGACCTGCAGAGCTGGGACCAAAGTAACAAAGGCTACCATCAGTAACACACTGCGCCGCCAGGGACTCAAATCCTGCAGTGCCAGAAGTGTCCCCCTGCTTAAGCCAGTACATGTCCAGGCCCGTCTGAAGTTTGCTAGAGAGCATTTGGATGATCCAGAAGAGGATTGGGAGAATGTCATATGGTCAGATGAAATCAAAATAGAACTTTTTGGTAAAAACTTATCTTGTCGTGTTTGGAGGAGAAAGAATTCTGAGTTGCATCCAAAGAACACCATACCTACTGTTTAGCATGGGGGTGGAAACATCATGCTTTGGGCTGTTTTGCTGCAAAGGGACCAGGACGACTGATCCGTGTAACCGAAAGAATGAATGGGGCCATGTATCATGATTTTGAGTGAAAACCTCCTTCCATCAGCAAGGGCATTGAAGATGAAACGTGGCTGGGTCTTTCAGCATGACAATGATCCCAAACACACCGCCCGGGCAACGAAGGAGTGGCTTCGTAAGAAGCATTTCAAGGTCCTGGAGTGGCCTAGCCAGTCTCCAGATCTCAACCCCATAGAAAATCTTTGGAGGGAGTTGAAAATCCGTGTTGCCCAGCGGCAGCCCCAAAACATTACTGCTCTAGAGGAGATCTGCTTTGAGGAATGGGCCAAAATACCAGCAACAGTTTGTGAAGACTTACAGAAAACGTTTGACCTCTGTCATTGCCAACAAAGGGTATATAACAAAGTATTGAGATGAAATTTTGTTATTGACCAAATACTTATTTTCCACCATAATTTGCAAATAAATTCTTTAAAAATCCTACAATGTGATTTTCTGGATTTTTTTTTCTCATTTTGTCTCTCATAGTTGAGGTATACCTATGATGAAAATTACAGGCCTCTCTCATCTTTTTAAGTGGGAGAACTTGCACAATTGGTGGCTGACTAAATACTTTTTTTCCCCACTGTATATTATTATACATGGGCTTTTATATACTGATAACTGTACATTTAGGATCTGAACAGAAATTCAAGAGTTACAGTACAACAAAAGGTTCTTAAAGTACTCGCAAGTCTTTTACAAGAAAAGATATTGCAAAATGAATAAATGTAAATATAATGACTTTTTATGGTCTACCCTTTTGCCAACCCTTCTATGGTCCACTGTCATCTCAATTTGAACAGGGTGGACATTAATTAACAGCTGGACATCTGGACAATAAATAATCTTTTTTTTGACTAAGAGGACAAAGCGACACCTGTTGCAATACTTAACACATCATTTTAATAAATTGATAGAGGGTGAATTCAAGTAAAATGGGCCGTTTAAGATTGATTACACTTTCAGAGTATAACAATGGTCTTTTATCAAAGGGACACTGTTTCTTAGAATAAGAAAACAGTTTTGGCTGATGCTATATGACACTGGAGGGTGTGAACACATCTAAAAGGAGAACTCATGAAATGTAATCTTTCACATTCAGATCTTTATTTCAAACTTTGGTAGGTTCCTCGCTAAAACAATTATTATTGTGTTTTTTGTTAACATGAATTAAAACACAAAGGATTTGTTAAAAACGTTTAGTTTTTATTGTAAGGTGAATATTGCTGGCATACTTTGGCTGAAGGTGCTAGATAAAAGTGGCCCACTTTGAACCTCCACTAATTCACATTCATTAATACACTGACATTCACTGATTATTTTCATGTACATTTAGTCATTTAGCAGACACTTATCCAAAGCGACTTACAAATGAGGACAATAGAAGCAATCAAAACCAACAAAAGGGCAATACCCAATAAGTACTGTGATAAGTGTCAGTTAGCCAAACGCAGTACACGTAGCAAGTTTTTTTATTTATTATTTTTTTTTAATGGTTTTAAGTTTTTTTTTTTTTTTTTTTTTTTTACAGTTAATTTTGTAAATTATTCACTGATAATTTAATAAATGTTGATGAGGCTAGTTATATTTAATAAATACAAAAATGTAAACAAATCTTAAAAATTAACACTGGTCGGTCAGAGGAATCAAACTGATAGAGATCATGTATTTTTTGAAGTGCACTTTCAAGCATTTTTATTTCTACAGTGTTTAAATGAAGTTTAAAATCAGCTGAAACATTTAAGAGAAATCACTGCAGAATCAAATAACAATTTTTAAAAACTTGACTGAATTTAATAGATTTGATTCAACTAGATATGAATATAATGGAATGACTGTTACTGTAGGAAACTAGCTGAAGCCAAATATAACTCCGTGCAGTCAGATATACTCTGGACGCACTACAAATCTAAAACTGTAGTCATCAGGACAGGGGTTTGGCAGATCCATACTGCTGTTATTTGGAATCACTGCCATGCTGTTTTTGAAATCTTGAACATGAAAGACATTGTTTTCATACTTACAGCTGAGAATCAACCTGTTGCTGTAGCGAATGGTGCTAGTGTATCTTTCCTGATTACCATATCCGTAAAACCTTGCAACAGGAAAAGATGTACATGACATACCATAGTTAGAGCATTCCTGAGCACTAAGAAACACCTGGGCTTGCCACTGGACCTTTTGTTCGCTGTAAAGAGCACTAGGGTGTGCTGGAGTGGAGAAGGTTTGTATTCTGTTATTTTGGCCATAGTGATAGTATGGGTAATTGACGGTTGTGTCATTGATAATTACACTCCACTCATCTCCAGTGTAGATTCTGGATAGATACTCACTACTCATGTTATCCATTTGATTCCTGATCTTAGAGAAGGGCAGAGCATTGAACTGAAAACCTCTGAGCAGACCAGTTAGGTACAGTTTCTCATGATTCTGACGGAGAACGCTTGAGGAAAACTGCGTTTCATAGAGTTTATCCACTGGGATCAAGAGGAAGCGGATGTGATTCAGGAGACTGGCCTGTTGATCTGAACTTATCTCATCACCTTTGTCTTGGATCCATCTCTCCAGAGCTTCAAGAAGTAAAGCTTCATCATTCACAATCAGGTCTGAGCGCTGCAGCAGAGCGTCCATCATGTGAAAGGAGATGGTGCTCCACACTGGAGAGCTTATGAGGAACTCGCAGTTCCAGGAAAGATACTGAAGGACGTTCTCCTGCAGAACAAGATCACCTGTGCGAACGCCGTACTCGTACATGGATACCTGTGTAAGGAAGGTGTTATCTTCAGGAAGGAGTAAAGTGAAGGTCCTGCCGACATCCTCCATAAACTTCTTCACTCCAAAGATAAACGCCAGCTGATGCAGACATTGAGCCGACGTGATGGAAACATCAATCTGACGTGTGTACAAATACCTGAGCAAAAACAGATACTGTAAGTGTCTAACACCAATAATATAATCAGTTCTGATCTGCACAATTCAAATTCTCAAGGAGACAGTTGGTTTGAGCTATGAAGTAAAGTGGTCTTTAGAAAGTTACCTGAGAAAAGCAGAGACATGAGGATGGCAGGTCTGGCTGACATTCACTGCGAGGTTTCTGGAATCATTTGTTATGTTTAGTTCTGGATAAAACATGAGGATCATGCTGTGCACACAGAATGTCAGTTCTGACTCTTCACTGACATCTTGTACGTTGATTCTGAAATCACAACCATCTCCACTGTCAAACAAAAGGCCAAGATCATGAGACAAACCCAGACTGTTATCCACAGAGAACTGACGATTGCTGGTTATGTTTTTACCTGCAAAGAAAATGTAATGAATTGCATTAAATAATACAAATAACAGAAATACACATGCGAATATATGTAGTTGCTGAGTTTCTTACCAGTCTCACAGACCACTCCTGCATCCTCTTTATGTGAGCAGTCAGTAACACCCCAGCCTTTGAAGCTGCATTCAGACAATGAGCTCTCCGAGCCTTTACAGTTCATATCATCCAGCCAGATTGGACCAGAACCTACAAAATATATATAATATATCTATAATATACCTAAGAATTTGGATGTAAAAATATAAGACATTATTGTTATCACAGTCATTGTTGCAGATTATTGACTGTTTTTGAATTTGATTGTGTGGGTAAAAATTGGCTTGGGCAGGTGGACAAAATTTGGGCTGGTTTGGGGTCAGTTTGGGGTCATAGGCTAATTGTTTAACAAAACAAGCCCAAGTATGTATACTGCATCCAATCAGTCATCATAACGTTACTAGACATACACACACACTGCAGAGGCGCTGGTGCTGATGTAAACGTCGACAGCCACACTTATCAGAGGGCTCAGCAGACAGACTTTATGATTCATGAGTGACAAGTTTTTAGCGAGACAAGTTATCTGATTTTGAATGTAGTATGACTGTGTATTCAAGTAATCACACAATGCCTGAATATAAGTTAAAGAGTGGGAGAGTGACTCAAATCTCAAAACGTGAATTACACCTGTGGAGGGAGATGACACGAAGGCTCTAATATCATTGTAACTCTGAAATCAGAGCACAGTTAAATAATTTAATCAAAATCGAAACTGAATATGTCGGTTTTTATACGATCATGTCCTATCTTTAAATGTCCAGATTGATAAATCCTTGAAAACGGCTAGACTTGATCAGTTTTGACCGTGCAAAGTTCTGCATTATGTTCTATAATATGAACTTAACAAGAGGCTCCTCTAGTCTGGTTAAAATTATAGAGTGACACTAAGGTAAGCGCATTATTGTTGATTGTGTATTTTTTTTAATTGTCGGATTAATATTAAGTATCAATGAGTGACACAGTTTTGACTGTCATGGTGTGCGCATGAACGAGTGTGAAATACCTGCTAATTACGTTGCTTTTTTCTATCACTTATATTGGGCACTTTTTGCATTTAAACTGGATTATTCTGACTGCTGACACTGAAAATCATGCATGTGTTGTTTCGAGGGTATCGGTTAATTTCATGATTGCCGTTTTGACAGTGTCTGCTTGCATATTTTATTCATGTTTGGTAGCCTAATTCTCTTTAATGTAGGCTATTCGCCCCGATTCGATTGGTTTACCTGCGAAATTTATCTAATTTATATGATTTTGTCATCAATATTTTGTTTTAAGGAGTTAAAATGGCCCTTATCAACCTTGATTTACATATTCTACAACATTATTTTTTGACAGTTAAAGTTTTGGGTGGTTTTTGGGCAGGTTTTTGTGAGCTTTTGGGCTGGAAATCGTCCATCCAATCTGGCAACACTGATCACAGTGTGTAACAAATAAACTGTGCTGTGGAGCTTATACCTTCTCCATATTGTCCTCCAGGCTTAACTGATATCGCTCCAGGAAAACCCAGCTGACGACACACCACTTGTGCTTCAGCCAGTTCCCATCCGTCATCACAGACTGTACCCCACTGTCCATCATGGTAGACCTCCACACGGCCAGATGACGGCAGATCCCCGACCAATCGCACTCTGCCCTCCTGCTTTGGCTGCTTTAGTCTGGCATCTTCAGCCAGTGACAGAAGATTTAGAAGACAGAAATGTAGATATAATAGTGACATGCAGTCATCATTTTAAAAGCAAGTTTTTATTTACTAACCATACAGGGTCAGATGTTGTGCTGAAACTTGAAGAAACAGCAGAGGCCATAGAAGGTACATGATTCTTCTTTTGCTGGAAATATTGTGAACAGCAGCGACAGGAACACAGTTCTCAAATGGGTTGAGTTACAAAACATCTTTTCCTTTAAATAACGACCAAATCAAGTCAACTGTGAAACTTGGATGAAATGTTGTGTAATCACATTTGAGGACTACCAAAAGTTTCATTTCATGAAAATGCTACATTTGGGAAGTTTCATTACCGCAACATACGCATTTAAAAAAAGAACTGTCTGTCAGCATGTCTGGGCTAAGCTTAGCCACATGCAGTGTAAGTGAAATCAGTCAAACCAAATTCACACAATATAGAAAGAAAGTGATTAGTTAATTTCATACGTCTTCTCCCTGTCACAGCCAAGAACGCAGTTCCACAGCTGTCATCACCTCTAATCATGGACAAGGCCAGCCACCAGCTCTTTGCTGACAAGCTAATTTTATCAGAAGGCCTGGGGCCCGTTCTTTGTACGTTGCTAACTCAGTTAGCTGGATTTGATTGTTGACGATTTCGCCTGATCTTCGATTGTTTGGTTCTTCGAAGCTCATCTCGGAGCTGCTGTAATAGCAACAGGTCTGTTAGCTTAAACTTGCTCGGGAGCAGGCTTATTTCATGTAAACAGGATTAGATCGCATCTTTTTAAGCAGAATTGATACTTAATATCTGTCCTACTGCTACTTCATTAGAAGAGTATCCTACTGATCCAGGGACAGCAATTTAAAATAATAATTGAAAACTTTATTGAAAAACAATATAATAATGTTGTGTAGTCTATAGGCTAATATAGTATATTTCAATGAGTAAAACTGGCTGTGTCTATATATAGACACAGACACTTTTACTCATCGAAATATGTATGATGAAATAATTTCTTTATGTATACAGTTAATCTGTGCCGTGCATTAATTTGAGTGGTGACAGATATTATGGAAGTGGCTTGATGGAGCGCAGGAGATGCAGATAACTTGATCTTGACCCTTAAGAAACTTTAATTGATGCTGTAACATAACAAATCTGTTTCAAAGATAAAACTAAATGAATTGCTAATTACAACATTGAAATAAAAATGTAAAGCCTGTACAAGTACTAGAGATGGTGAATATAAATAATTGGGAATCATGTAAAAAAAAAAAAAAAAATGAAAACACATTTAATTTTTCTATTATACCATTCATGTAGTTTTGTTCGCTTGGCTGTTTCCTTATAAAGGTTCAGAAATGTGTCAAGTTTTTCGTCAGGTGTCTTTTTTAATATGATGTCATTATGTTGCTGTCTCGCCACCAGCCAATCGCTGCATTGCTGATCGTGGTTTCGAGTATCGATACATCTGCCCTTTTCGGGGAACACGAGAACGCGCAGTAATCCTAAACAATTTAATCCAGATATTTTAATCTAATACACAAAATTCTTTTGAAGAACCAAATTAGCCAGAGATCAGTTATCAGGATTAGAAGATCTGGAATCTTTCAAATCATCTCAGATGTAATAAGCGACGTATGAAGAACGGGCCCCTGGTCACTGTAACCAAGGGTGGTTGAGTCTGATGCTGTTTTCCCAGGGTTCCTACAGCCTGCCATCCCACGGCTGCTGCCATACCATCCCTTTCCCTTCTGCTCCACCTGGTCCTGCCACAGTTTTATCTCTGCCCAGTCTAAAACATCTTTCTGACTGGGTGCCACTGTCTTTTTATCATTGTGACCTTGCCCTCTATGGCCTCCCTATAATGCTGATCTGCTCTGGGCACTATCAGGATTTTGCTCGCTCTCATTTGTTCATGTTTTCTGTTTTTGTTCCAGTACCAGGGTTGACCAGAGATGGGCAGCTCTGTCTTGCAGTTTAGCCCAATCCCTAATCAAGGGGTGTCAAACTCCGCTGTTCTGCAGAATTTAGCTCCAAGCCTAGTTAAACACATCTGATACAGCTATTCAAAATCTTTGGGAGTGCTAGAAACTTCCAGGCAGGTATGTTGGAGCTGCACTCTGCAAGACAGTGGCCCTCCAGCACTTTGACACATGTGACACTACTGAGAAATCTTACCCATGTCTCCAGGATTGTTTGAAAATTAGAGGCAGGAATGGAAGGATGGATGATTCAGCCTCAGGCACCATCTTCTGACAAAATGTGGGAATTCATTAGGCACGAACCTCTCAGTGCATTATGCGTATTCTGTAACTGTTGAGTGTGCATCGATTGTACACTCATCATTGCATTGCAATATCGAATGCACTCGATAATGACCACTACAAATGGCTGTCCCCTCAAATAGTGCCCTATTTAAGGGTATAAAGTAGGAGGTGATTTCAGACACAGCCCTTGCTCTCTTAAATGTTCATCTGTTCTTTATATACTTACTCTCCCCTATTTATTGTGCTTCCCTTCCGTTTTTTTTTTTTTGCTGAATTTTGTGTCACTCACCAGAGTGTTTTGTGACTTGTGCCATTTGCTCTAGCTCTCTTGTGCTAAGCTTTCCTTGTCTTACCCTGTCCTGATCCTGTTTTCTACCCCGCCTCCCCCTATCAAAGATCTGCTCTACCCGGCATCTGGACCCTCTTCACGCCTCAGAGTTCTTCAAACTCTCAAACACTTTGGTTCTGATTGCAAGTTTTGGATCTCTCGATACTGATCGGTCTCCCGGACCTGAACTTGCACATGGTTTTCCCCTATGCTCCGTCTACTCTTCTTGGACCTGATCACATTTTCTCTTGGCTTGTGTGGCTGCTATAACGTGGTGCAATCAGTGAAAAATCAGGGTTGTTTTGGTCTTAATATCATTGCTTTGTTTTGGTTACACTTGCTTAACAGGCCGATAAGAGAGGCAGAGCACCATCCCTGCCTCCACTCAAGCAGTCTCTCTCTCTCTCTTACTGTGCAAATGATCTTTTGACAGTCTCACCAAACTTTAACTTAGACTATAATATCAAATTCATTACAACATAGAACCCTTCATCATTCAAAGAGGTTAAAAATGTCAAAGTTTCTATATCTCAAATCTCTATTTAGACTATTTAAAATACACTATGCTAGGAGTGTTTCTTAAAATTATTTTTACCTTAAAAGTTTAATTTCCTTAACCTTCACTATCCCAACCTTCTCTTGAATCAGCAAAAGCAGTCTTCATCTTTAGCCACCACCATGTCTTGTAATTATCCTATGCCATGCCTAAGGACCTGGATAGGTAAAATCTATGATATAGACATATTAGTTCAATATCATCTCAGCCTCATAGATTCAGGGGTTCATCATAACTCTCATATGATACTTTTTATACAGTTCTAGTAAAGCAGCCACTTCACAATCTCAATATAAATTAAGAAATTTTGTCTCAAAAGAATGGCTGTCATCATTTGGTCTCAGATGGTTCTTAAAAGCCCATTGCCATTAACTCTTTATAAATAAGCTTAACAATGCTCTAGGCCCATCAAGCATCCACTCAAATCGTAGAAAAAAAATTGCTCAGGGTCTGTATTATGATTTTAAAGACCTCATGTCTCTTCAACAATAGCTCCTAGATTGTTAAGTATTTTTGCAATCTCTTATTTCTTAAATGCATTGGACAGTTGAAACATTTAACTACCAATTGCCCTCTTAATGCATAAAATTTGAAATGTAGAATTTTTTTAACTCATTGTAGCATGTCCTTTAACATCTCCGGGTCTATGATTTTCAACTGAAACGCTGTGCTTTACTATAAATAGCTTGTTGTCACTTATGACGCAGGCTCAGATAACAGCATTTAGCTGACTTTGAATGAGAGAGAAAACTGAGGGATTCAGGACTGGTAGCAATGCATTTTCATTAACTTTTAACAATTTCATTGTACTATCTTTTTACTCTAGCCCAGCTTAAAACATTTTCAAATAAACATCTCTATTTTTACTTTATTTTTGCAACTCCAAGGTTTCTTCAAAGTGAGTTCTTTTGCAGTCCTTGTCAGTGCATTTACATCAACTTGTATTTATGCATTCACTTAAATCTGGCCATGGATTTGGAATTTCAACAATGGTTTTAAATCTGCCAGGGGTTATCGGACCCAGATGTGTCACTTTGGGTCGTGCTAACTGTGCTTTCTTCAAATTGACTTTGAAACCCCCATTTATGTTACTTGTTCACAAATCACAACATTATCATCTCATATGCAAAAAAAATAAAATTTCCCACTGTAAATTGGCATTTGGCTGATGCTGAGTGGCTAAATTTGTGCAATCCGACAGTAAAATTACTCTTTTGCCCAAACATCAGTAAATATAGAAATGACAGATTTTTACTCAGAACATGTCTCTGTTACTTTTACAGGTTATGCCAGAAATCATGGTGGGGGCCAGCATGAGATAAAAAATTTTCATTGCAGTCAAACGCAATCTTATCTTCTAAAGCAAAACATAACCTTCCAAGTTTTTCCAAAACGCTACAGCCAATGTTTGTGCCCACACAGTCTTTTCATCAACCCAGAATTCTGTTCAGTATATTATTAGAGCTTGCAACAACTATACAGGGATTGGAACAGATTTATGATACCATTCTTTGTCATTTAAAACTTCTATGCACAAGGAATCAGATTAAATCATCACTCAGTTACTTCTGGGATTATTTTTAACAAATAGCCACTTTACACATCGGAAAATAGGCACATACATTTAGAAATTTGTATCTTCCTGGTTCTTTCTTTGTTTGCAGCCAATCAAGTTTTTGTTTATCTGGCCTTTACGGCTCTTAGTGCCACAAATGCTCTATCTGGCCTCTACGGCTCTCAGTGCCACACACAAGTCTACTTCTAAGACCTATAGGTGTGCCCACGTACACCTTACCATGCACAAAAAGTAACTTAACGTTACAGGTGTACCTCAAACTATGACACCAGTTTACCAAAACAAATTCACACAAAGTCTGGTGTCACCCACTCACGTCTGAGTGAGTCTCTATATCGCTCTCCCTTCTCTCACCCCTTCCACCACAGACAGTCCCTAACCAGAAATAATTTTTAAAATCTTCCTACCTTGTTTTGTTGATTGATCGGGGATATCACCGAAGAACGATTGCCACCATTAACTGTAGGGGAATTTACAGTTAAACCCAAGGACCAGATATGATGACCAGAGACCAGGATTCAGAGTTGCAATCAATAGAAGAAAACATTACTGAAGAAAATAAAGTTTGCAGTTTTATCGGCAGAAGCCAGCTTCAATACTCACGATAGAGTTCGTAGGCCGCTCTGCATACATGTTTGAGACACCAGCAATTATACTCTAACAGAGCTCACTAATTACGTCAATACATAGATAATCTTAGAAAATCTCCACACATGGACGTAAAACTCGAAGCATATCTTCTAGTGATTATTTTGGTGACAAGTGATCAGAGGACGCTCTGGGTCGCGATAGGTCTCTCCAGAGACGTATATCTGTCACCCTGGACATCAGAGTGACGGCAAATGACGGTTTCCCCTTGGGGCTGTCTCAGCATCTAGCTACAAAGACAGACACTCACACACATACGCAGATAACACTTATCTGTACTTCAAGGTTGCCAGGCTCTGCCCTGAATCTTATCAAATAGGTTCACACACTACACACACACACACACACACACACACACACACACACACACACACACACACACACACACACACAATGAGAGCTGCTTCTTAGAGAGTAAAAAGGCTGACTAAAGCTATATTCAACTTATTTTCTAACATAGACAAATGTCCTAATCACTTGTTGGTCATGTAGATGGGAGGTTCCGATGACCTCTGTGACATGGCAGTCTTGACCCTGAGAGGAGAAGACAGAACTCAGCATGCAAAAGCTTACCATTACACATTCCAGAAATTTCCAAGAAAGATATTCATATACATACACTTTTTTTTTAACTACTAATATATAGTAACTAATAACTTCATTCAATATAAATAACTTTGATTAATAATTATTCAAGAAGTAACAAATATATATATTATGAAGGTTGCCATGTCTCCATGATGTCTGAAGGATTCCACTCCTTCAGCGTTTACAGCAGCCAAATAAAATCTAATATTAAAGAGTCAAGGGCCAAGAGTCCAACTAAAGTAAACTAAACACTGACCACCATAATGGTGACTATTTCCTTCACTGATTCTGCTTGTTACAATCAGGTGTCTTCACTAATGGTCAATCATCCCTCAATTAATCACTTAACTATCACATTAACTGCAACACTGTTTCAGTGTTACTTTTAACTCTTGAGTGTGGACTCAAATTCAGAGGAGAGCTAATTTAACATGCGGTTTTTGCCATGTACTTATTACCATAATATTATATTTACTATTAGTATGTACAGTATTCTAGTTGGCACAATTGCTTTCTAAAAACCAAACAATGCCCTCTCAGAAAAGAGCATTGCCGGTACTTCTCTTCACTGGTCCTTTCTCACAGGCAGATCCTTCAAGGTTGGAGCAGAGGAGTGTCTATTACATACGCTAACCACTGGGGGGTCTCATTATTGGGGGGCCACAGCCATATCACCCTACAGCCCAAGACTGGTTGCCCACTGAAGCTAAGCAGGGCTGAGCCTGGTCAGTACCTGGATGGGAGACCTCCTGGGAAAACTAGGTTGCTGTTGGAAGAGGTGTTAGTGAGGCCAGCAGGGGGTGCTCACCCTGTGGTCTGTGTGGGTCCTAACGCCCCAGTATAGTGACGGGGACACTATACTGTAAAAAGCACCGTCCTTTGGTGACATTAAACCGAGATCCTGACTCTCTGTGGTCATTAAAAATCCCATGGCACTTCTCGTAAAGAGTAGGGGTGTATCCCCGGTGTCCTGGCCAAATTGCCATTACTGGCCCTTGTCAATCATGGCCTCCTACTAATCCCCACACCACTGATTGTCCTCTATGACGCTCCTCTCATCTCCCCCTGTAGCTGGTTGTGGCGAGCACACTGTGCCGTTTCCTGTGGTTGCCGTTGCATCATCCAGGTGGATGCTGCACACTGGTGGTGGTTGAGGAGAGACCCCCCACACATGATTGTAAAGTGCTTTGGGTGTACAGCAATACACAATAAAGCGCTATATAAATGCCTCATTCATTCAAAAATGCTTATGGACAAAAGTTATGATTGCTGCTACTGGCTTCAGTCAAGATTCCAAATCTCTAATGCTCTTTGTTCCCTGCGTGGTAGCACTTACTCAGGCAAAACGGCTCAGCACAGCACAGCACTGCAACGGTTTTTCTTTTTTTCCACTGCAGTGCAGTACTGCTTTAGAGGGGTTGGACTATCCATGTCTTATAGTTGCGCTGGTCCACTACTACCACACGACCAAAAAAAAAAAAAAAGGTTATTCCGCGTCCGCCCTATCAAGCTCCGCTGGACTCCTGCTCCTCTGCTTCAACGAGAGGAAACGGTCTGTTCTTCCGCAACAGACAACAAAACCTTTTGGTTGTTAAAAAAAGGTGCGTTCGTTCAAAACAGTTGCATTCGATCCTTCGCTGGCTGTGCTGATTTAAATCTAGCGGTTCGGTTGCGTTTGTGTCGCAAGTTCAGTGATGATTCTCTCCGGCCAATCCGTGATCAGCAGAGTTTACATGTCACGTTTTGGTAACGGTGCGGTTCACTTGGAACCCCAACTGAGGTGGTACTAAAAAAAAAGTATCAGGTACTGTACCCAGTGGAAAACCCCCCAAAAGTGAACCGTACCAAGCCGTAATGTGCAGTGGAAAAGCGCTATAAGAAAAACCCAAATATTACATTTTGCCATTTGGTGATTATGAATAAATAAATGCAAAACATTCTACAACCACAGAATATCCTGTGCATTCAAATCAAAAATGCAATTTTGTTTTTATTAAATTTTTTTAACAAAATCCCTAAAACAGATTAATTCAAACAACTGGATAAAAAAAATGAGGTACATTAAACTCTTTCTTAAAAACCTTCAATCTGTTGTTTTCATAAAAACAAAACAGCAACAACAAATAAATAGCTCTTAAAAACCTTCAATCTGTTGTTTTCAGAAAAACAAAACAGCAACAACAAATAAATATCTCTGGTGCATCAATGAAAAGTAAATTTGATTTTTTAGAGTTATTTTTAAAAGTAGCTGATCTGCTAAAGACACTGATCAAGAATGTAAAAAAACAAAAATAAACTATTTAAAAAAGACATTCAACAAAACTACATGGCAACCGCAATAATGTGTGTAGAGTAAACTATTTTATGCATGTACTATAGTCTATCACTTCACTTCATTCATTCTGTTACATTCACTACACGGCAAGTACAGTACAGGCGTGAAACCACTAATGGTCATTGTTGAAAATGGCAATAAAAAAAAAAAAGGCTCTGTTAAGTCTCTCAAAATAAAGGTTCAACGTGCACTAGTTCCTTTACTTTCTAGAAACACAATCACATTTTAGGCAATGGCTGCCAATAGCCAGTTGGCATTATTCGAACATCATTCAGCTATTTCAAAATAACGATGCCTCAATGTCCACATCTAGATGCACATAATCTAGAAGAAGGTATTTACTAGTCCTTGGCATGTATTTACCTTCATACAATCCCTTTGAGACTAAATGAATTCAAGTCCCTCATACTTCACGTCCCCAATCTTAGTTTCAGGAAGCAGGATTCGGCCATCCAGGGTGAACACCACAATGTAAGTGGCAATTTTCCCTGCATCCTCCTCAGACTTTAGAGCAACAATAATCTGATTATCGGTGTCGGGGACAAACTTAAAGGATGAAAAGCCATGCGTAGGGTTCAGGGGCCCAATGTTTCTCACTTTAATGTCCTGGAAGTCTGGCGAGCAGCTGAGCATTAGATTGGTGCCCCGCCGCTCATCTGCGGTCTCATCGTATCGCTCGCTGCTAGCACGTCGTGGCAGGAAGAACCAGCGTTGTAATGTGTCGCTCCAAGCTGCAGACTCGTGTATGAGGTACCCTGAGATGACAATAGAAAGGAAATGAACAGAGACTGGAAATAAAGCATTCATTCTTAGTGACTGAATACTGAATCGCACAAGACTTATAAGAATAGAAGAAGTCATACTTTACCCCAAAGTTAGAAAACAAAATAAGAATTTTCATGACGAAAATGAAGTCTGTTCACTATGAAAACATTCTAGCCTTCAGAATTCAATGAGCCATTCCATGTGTAGTCCAGTGTAAAATGGGAATGGGATGTTTTAGAAAACACACAACATGATTGCTGAAATACTATTAGGAAAATTATATTCTGTTCGTTACATGGTAAACTCGACCATCAGACAAACATTTATTAGTAATATTTTACAAGGTTTACCCTGCTTACTGTCAATGGTGTGTACTTTAAATGGCTTATGTGCTCAACTGCACAATAGACGGAGTGGAACTTGGGTGTTAAGACTACAAGAGCTCTTGACACAAAAGTTATTGTAATATCAATGCCACTTTTAAAAAACAAAATTCACCACTCAATACAAATGCACACTGCATGTAAGTGAAAGGCTGCTGCTTACCAGGTGGGCTGATGCCTGCAGCGCTGCGGAGAGCGTTATACTTAGGAACCCAGTTCTGGTGCTGTACATCTCCGTGGAATCCCACCACTTTTACCCACTCAGGATTGTCATTCAGCACTTCTCCGTTGGTGGTGGTCCACTCCTTCCCCAAACCCCCCACATATAGGTGCTCATCCTTTACTGCAAGCCACTCGGCCTTAAACCCTATAGAACGTCACAGAAATAACCACAACTGAATCAAATATCATGTTTGAATTGATTGCTTTTATCAGCAATAACATTTTTTTTAAAATAGATTTTGACTGTTACCGTGTAGTCAGCCCATGAAGAAATGCTAAATTAAATGATTTAGAATGTAAAATGAAGTCCTTAAAATGTGTGTTTGGGGGCTGAATATTAAAGCTACCGACACTCTACAAAACTAGGCAAAATTGTACATCTAATAATCGGTATCCTCAAGTGACAACCTTTGTACTTCTTTACCCCCTAAAGGGTGCACAATAGTACCATATAGAGTACAACACCTTAGTACTATTACTACTCGTAATTACTAATCTGCACCCTTAGGATAAATGGAACTGAGGGAATGCCCCATGAACACGCTTTTGTACCGCCTAAAGATCAAGCCTGCATTGTTGCTGAACCACACTTATACCAAAAAAGGGTGCATAAAAGTACCCACCGTCAGCATAGAATTTTTTCTCCAAGTCAACTGACTTGTAGGGTTTTTAGTTCGTAAGTAAAGGTTAGATCCCCAAACGAACTTCTGTCATTATAACTTCATGTCGTCCAAACCCCTAAGACCTTCATATCCATCTCAAACACATATTACTAGATATTTTTATCAAATCCGATGGCTCAGAGGGGCCTCCATTTACAGCAACGCCACCCAAACTTTCAAGATTCATAAAGGTACTAGAGACGTCATTAAAACAGTCGACGTGACTACAGAGTGGTGTTCCAAGACATTTATGAAGCGGCGAGAATACATCTGTGTGGCAAAACACAACAAAATAGTACTTTATTCCCGCATCTCTTCCTCATTGTCCCTGTCATTATCCTGACGCGGTGTGTAACCAGTTCAGAGGCACAGTGAAGAGGTCTTCCGTTTCTACGGTGCACATGTGAGCAGCGCGACGCATGCGTGTGATGCTGATGCAGGCGCCGTCCAATAATGAGCCAGCGTTCTGAACGTAGAACCTGGAAGCGCTGGACGTAAACAACTTATGAGAATGACACAGAAGAGAAGAGGTTGTTGAATAAAGTCGTTATTTTTGTGCACAAAAAGTATTCTCGCCGCTTCATACAATTATTGTCGAACCACTGTATCACGCGAGTTTTTAAACGTCTCTTGTTAGTATCCTTTATAGGACTTGAAGTTTGGGTGGCAATGGCTGCAATTGATGCCTCTCTGAGCCATCTGATTTGGATCAAAAATATCTACTTTGTTTCTGACCAAAGGTCTTAGGGGTGTGGAAGGACATGAGGGTGAGTAATTAATGACCTTATTTTCATTTTTGGGTGAACTAACCCTTTAAGTTACTTCCACTGCTTATAGAATTAGCCTGACCTTCATTCCTTTATATACAGATATGACGTAAACACACACAGACGAGATGAATGTATGCAGTTTTCTTGGAAATCTGTCCCAACAACTCAAACTATAAGTAATTTTTACAGGTTAATCACAGTAATTTAGGGTAAGACAAAACACGGTTTGGAAGATGGTTTTATGATGTACTCGCTCAAAATGTAAATTTATGTGATGTAGTTTTACGTATTCAGTTCCCTTATCACTTGACCCTCAAGTCAGCGGAAACACTGATGGAATCTGTGAGAGGTACTGGTATTAGCACCATTTGTGGCCATTGGGGCAGTTGTGACCTAATGTTTAAAGAGTCGGACTTGTAATCTGAAGGTTACAGTTTTGATTCTCAATACTGGCAGGAAATGTAGGTGGATGGGTGAACAGCGCTCTCTTCCACCCTCAATACAACGACTGAGGTGAGACCCTTAAGCAAGGCACCTTATTGCTCCCTGGGCACTGCAGTAAAAATGGCTGCCCACTGCTCCAGGTGTGCACCCATGGTGTATGTGTTCAATACTCACTGCTCCTAACATGTGTGTGTGCACTAACTTGGATGGCTTAAATTCTGAGGGTTATGGGTTACCATACTTAGCCTACACATCACTTTGAAAACATTTGGGCTTTTTAATTTTGGTGCGAAAAGGGTACTTTAGCAACACTAACCTTTTGAAACTGAGCCATCCCCATCTGGCAGTATGACCCAGGGAACTGCTTTAAGTCCATCTATATTATATACAACACCCGTACGATCATCCACACTGTACAGTTTGCCATTAAACACCACTAATTCGGAGAGCTCCATCCCCCGACCTTTCTCTGCCAGGTGACTTTCCAAGACCACCCTGTCCTGATCCCATTCGACCGCCACTGTATCCCCACTCTCCGACACTAGGAGGTGACCCTTCAGCATGTAGCTGAACCAGGTCAGCTTCTTTTCACTGAGTGAGTTCGTGTCCAGGTCCGCGATGACCCCTATTCGGTAGCGTGTGCCCTGTGCCGTGCGCTCTGGTGGACTGAGGGGGTATGTGTCATTGTAGCGGCCCTCCGTTCTCACCTCCTGATGGTTTAACCTCAAACCATATTTGCCTCTGGGTTGGGGGTGAAAGGGCAAAAGCTGCATGTAGATGAGGAGGACGAGGGTTAGTCCTGACGCTACCACCACAATGGCTTTCCATTTGATGCGAAAGCGGGAATCGGTGGTGTTGGTCATGGAAGCCAGCATTGGGAGCCCTCCAACAGAGATGCGCAGAGAGTTCATAGGCTCATTTTGGTTAAGACGTGCATAGCCTGGAGAAACAGGCATTAGGGAGGGACAGCAGCCACACCTACACAGGAAACAGAAACATATTTAGGGTCAACATGTCACATTTACAAACATCCCGGGAGCCTCCTGCATACTGATAGTGGCTCCCTGATGGCCACAAATTACATGCAATATCCCGGAAATCGAGCAAGTGGGAAGCCCTGTTTCCAACTTGTATGTGACCACTTGTATTTGGTTTTCCTCGAGACACTACCTTTTTATCTCATTACATTCTACAAAAGATTCACTGGAGTGCCGAGAGTGGCACACGACCATCACTTATGAGCAAGCAGGAGGTGAAGTGAATAAACTCAACTCGTCCCCTGTCAGTCAATGTAATCATCACAACCTGCTTATGCCGTTTATTCTGGTTTTACCCAATTTGTACGGTTTGTTTTTTCCACCTCATCACAACCTTTTTTATTCTTATGAGAGATACTGGATCCACCCAAACAGGTCCAGTAACAGAGCCAGTTAAAAACCAAAATTAAGCACTGTGAATACAACCGACAGTCAGTTGGCGACCCCCAGTGTTAAATTCATTGCATGTGTTAATGCCCGATTACATATCTAAATGAACTTCTCCATTCTGGCTACACTCAACTCAATGTGCCTTAGTTGGAAGAGAAAAAAAAACCTCATGCTATACCAATATAACAGTTTTGCTTTTACAAGTCTAAATTGTGTATTTCTGTGCACTAGGAGCACCAAATGGAACTGCAATAATGTTCTTCAAATCTGGAACAGTTCTTCAGTCTACTATTGGTCAGACAAACCAATAGCTCCACCCCAAACTCACACCGTTGGCTGAGCCAATGTGTTGGGCTGCTTTTGATGTGCAAACAAATTCATAGCAATGATCTGATAACCCCAGTGTTGATTCTCTTCAGGGATATCAACTTGCCAAATTACTTGGCTTTGCATGCTAACCTGGAGTAGGAGAAAATGTTTTTAAAAAAACGTCACACCACTTTTAACTCATTTTTCATAGGGCACAAACTCATTTAGCGACCTTGTTTCTCTATCATTTAACTCAACAGTCAATCCTTCAATGAGATAAACAGGTGCAAAGGTTACAAATTTACAGACATCGATTTTCTTATCTCCAGCATGACTCCTCTTCTTAAGTTTGTAAACAACAAATCAAGTAGACTATCAAATAACCAATCCTTCTGCACTTTAATGATTTAAAAAAAACTTCAAATTAGATGCTTTCATCACTAACAACAATTACAAGCAAGTGTTAGAACACTCTTGTCCTACAAAAGACATGACTATTTAGTTAGACCCAAGACACCAAACACTTACCAGCTTCTCCAGCTACGACAGGATATACGGATGCCACAGAAACACTTTGTGTAGGAAATGAGTAATGTTGACGTGGAGGTAAGGAGTGGCTTTGTGAAAGGACGGAAGACACACAGGGTGAAAACAGGTACGGCTAGATATTACAGCTATGATGTGACACAAGTTAACCCATTTAAAATGTTTAGCACAATTCTCACATTTAAATCATTGTTGTCAGCAGCCCTGTTTACAAGAGTGTAATGTTCATTACTCCAACTTTTAGACTCAGTACTGAACCATAGCATACCCCAAGGGACTATACCAGCGGAATTTAGTTTGTTAATAATTTTGTTATTCTGAAATGTTAATATTTAACACAGCTGAAAGCCTAAAACAATACCATCTCTGAATCTACATGGACAAAAGAAAGGCTGTAAATTATATGGATAATTGTTAAACGGTATAACATCATGGCGTCCCTTAAACACTTAGTCAGGCTTCATACTGGATGTACCAATTTACAGCAGATCCTGTGTTCAGTTACATACAATATAACCTTCATGCTGAATAAAACTAAAGGACCATCAACAACTAGACCTACTTATCCAATCCCATCATGCTCAGAAGGTTCTTCTAGTTTACAGCAGGAGCGAAATTGACTATTGGTGCCATTGGTGCTTTATCACATCAATCTTAAATTTTCAACAATTCCTTTTTGATCTAATTATTTTATTAGATAAAATTTTGATCTAAATATTTTCAACGGCAACTGAAATGGGAAAAATCTACAAATGCAGAGAGGGCAAATGAAAATGACTGAACATTACAATTTGAATTGCCACTTCACTGTACTCTTCATTTATGGCAAAATGCAGCAGCTACATCAACGCTGGAACTGAGGAAATGGCTTTAAAGTTACCTCCTGAAGTTGGCACCCCATAAAAAGAAATAATCACCAAAACTATGCCATTGGTTTGTGCTGATTTGTGCCGCAAAAACGAACGTTTGTGCTGGTTTGGTGTTTGAGATATTAAACACTATTTTTTTGACCGTGTGACGTCACTCTCCACCCTATGTTGCTCAAATCGCTCCAAACCAGCGCGGTTCGTTTGTGCCGTTAAAACAAACACTGTATCTATTTTCCTTCCTTATATATAACCAAAATATTTTTGGGAGCTGTGACGTCACTCTCCACCCCATTTCGTCTAAATCGCACAAAACTGGTGTCATTCATTTGTGCTCGATTTGTGCCGTTGAAATGAACGTCAAATATATTTCCACTTCATAGAAATAACAAAAACAATTCTGAGCAGGGACGTCACTCTCCACCTCATGCCTTTCAAATCTCTCCAAACCGGTGCCGTTCATTTGTGCTCGATTTGTGCTGGTTTGTCAATCATTTCAACGACACAAATCGAGAAACGAATTACACCAGTTTTTTGCGATTTAGACGAACTGTGGAGAGTGACGTCACAGCTCCCGAAAATATTTTGGTTATATCTAAGGAAGGAAAATAGATACAGTGTTTGTTTTAACGGCACAAACGAAACGCGACTGGTTGGGAGCGATTGAGCAACCTGGAGTGGAGAGTGACATCCACGGTCAAAAAATAGTAACAAAACCAGCTCAAATGTTCGTTTTTGCGGCACAAATCATCAGCGCAAACGAATGGCATAGTTTTATTTCTTTTTATGGGGTGCCAACTTCAAGGAGGTTTTAAAGGTCTTTGATTACATTTTGATTGACGTGATATGAATTTCCACACTACATTTTCTCTTAATGGTGAATGTGTAATCAGGAAGAGTATAAACTGTATTTATGCTCAATAATTTTTTTTTTCTTTTAATGCATCACATTTAGACTTGTGCCGGTATTCGGTAATGCGATATATCACGGTAATGAATATGCACGATATTGTTATCGTGGGCACTTCAAAATACAGAGAATTACTTATTGCAAATTATACAGAATTTTGAATGCATTTTAGTAATACTTTTCCCATCAGCTGGTCACAATGCACAACACCGCTGTATGCTGCGTGCGCACTCTGATGTAAACAAGCGCGGACGAGAAGTACATGGCGGAACATGTGAGAGACGCTCTTAATGAAAGTACACTTTCACTCTCTGACAGCAGATGGTGCTAACCTGCAGAAAATGCAGCTGTAACACCATAAATATAGCTGCGCTACTTTCTAAAACATATTTAAATTTAAACAGCCATTCCGATTTTTGTATTTCGATATTGTGTACATCACAGCGCCAAATACTTAAATATTTAGACTTAATAGGCCATTTATTTTCAAACTTTTTTACATTTTAATCTGAACTACAACATGCCCTAGATATTGTTTGAAAATGATTTGATTCTTTATTGTTCAGTCACACTTTACATTAGGGCCTCATTAGTTAACATTAGTTAATTCATAAGTTAACATAAACTGCCAATGAAAAAATCTTCTAAACATTCATTAATCTTAGGTATTCCAATATTTAATAACACGTTGTTAAAATCGAAAGTTGCAACTGTGTTATTTAATGAGCTAACATGAACTAAGAGTTGTATTTTTCTTTTTAAAAGATTAGCTTCTGTAGCAAATGTAGATATTGCGCATTGTGAATGTTAATGCATTAACTAAGGTTAACTAATGAGGTCTTATTGTAAACTGATACCTATTGGTCTTTATAGTTCTTTTGCACTTTAATCTGTGTACATTTTTTAACTTTATAAATTTTTCGGTATAAAGAGAATTTATTTAAATGTTCAGTTATAAGAAAAAAGTTATTAAACCTGTTATACTTTATTATGACAGCACTTTTTTAAAACTAAATTTCAATATCGTGATAATACCGCATACCGTGATAAAAGCATGAGCAATTAATCGCAACATGAAAATTTGATACCGGCATATCCCTAATCACATTAGACTTTTGCTGTTTTGCAAAACATCAGTTGCCCTTTTGTAAATGAATTTGAGGGAAAACCTTTGTTCCATAAAAAAAAAATAAAAAATCGGTATGATATTCACGTTCCCATTTTACTCAAAATAAAATAAAACATATTACTCTGATGTACAAATACACATAATTAGAGTAGTAAAGATTCTGTGCTTTAAAAAGACTAGGCTAAATGTGTAAAGTAGGGCTGCAAGATAAATCGAAATGGAATCGAGATCGCGATTCGACAGAAGCTGCGATTGTCATGCATATCTTTCAGTGAAGCACGGTTCTGTGATCAGCAGTAAATCTCCATCCGAAGGCCAGAGAGCACTCTCGCGCTGAAACTCCAAATACGCCTCGCAGAAACAGAAGATTCAACTGCTTTCATTGATTCAACGTGACTAATAAACACACGACTACGGCAATATACGGTTTATCTGAGTTCTTATTATTATAATTTTCTTTAAAATAAAGTACATTAATAATGCAAAGCCTTTATCACGGCTTAAATACTATGAAATATGTTGCGTGCCTTATTCCGTGTAAGAAGCCACATCATCTCACAGAAGGATTTATTTCAAACACTCGACTGACCTTATGAAGTGAGTTTGGAGTAAAAAAAATGTATTAAATGTGTTATTTTCACATGCTTTCAGATGGAGCAGCATTTACTTCACAGAGCCGTAGTTCACTGAGAAGCTATGCAAACAGCTGACATTATCGTGAACGATTTCTTCGATTTCAGAATCGCGCAATAAAATCGTCTGCGATTTTTTTGCGTAACTTGTCAGTGAACTACGGCTCTGTGAAGTAAATGCTGCTCCATCTGAAAGCACGAGATGATGATTTCCTGCTGATTACAGAACCGGCATTACTATCAAAATGCGCATGACAATCGCATTCGATTAATCGTGCAGCCCTAGTGTAAAGCTTATAGTGCAACAAATTCACCAATAAACTACAAGTATCACTACTTTTCCTTTAATAAAATCAATACTATAAAGATGTTGAAATGTATTAAATTATAAACATTTCTCTGCAGCTTTGTGGCACACTGTAGTTAAAATGACAACATTTAATAACACAGGAATGTCATCAATTCTTGTTTAGTAATGGCCAATTTTTTTTCCTCACACTACAAGTAATTTAGGGCATTTGTACAGTTTTGGCAATTTCTGACTCTTACATCTGAAGACAAGGCTTCAACAAAATTGCCAAATATTTATTTGTATTGCATTTTTGTTATTTGATCACTGAACAACTGTTAACTGTCAACTGTCAATATGGATATATTTATTTAATCAGCTAATTTAATGTGCAGTGTTGGGGTGCCTCCAGGACCAGGGTTGGGAACCACTGATCTAGAGCTATTTCAGTTTGTGATATATGCATATTAGCATACATTTTTGTTATTTGATCACTGAACAACTGTTAACTGTCACCATGATGTGGCCTCTGTCCGTAAATATGGATACATTTATTTAATCAGCAAATTTAACTTGGTCAGTTGACTCATATATGCACTATTTATGGATTCAATAATAAGAAATTCAATAGGGCAGCTGAACTAACTTGCAAAATCTTTAATCACGTGATGTAAACATTCACTGCTGGACCAATCAGAGAGCTTCCTACCTATTCAATCATCCATTTGCTACACAAAGACATTAAACACGTTGTCACAATGAGACTTATATCTGTTTGGTCAAATATTTGGTGCACAGGCGTTGAGTAGCTATACAGTATAGGCTATCTTTCACAAGAGTTCATCTCTTGCCTTCAACAGACTTCAACATTTACTATTATCGCACATATTCGGTTATGAAAATATCGCACACAAACGAAAGGCTATAAAACGGTATTTTCGGTGAAGGTATTTCTTCATTTTAATTCATTTACATTTTATTTCACAAAGTCGTGTTTCTTTGGCCCTCATAAACAGTGGCATGGCTAGACCCTCAATGAGTTTCTGCATGAACCCAGTGCAGTCTTCTCTAGCTGAAAGTGTTTTTTTTAAAGCGTACGATACTTACGGCAGGGTGGAAGACAAGGCTCAGAATAAATCCGGGCTGTTGAAGTATCAAACCGCGACTTGTTAGTCACGGATCCATTCAGGCAGCTCTGAGTCTGCACATCCTTCCACTTCCGCAGGCGGGGGCGTGGTCCAAGCAGTGCGCGCAGAACCAGTTCTTTCCGCTCGCGCTTGCGTGCATTTTACGCATACATTTTTGAGCTACGACAGCAATGAAAATATTTCATTTAGCAGCATGTAATAAACACGTTACATACATACATACATATAAGTATTATATTACCATATTGGCTATATGCACTAATACCCATTTAATTTTATACAACGCACCTATAGCCTATTTACATGCGTTTTTTGTTATGAATTTACAAAAAGAAAAATATCGGCAGACCAAAACCATAACTTATGGAGAGCATGGCTATTATAATAGTGCCAGCAACATTGCAAACCAGCCAACACTTGGTTCTAATTATCTAAACATAAAATATAGTATAGTTATCTAGAGCAGTGGTTCCCAACACTGGTCCTGGAGGCACCCCAACACTGCACATTTTGCATATCTCCTTTCTCTGACACACCAATTTCAGATCTTGGAGTCTCTACTAATGACCTGAATCAGGTGTGTTTGATTAAGGATACATGCAAATTGTGCAGTGTTGGGGGTCCTCCAGGACCAGGGTTGGGAACCACTGCTCTAAGCAATTTCGTTGTGATATATGCATATTAGCATAAATCTATAGTCTTTGATGTAAAGCACAAAAAAATAATGCTTGTTACATAATTTTTTTTGTAATTATACAGCCATGCAATACGTTGTACTTTCATAACATTTACACAATATCCTGCAGACTCTTGAGATATTATCTGGCCAATACTAAGCACAGTACATAGTCGACTCACAATATTACACAGACCTTATAATGTAAAATTCTATTAATCCAGGTATATCAGCACCGGTGACCGTGATTTCACCAAGTACAAAATGTTCCTGGATCAACATCCTTGTTGACCCTGAAACAACATTTCTATCAACCAATTAGATTGACGGCATAAACTTTCAGGAATACTGTTTTAAGGCTTACGATCAGGTTAGGTGCTTCTACACCCTTGTATCAGCTATCATTCCACTGATTTTAGGAGTAAATAGGGTTAGGTTTACGGGTAGGGATTGGGGTTTAGTTATTTTTTGGACAGTAATTTTGATCCAGGATCAACAAAAGATGTTGATCCAAAAACATGTCTTACCTCTCAATAAGGTGGGTTCGCTGTGTTTATTTTTGCTACAAGTAGGAGGATCATGTTCCTGGAATCAACAATGTACTTCCAAACATACAGGACTTAACCCAATCCCACCCTACACCTACCCATAATCTTTTTCCGGTAAATCGGATGGAAAGACTGATAGCTGAGTTACCCAGGGGGGAGAAGCAACATAATTCCTGAATCTTCCTGAAAAGTTACTCCTCCTTTCTCTCACACAATGCTCTGATTGGTATCTTGCTGGGAATGAGATCAGCGAACATTAATTTTACTTGCTGTCCCTATAATCACCCTCACAGGCCTGCCTTTCTTTCTCGAAGCATCACCAGAATACATACAAAAAGCAAAAAGACTGATTCTTCTTCGCATTCTACAGAATTACCATTACAGAGATCGAAAGCACATCACCTGTTATCTACTTATGTCGCTGTTTGCGGGTGAAGTGTGTCGGTTCACGTAGAGTTGTTGTGTCGTTTGTGAGTTTGCGATAAGAAGAAAAATCTAATAGTTGTCAATGGCATCGCATGGTGAAGTCTAATTTTAAATTGTGTAACTACCCCCCAAATCATTAGATTTTCAACACCTGGCATCTAACAAGTCTTTTTGTGTATCGGTTAATCGTTTGTGTGAATAATCGTGTTTATTGTGCCAGCATTTCCTTACAAAAGATGCAGACCTGTGTGCATATACTGTTAAGATGTTGCAAGTAAATCGCACACGCGAACAAGGACGCCAAAGCATTAATGTTGCATGTCTGACTGGACTTTTTTGACGACATTCCCTCGTTATGCCTTCACACACTAACTCTCTACTCTTGCTTCCTCATTGCAGTGAACGAGGATATCTACGTTGTGCCATTGCCAACTTATTAGTGTAAGTTCTTTATTATTGTCTTCTTCGAGTCTGGCTCTGGTGGGGTCATTGTAGGAGGGAAGAAAACAAGTAAAGTGGGTCTAAAATAGTCAAAACATAAATACATGAATAGAAATTAAGGAACTAACCTTTCCAAAATTGGCTCTAGAGATGCGTGCAGGTACTCCTCCATAAGCACCCTTCTTTCAGGAACAAAAATAAGGCTTATTATCCACACAAAGCCTATTGTCTGTCACAAATTAAATTAAAGCATGTTTTTCAGTAGTTAATTTCCCACCTCACAATCTCAATCGAACTATTCATCAGTTATCTATTCTAGCTTCAACAAAACTGAAGTTAGCAGTTAATAAAGCCATTTGGCAATATATTTAGTGCATACTTTCCAAAAATGTGATATATGGCAATGCAATGCTTTTAAAGAATTACTCAATTGTGGTAATGTATTTGGCACCGAGAGTCTGTTCAATTTCTATTGTCTGCATATGAGGAATTTTCTTTTCGAATTTTCTTTTAAGGCACGTCAGTTCTGTAGATTTTCCTACATTATGTGATTGTGCATTCAAGACACGGAATAAAGTAAATTCCATCCGTTTCATAAATGTAAAAACTGCAGCTGGTGTTGAATCTGCTTTTCAGAATCTAATTTGGAGAAATTAGCCAGATAATTCTGCAGATGTGCGAGGAACTTTTACACTTAGGGTTAAGTTTAGAATTTGCATCAGAAGAAAATAAAAATAAATAACTTTTTTTTTTCAAACATGAAAAAACACACCAGCGAAGCACACCAATCCCAGGTGACAATTTCAACTCTTATGGAAAAGGAAAAAGTGGAGCGTATGAAACAGTCCACACAGGTGAGCCTCTCAGAAGCGTTAAAATGCCTTCACCCTCAGTATGCGGGAGGCTGATACCCTCCCTGTCCCGCAGGACTGGCGGTGAATGGGGAATGCTGGTAACCCTCTGGAGCACCAGTATATGCTGAAGGGTACGGGGAAGTGTGGTCACTGGATGGATCATTGTAGCCTAGGCCAACCTCGTCCACCCCTTGGCGGTATCGTTGTAATGCGAACATGGTAAGAAGGGCCTTGAGAGAAAAAAAAAGCGTGATATTTGTTTCAGTTTATCAAATATACAAGGTGACCGTCAGGCAGAAACAGGAAGTGAGATGTGCTCACCCAGGTGGCAGTGGAGAAGAAGGAAAAGGTCACCACAGCTCGAGCTGCATCAGCTAGGACAGCTGATTGAGTAGTGTGAGACCACTGATTGGCTAGAAGGCAGAAACACACAAACCACAGGAACGTCCACACACCTGATGAGAAAGCAGAGAGGAACGTTAAGGGGTTTGTTCACCCAAAAGTGAAAATTCGGTCATCATTTACTCAACCCCAAACGACTCGTTCATCTTCAAAAACACAACTCAAGATATTTTTTAATGAATCCTGTTTTCTGTCGAGAAGTTTCTGTCCTTCCACTGAAATTGCATGCAACCAAAACTTTGACGCTTCACAAAGTTCATAAAGACAAACTAATCCATATAAATCGCTTGTTCTAATGTGTGATGAATGCACATGCGATACCAAATTTGATGCGCTCTATGCACGTGTTGATCATAAAAAGTTAAATAAACCCCTTCATTTTAATCTTTTCATCATATAAAGTGATCAAACCGCAGATTTGCTTTAAGATGCCCGTATGACCTTTTTGGATCTGCGAAATTTTGGTTGTGCAAACTTTCAATGGATGGATACCTCTCACCACATAAAAGTGGGTAAATAATGACAGAATTTTTCATTTTGGGTGGACTAACCCTTTATGAATAAGAGCACATGAGTAACAGAACGAGCGTCATCGTGTGGCTCTGTTTCAAACCATAATTAGCATTTAAGTCATCATAAGTGTGCTTCAGACATGAAGCTGGCAACCTTGCTTTGTCCACTAAGACATCACTGCATGTATCCTTCATAGAGAAGGAAATGAGCTCCATTAAAAAACCAAAAAAAAAGTTAGCCAATCAGATAATCATAAATATACTGTCTCTTTCTTAAATAACTGACAATCTTGATTAAAAAAATAAAGGACACAACAGCTTGTTGTCATTGTGAGAACCCTTTAATCTGGTTTCAAAAAAATCCAATAGTTGTGTGTACTGTGTATTTTAATGCTCATTGGAGCATCGGGGTCATTCCTATGGTCCCCAGTTTTATATGGCCCATGAGGAATACATGATACATGTCCACCAGGCTATAAAGTATGTTCTACTTTAGTCATGCTGTTTGTTTTATATATCGACAGCTTTATAAGGGGTCTCTACAAGTCCGTGTTGTTCGATTGACACCTGTTGTCTATATCCTTGTACTTAAAAACTACTTTTCCTGGGTTGGGTTAGGGAAAATGTGTCCTGACCTTTTAAAAAAAGTTTACTTAATGTATGTTACCAGGCCATTGCACTGGGGAACATATTACCCTTTTTTAATGTGCATTATGTGCCATATATATCTGGAGAACATGGGACCCTGGGAGCATAGGTATGCTCGGAGAGTATCATGTTGTTAGCTTAGCAACATGCTAACATCATGGAAACTCAGCTGGAATTGACTGCAACTTTTTATTTCCTATATAGATACTGTTCCACATCACCCAGTTGTGAAGTTCCATGACAAACGTGATGCCAACATTTTAGCCTTTGAACCGCCTGGTTGCTAGTAGACTTTTTTAAATCTGGTTGCCCTAAGGACAGTTATAAACGCCACAACTGTGCCAATTAGAACTTGCACTCTGATTACTTGAGCTCTACTCACTTTACTGTGAGATGTTAGAATACTTCTCACAACTTTTGACGTGTCTCTGGAGATGTCCACATATAGTTGGCAAAAGTCATGGATGCCAGCTCTCAATGAACGTAAATTTAGGTTGCTTTGTTGGTGCATTCGCTGGCAGTGTGAACTGAGCTTTCAATGCTCACTCCCTGTTGAAAAAAACCAGCATATGCTGGTTAGGTATGATTTGCCAGCACATGACCAGCATAAACCAGCAAAGGTAACCAGCTTAAACCAGCAAAGGACCCGCTTAAACCAGCATCCCAGCGTCAAAACATACCTAACCAGCATATGCTGGTTTTTTTCAACAGGGTTAGGTTTTAGATCCAAGCAAATATGTGGTTTTTAGACACTGTCCTATAAATAAATGCATTCTGCAATTAAACTAAAAGTGACTGATAAAAACTAAAATCTGTAATAATTCTTACCAGAGAAACAAAGATCGCCCAACACAATGTATTTTCTCTCGTTGGCATTGCTGATCTGGGGGAAGTAGGCATCCAGCACAATGAAGACAGCACAGGCCAGGAAAGCTAAAACCCCAACACCAATTCCATAGCTGCACGCACTTTCATTCTGATTGAACATGCATTTAGTGATGTCTTCATGCTGCTCATTCATGTAGCCTTCAGAAACTATGGTGGCAAACACCACTATGGCGAAGAGCTGTGATGGAAAGAAACAGAATTAGTGACAACAGCAGAATCTCTTTAATAATGGAAATTTCCCACACCAAGGAAACTACTACTGAGAGCGTTTACAGAGAACAACAGTGTCATGTTTGAATGGGAGGTGTGACGCTCTCACAAGATGTATGTCTACTTTGGTTATCAAAAAAACCGACAAACAAACAAAAAACTATATACGACTATATATTTACACAGCAAAAGAAGAATTAGGTCAGTGATACGGGCATTTAGGTCCCTATATCTGCTTAAAAATGCTCTGTCAAAAGATTTAACATTTAACATGCACTATTTTTTGTAGCTTAAAATGTGTACTTACCAGTGTTGGGGGTAACGCATTACAAGTAACGCGATTAACGCAATCGGATTACTTTTTTCAAGTAACTAGTAAAGTAACGCATTACTTTTTTAATTTTTCAAAAAAGTAACTGCCAGTTACTTTGTTTTCCCATTTATTGACTGACAAGTCTCCTGTCCCCATATTGGGAGAAATCATAAGTACAGAGGCGTTGTGTGAACACGATGTAGTTCTAGACTAAATGCGAATGTGCATTAATTCATCCCACTCACAAAAAACAGATTTGCTATTCATCAAAATGAATTAAAACAGTGAAATGCAAACTGAAAAAGAATATGACACAAACCTGCAATAATTAAATATGTTAAATAACATCAAATGTATCTAATCCCATTTTATTAACCGATGTCTTTGCTGCTGACCTTTTGATGATCCAGTTCAACCGTACTAATAAGCAAAAATGACTTTAGAGAAACTAACAATTGTGCTTCATTGTTTTTTTATTGCTGAAGAGTGTTTCTTCTCCTGCGTTCTACTGTACAGACGTGAATTTACGTTTGCTTCAGCCTGAGGTTTATTCATTACACTTTTTGGTGTGAAAGGGCTTTTAGTTGCACACTGAACTTCTAATATTAAAAACAATCAAGCCCTGCTTATATTTAAAAAGTAACGCGAAAGTAACGCAAAAGTAACGTAACGCATTCCATTCCATAAAAAGTAACTAAGTACCGTAATTAGTTACTTTTGTAGGAGTGACGCAAATTGTGGGTCAACGCCAGGTTACTTTTAAAAGTAACTTTCCCCAACACTGGTGCTTACATTCTCTTTCTTAAAAACATTTATTTGCAGTAGATGAAATAAAACAAGAGTGGCCAGTGTAATATGTAACAGGTGATGAATACTGTTGTTGTAAATGGTTCAGAAAAGAAAGAAAGAAAACCACTCAAACTAGCTGCATTAAAGAGCTGTGCTATGTTGACATCTTGATTTTACCCGTGTTGACAAGTCACATGATGCAGACCTCAACAACAACAACAACAACAACAAACTCCCAAACTGCTGCTGCTGCTGCCATATGGTCTGTGTTTTGCAACTTGTGACAGCCGAATTTAGATTTGCGCGTAACTTCTGTTAAACTAACAGTTTGAGGCCAGCGGCAGTATCACAAACTTTCACCGAGTAGGAGCACTAGCTCGATTAGCTAACGATGACTTTGTTCTAGCTCACCCAACTGAACAGCCGGGCGATAGTCTGCGGTCGCTTTAGAAAGCTCCAGAAGTCAAAGGCTCCACCGGCCAGCGATGCACCGTAAGCACCCGTCTCCATGTCCGCGTTCGTGACACTCTGGCCCCTCTTTACTTGTCAGCGCTTCGGCAAGTTGTCCAGCTTGCTAATACGCTCGCTGTTTACTTTAACAATTGTTTCCTGAAAGTACCGCACCACCCTTCAAGGAAGTACACGTCACGTCAGAACGAGTATTGCCACATTATAATATTTGAACCGCCCCTGTTTATCTATCTATCTATCTATCTATCTATCTATCTATCTATCTATCTATCTATCTATCTATCTATCATCTATCAATCAATCTAGGCTAGTCCTTCCTGTTGATCAAGTGCTCCAGCAATCCTGCAGGCTTCAGTAATCAGCTGCTATTTGACATATGGACATGCTTAAATATGTATGAGTGTAAAGACGTTCCCAGTGTTGTGCTGTTTGTTCGGGTGTAGTCCTGATGTTTCATCACTTTGCACACAAGGGTTTGCCCTTGAGTTTACACAGCTCTATGATCTGACTGCAGAAGCTGACCACGTGGCCTCAATCTGTAGGACACACTTTAAACACCGAAATACTTTATTTGTGTTGTGCTTTTAATGATTCTTTGTGAACTGCGTAAGTACCGATGAATATAGTCCTCTAGGTGGCGCTATTAATCTACTTTTAATTTAAATGCTCACCTAAATATGAATCATTTTCATAGCTCCGCCCTGTTGAAAAAAAAACAGCATATGATGGTTAGGTATGTTTTGACGCTGGGATGCTGGTTTAAGATGGTCCTTTGCTGGTTTATGCTGGTCCTTTGCCAGCACATGACTAAGCAAGCACAGCAAACCAGCAAAGGACCAGCATAAACCAGCTTAAACCATCAAAGGGCCAGCATAAACCAGCAAAAGGACCAACATAAACCAGCAAAATGACCAACAGAACATTTACATTTACATTTACATTTAGTCATTTAGCATGACCTGCTTTTTTTCCAAAGCGACTTACAATTGGGGGATACATAAAGCGATTCTTCTTAAAGAGTCAAACAGACACAAGAAGTGGTTGTAAGACCAAGTTCTTAGACATTGTTCAAATAGGTACAAGCTAGAAGAGAAGGAATAAATAAAGGTTTTTTTTTTTTTTTTTTAAAATTTTTTTTTTTTTAATTATGAGTCAAGTAGCTTCGAAAGAGGATAGTTTTTCAGCTGTCCGTTGAATTGTCAGGGATTCAGGCATTCCGGCTAGGGTGGGAAGATCGTTCCACCAGCAGGAGTGGGAATTATAATGTTCTGGAAAGTGATTTGAGCCTCTGCTGTGATGTACCGACGAGGCTTCGCTCACGGCATAAGCGATCATAAACCAGCAAAATGACCAACATCAGCCAAGCAAAGACCACTAAACCCTCTCAAGACCAAATAACCACAAGGACCAGCAATAAACCAGAAGCACAGCTTAAACCAGCAAAGGACCAGCACAACCCAGCAAAGGACCAGCATAAACCAACAAAAAACCAGCATAAACCAGCAACGACCAGCATAAACCAGCAAAGGATCAGTTTAAACCAGCAAAGGACCAGCACAAACTAGCAAAAGGGCCAACATAAACCAGCAAAAGGACCAGCATAAAACCAGCAAAAGACCAGCTTAAACCAGCAAAAAACCAGCACAAACCATCCAAGGACCAGTTTAAACCAGCAAAGGACCAGTTTAAACCAGCCAAGGACCAGCTTAAACCAGCAAAGGCCAGCATAAACCGCAAAAGGACCATAAAGGACCAGCTTAAAACACAAAGGACCACATACACCATCAAAGGACCAGCACAAACAGCAAAAGGCCACATAAACCAGCAAAGGACCAGCTAACCCCTCAAAACGGCCAACATAAACAGCAACGACCAACATAAACCACAAAGGACCCAGCTTAAACCAAGCAAGGACCACATAACCAGCACAGGACCAGCATCACAGCAAAAGGACCAGCATAAACCAGCAAATTACCAACTTAAACCAGCAAAGGACCAGCAAAAAACAGCAAAAAACCAGCAAAGGACCAGCATAAAAAAGCAAAGGACCAGCATAAACCAGCAAAAAAACAGCATAAACCAGCAAAGGACCAGCAAAACCAGCATAAAGGACCAGTAAAGGACACGCTTAAACCAGCAAAGACCAACATAACCAGCAAAGACCACGCACAAACCATCAAAGTGCCAACAAACCACCAAAGACCAGCAAACCAGCAAAAGGGCCACATAACCAGCAAAGGACCAACCTAAACCAGCAAAGGACCAGCTTAACCAGCAAAGGACCAGCATAAACCAAAAAAGGACCAGCAAAAACCAGCAAAGGGCCAGCATAAACCAGCAAAAGGACCAACATAACCAGCAAACTGACCACATCACATTTACATTTACATTTACATTTATTCATTTAGCAGACGCTTTTATCCAGAGCGACTTACAATTGGGGGATACATATAGCGATTCTTCTTAAGAGAGGCAAACAGACACAAAAAGTGGTTGTAATACCAAGTTCTTAGACATTGTTCAATAAGTACAAGCTAGAAAGAGAAGGAATAAATAAAGATAACTTTTTTTTTATTTTTATTTTTTATGATGAAGTCAAGTAGCTTCGAAAGAGATGAGTTTTCAGCTGTCGTTTGAAAATTGTCAGGGATTCAGCATTCCCGATAGGGGTGGGAAGATCGTTCCACCAGCCAGGAGTGGTGAATGAGAATGTTCTGGAAAGTGATTTTGAGCCTCTCTGTGATGGTACCACGAGGCGTCGCTCACTAGCGGATCATAAACCAGCAAAAGAACCAACATAACCAGCAAAGGACCAGCTTAAACAGCAAAAGACCAACATAAACCTCTAAAGGACCAGCTAAACCAGCCAAAGGACCAGCTTAAAAACCAGCAAAGGACAGCACAAACCAGCAAAAGGGCCACACCAACAGCAAAAGGGCCATCATAACCAGCAAAGTACCAGCAAAAACCATCAAAAGGACACAAACCCTCAAAGGACCCAGCACCAACTCAGCAAAAGGGCAACATAACCAGCAAAGGACCGCATAACCAGCAAAAGGGCACACTAAACCAGCAAAGGACAACATAACCAGAAAAGGACCAGCCTAAACCAGCAAAAGACCAACATAAACCACAAAGGACCAGCTTAAACAGCAAAGGACCAGCAAAACCAGCAAAAGGACCAGTTTAAAGGACCGCTTAAACCAGCAAGACCAACAAACCAGCAAAGGACCAGCACATAAACAGCAAAAGGTCCAAATAACCCACAAAGGACCCGCATAAACCATCAAAGGGCACATAAACAGCAAAATGACCAACTAACCAGAAAGGACAGCTTAAACACAGCAAGGACAGCAAACCAGCAAGACCACATAACCCCAGCAAAGAACCAGCATAAACAGCAAAGGACCAGCATAAACCAGCAAAAGGACGAGCATAAACCAGCAAGGACCAGCTTAAACCAGCAAAGGACCAGCATAAACCCGCAAAAAGACCAGCATAAACCAGCAAAAAAACAGCATAAACCAGCAAAGGACCATCTAAAACCAGCAAAAGGACCAGCAAAAAACAGCAAAAGGACCAGCAAAAACCAGCAAAAGACCAACATAAACCAGCAAAGACCAGCATAAAACAGCAAAAGGACCAGCATAAACTAGCAAAAGGGCCAGCATAAACCAGCAAAAGGGCCAGCATAAACCAGCAAAAGGGCCAACATAAACCAGCAAAAGACCATCTTAAACCAAAGGACCAGCTTAAACCAGCAAAAAGACCAGCAAAAAGACCAGCTTAAACCAGCAAAGGACTAGCATAAACCAGCAAATGACCAGCTTAGCCAGCAAAGGACCATCTTAGCCAGCAAAGGCCAGCATAAACCAGCAAAGGACCAACATAAACCAGCAAAAGGACCAGCATAAAGCAAAGGACCAGCTTAAACCAGCAAATTACCAGCATAAACCAGCAAAGGACCAGCAAAAGGACCAGCACATGACCAGCAAAGGACCAGCAAAAGGACCCGCATAAACCAGCAAAGGACCAGCATAAACCAGCAAAGGCCCAGCATAAACCAGCAAAGGACCAGCTTAAACCCGCAAAAGGACCAGCATAAACCAGAAAAGGACCAGTTTAAACCAGAAAAGGACCAGTTTAAACCAGGAAAGGACCAGCATAAACCAGCAAATGACCACCATAAACCAGCAAAGGACATCTTAAACCAGCAAAGGACCCACATAAACCAGCAAAGGACCAGCTTAAAAAAGCAAAGGACCAGCATAAACCAGCAAAAAAACAGCATAAACCAGCAAAGGACCATCTAAAACCAGCAAAGGACCAGCATAAACCAAAAAAGGACCAGAATAAACCAGCAAAAGACCAGAATAAACCAGCAAAGGACAGCTTAAACCATCAAAGGACCACATACCCCAAAGGGCCAGCACATAACCAGCAAAAGACCAGCAAAGGACCAGCAAAAACCAGCAAAAGACCAGCTTAAACCAGCAAAGGACCAGCTTAAACCACAAAATGACACCTAAACCAGCAAAGTGACCACATAAACCACACGGACCACATAAACCAGCAAAGGACCAGCATAAACCAGTAAAGGACCAGCATAAACCAGCAAAGGACCAGCATAAACCAGCAAAGGACCAGCATAACCCAGCATCCCAGCGTCAAAACATACCTACCAGCATATGCTGTTTTTTTCAACAGATGTCTTCCAAACCTGAAATCATTTCTGTAGTGAAATACATCAAAATAATGAAGGTTTGAAGATGTTTTCAATTATATTGCTGTGTGTGTGTGTGTGTGTGTGGTGTGTGTGTGTGTGTGTTCCAAGACGGACGAAGTCCATACAGGTTTGGAATGGTATAAGTAGCTGATGATATGCATTTTCATTTTTCGGGGGATCTGTATCAACTATCCATAGTTACTTCAATACAGTGGACCCAAAAAAGTATTTGAACATGTAAGCCTCAATTTAAAATGCATTAATTGTGTTGTTTTTTTTGTAGCCTACATAGTAAAAAAGTAAGTGCCATTTAAAAAAAATAAATATAAATATAGCATAAGCACACTTTTCAATCAAAACATCCCACAAAATTTGTTAATATGATTCAAAAAGAAACAGATGCAAAGCTGAGCTGCACAAAAGTGCGAGTGAATGGCTCCATTCCAGAACTTGCTGCATCTTTGCAGTGTAGATGGAGATGCTCTCTGAAAAACACAGAGGATTTCATTCGGTAAGAAAATTATTTAAGATACATGTTTTAAATCAGCCTTATTGCAGATGTTATAGTAATGGAAGCTACAGTTGCTATTATAAAATACATTTACAGCACATTACCAAACTCAAGTCCATACTGTTTATAACTATCTAATGTGTTGTCAAAAGGTGTGGTGAAAATAAGACACGGCCATGAGGTCTGTAACGTATGACTGAGTCTGTTATAGATGACATTTTCAGATGAAGGCTGAGTTACGGTAAGCAGTCTCTACCATGGTATGGCCTCTGTTTACAATTTCACATACCACACTGTAATGTAAAATACCTGTCTCCCTATACACAGTGTTGTTTGTGATAATAGTACCAAACCAAATATTAATAAATAAATAAAAATTGTAAGACGTCAGCTCGTTCTTGTCTTCCTCTCTGCACGTTGCCTGTGGTTTGTCACTTTGTATGCAGTCTGTCAACTGAAAATGTTTCTGCTTATTCACTGAATGGGTACTGTTGAAGTACCAGTCACTTTTTATACGCGTATGAAAACTTTGAACAGTGTATCTTCCTTTTTAGACTGTGCTGGAATCTTTGCGTAGCAACAGCTGTTTAGGTGAGTATTGCAATTGGTGGTACTTTATCAGAACAGCGAACAGTCTTAAGATGAATGTTATTGAATGAACAGCTAAAGTGGGTTGATAGAAAAACTACAATTAGATCTACTTAGATCTAGTATACTTTAGCATGCTTTATAAAAGTACATATTATGAAAATAATATACTTTAAACGAACATACTTAATCTTGAACTGAATGTAATGTTTGCAGACAATTTTTTTTCGCATGTTAACTTCAATTAAATGAAAATGTATTATAGTTGAAATTTATATTAAAGGCAGGTAATTGAATATACAAAGGCATTCATGCATTTCTTTAATGCCATTTGTAATGATTAACTTATTTAGCGTCAAATTTTAACATTAAATAAAACACTACAGTTACATTATAATCAAGTACTTTTCATAATAAGTGGACTTCTTTAAAGCATGACAAAATATTCCTAAAACAGTGATTTCAAATGTTTTTTTAAAGTAAAACGTATAATTTGACATTATTACAGAGTGGTCTTAAAGCACAATTTTATTGCATTAATATTATAGTATCTGTAAGTAGTTTTTTTTTTTTTATATAGATACGTGTTAAGAATGGACTACAATTAAGTGCACTTCTTTTTTACAAGAGTAGTTTAATGTAAGGAATGGACAGTTATTTAAAATATATTTTTAGAGAATGTTTATTATGCTATGGCATCTTATGATGTTGCTTTTGACATAAATGAAAGACACTTTTTGTTTCTGTTGTAGATTTATGGGGTTTATATCACTGTAAAAAAAATTCAGTAAATTTTTACGGTAAAAAAACTGGCAGCTGTGGTTGCCGGAATTTTACCGTAAAAAATACGATAGCAACATTTAAGGTTTTTAGGTTTTAACTTAAATTTACAGTTAAATACCATAATTTTATTAACTGATATAATGTTAATATACCAACCTATTGAAGTACTGAAATCTGTTTTGTACCTTTATAATACACTAACCACCAAATGCAGGTGGTGGTGAGAAAGTCACACGATGAACCAAAGCCCATCACAAGCAGCTTTTAAACAATAACATATATAGAAGGTGCACAGTGTCATTCACACTAAACACCAAACACCATCATGGTAACACACATGAAACTGAAATAATGCAATAAACATTAATTTAACAACATTAGTTGTAACACACAACCCTAATATACAAAACTGATAAGAAAAAACTAAGAAGAAACATAGTTATTTAAACAAAAAAACATCAAATTTGAAATGTAACGCAGGGAATTCTGGGAATGTCAATTTACGGTTATTCACTGTAAATTATACGGTCTATACGGTCCAATACATGTAATGTCCAATACAGTTTTTCACCGTTTATAGTAGGGGAATTTACCGTTAACCATTTGACAGGTTTTTACTGTAGCATTTTTACAGTCTTTTACCGTTAAATTCACGGTCATTTTTTACAGTATAAAAGTGCTCTGAAAAAATAAATCCCAGGCAAATATTGGCTTTTAATATGAAAATTAATTTCTGATATGGCTTATCACCTATTGCTTACACAGCTCTAGACAGTCTGGATGGCTGCATCCCAGATCATGGAGATGACTTCCAGTGAAGATGAAGACCAAGACCTGATTGAGCTCGAGGCTATTAGGAGACCATCCAGAGCAGTGAAATGTGAGTACTACACAGCATACAGACAGCCTGACGTAAATCCCACTTATTTTAACTCTGTTTTTCTGTTTGTAGTTGATCTGACACATTCAAATCAAGAAGCTCAGCATTACCATGAGCCCAAACACACGGATGCCCTGAACAGGAATAGCTGGTCTTCTTCTACCCAGAAGGTCCTGTCCTCCATGCCTAGCCGCTCTATCAGTAAGAAAATGTTTTGATGCAGTTTTTTTCATATTTGCACAATTAATAAAATCATAGCTGTTTCACTAAAATATGCTCTTGTGGCTGTAATATATGAATTTTATTGCATCAGACAACAAAATAATAGTATATGCAAACAAACCCTCATGAAAAAGAGCATACTTTTAAAAAGAGTGCTGATTTCGGAAATAATAAATGTATTAACACTTAAGTGTGACCTGAATGTAATGTTTTTGGACTCTTAGTTGCAAGTTATTTACAATTATATGAAAATGTATATTTTAAATGCATTTAGTTAAACTAAAAAGTACTTTTTGACCCACTTAAGTAGGACTTGATGTCCTTTAAGTAGGACCTAAGTACATCTTTATGTAATTTTATAATTATTATGTCTGTTGTGTATAATTCTGTCTTTGAAATATGGAGAAAGTGTACTGCTGAATGTACTGAAAAGCATTTATGGTCAATTAAAATATTCATTAATTGGAATTTCTATCATTTGTAACTTTAAATACAGTGTTTAATTACACAATATATAAAATTTTGCAAGTAAATCTTTTTTTTTTTTTTTTTAAATATATTACTTTTTAGGATTTGAAGTACACTACAAGTGCACATTCAATACAATTATGCACAGTTATTTTTTTTTACAAGAGTAGTCTAACATAAGTACAATTAAGTTCTAGAAATGTCCTCTGAACCGATTTCTTTTAGTCATTGTTTTTTTTCAACTGCTTACACACAAAATTTCTGAAACCTCAAACTCAAACGCCAGAACCACACACCAAATATTTTTTCTTTCCAAATGCAATTCCAATTACACATTATATTTTACGGTACTTGTAGTTAGTTAGTTGTAATATAGCAATTGCACATTGAGATACAGAAGAGCAGAGACTTCTCCACTAACAACGTATTTATTAACTCCAGTTTCTAGTGCACAATGTCAATTTATGATCCTTTTTTGCTTTGCCTTTTCTCAGGATTTAATCAGTCGACTGCGCTCTCCCGATCCACCAAGACGCGAAGAAGACGACCTCTTAGCATTGTGTCCACCGCTTACTGCGCTACAGACCAGGACGTCTTCAGAGGACAGAAGGACTGCGAGGATGATGGTTTGCAGCAGTAAAACACTCACAATGCCAACTATTTGAGGCAAATATGACTCGTATCATGAGGAATCAAATTGTTCTTGATCTTTAAAGATGAGAGCATTTGATGTTCTGTGACAAATACTGTAATTTTCAGAACTTCCTCCTCAGTGACAAAAAAAGTTTACTGAAACTACACTGCAACAACCAGTTGTTGTATACTTCTCTAATTTAATTTCACACTTATTTACATAAAAGTCTTAAAGGCACAGCAACAAGAAACAGGCTGTTTACAGAAAGATATGGAGAAAATAATCTTTATTAAGACACTTTGTTTCTGTGTTCTGGTTCTATTGACCCAAAATGAAGACCTGCTAAACAAACTACAAGGTTTGTCTGCTGGTGAATGTGTGCGGGTGTTGCGTGAAATGCCCCTTAGTGTCTCGGAGAAGCGCCAGATCAGGTACAGAATTCAGTGTAATACTCACTTTTAGACAGTGTTATTACATCTTTCAAAGAGTGCAATAATTAATTTGTTCTTTGTGTCAAAATGGTTCATTTCTTTGTATCTTATCTAAATGTGTCTTTTTAGAGCTTGGGTTGTCCGTTGGGATGCTGGACAACCTCTCTCTGCTAACAGGGCCCTGCGCTGCCATCAGTTTAAAGCTTGGTTCTTGAAGGTGAATGTCTTCTTGTACAGTAACATTAAGATCAACATTAACACATGTATTTACATTTGGCAGTTTTCATGAGTAGTCCTCAAAAGGACTTGCTTTTCAACAAAGTATCAGTCATATGAGTTGCTTAACTATCAAACAATGCTCCTCATATCAAAGTATTATTTATTATATGTTCTGTTTTTATTTTATATTTATTTTACACAAGGTTGCAACACTCTTACCAAAACTTGGGACAGATGTGAACACAGTTTTACACCCTAACCTGCGTTACTCAATTTCTTCAATACTAGATATTGATTAAACATACAAATTAAACAAATTTCTGTCGTTCAGGAAAAATATATATCTTCATTGTATGTATAAACACACACACAATGAGGATATATATTTTTCTTGAATGAATGAATGAATTATGTATTTGTATAGCGCTTTATTGTGTATTGCTGTACACCTAAAGTGCTTTACAATCATGTGTGGGGGGGGGTCTCTCCTCAACCATCTTCTTCTTCCCACCACACGGCAGAAAAAAGTCTTTATATAATTTTTATTGAATGGTCAGTTTTTTCAAAATTGTAATTGGTGGTAATGGCAAATGGTAATGTTAATTTTTCAAAATATTTTTTTTTTTTGCAATTAATTAAATATCAGATCAATGGGTTTTATCTACAACAATTTTTCAGTTTTCTCTCAATGCTGATTTTATTCCTTCATCGCTTTAACAAAGTAGGGGGACACCAATTTGTACCCTATTCATACAAATAACCATTGAATGTGGCATTTTTTTATATTTTCAGATTTTCCGAGTAGAGTTTAATACTGAAATCAACAGTTCTTGATTCATTAACCTGTATGCACACTTGTTTTTGCTGCATAGGTTTTGTGTGGTGGCTGCTACTGTAGAGTCTCCCAGCAGAAATCCATACAGCTCTGGCAGGGAGTGCTTAAAAACATCAGTGCTCACTTCGGCACTGGGATTCTGTCCTATTTCATCTTCCTCAGAAGACTGTTACATTACAACATCATCCTCTTCCTCATCACCGGCCTTTTCCTGGTCCTGCCACAAATCTCGAATCCTCCATCATCAAAAAACAAACCCGTAGCCACAGCTGACCTCTGGATGCTTACTGGCATGGTAATATATATGTATATTTTAAAAAGTTGGTGCTTTATATTAGGGTTTCCAGTCCCTGGAAATTTAAGATGGCCTACATTTTTATTACTTGGACTCTGAATGCTATGGTTTTTTTGTTCCTCAACAGGGCATTCTCACAGACTCTGTGATGTTTTATGGCCACTATGCCAACTCCACCAATGAAAAATGCAAAGCAGAAATAAAACTGTGTCCAGAAAATTACAACATGCCACTGGCGTATATTTTTACTATTGGAGCAGGCATGTTTATCACATGTGTACTTCTTGTTTACAGGTTTGTCTGTTTTCCTTATGCATTGTGTTAATTAAATTTCACATCATTAGCTTGCTCTGTGATTAAGTGAGGTTTTGTTCATCCTTTCAGTATATCTAAATCATCCGGAAAGAGTTTCTGCATATTCAAGACTACCAGTAACCTAGCTTTAAAGGTTTTCTGCTCTTGGGATTTTAAAGTCAGCAAGAAACGGTCTGTTAAGCTGCAGTCGGTGAACATCTGCATTCAGCTGAAGGTTTGTGTCATTATGACTCTTCATGTTAAAACTAATTTATATAAAAATATTAAAAAATGCCATGCACAAGCATGTTGGTATATTTAAATAGATGTTTGCACAGTAAAGTCAAATAAAATGTTCTGGTTAAGGTCAACATAGTGATATGAATAAAAAAGATAAAGATATTGCTAACCCTAGGTTGCAACTTCCACTTTATTAACTTTCTAAAGTGTCAAAAAAGACAAGACCAAAGAAGCTTATAATAGCTGGATCTGGCAACACAACGGAGGCTGTGCCTGTGCCCTCTCTCAAAACTCTCTCAAGTATTGTTCACTCCGCCAGCGTCTCGCAATTCTAGCAAACTATCTAAATTGAATAAGCTATACATGCACACACTCGTATAAGGAGTTTTAAACTGCAGGTTAGTCATTCAGTAAACACAGGCTGGTCAACCACTTTAACCACCCAGAAAACCAACCTAGTGTTTTAAAAACCAGCAACAATCGTATGCTGGTTTTACTATGTGTCTTTGCAAAACACTTTAGAAGACTGTTTCTGTAGTTAATAACTGGAACAAATGGGGTACAACAAGTAGTACATTGTAGTTACCAATTTCGACAAGAAATGCTGATTAATGAATTAAAGCACATAACTGATTGCGGTAGTTCTCTGTTAGCTCACAATTTTTTTTAACTAGTTTTTTTTTTCCCTCCCAGAGAGCTACTAATAACTATATATATATATTACATGTAATATATATAGATATATATATATATATATAGATATATATTAGTGCTGTCAAACGCACGCATGCATGTAATCTTCAGAAATGTTTTAGATATACATATCTTTATTTATAATATAAACTATATGATATACATATAGACCTGCTAATACATGTCAATGTTTTCAAAATATATACTGTATGTATGTGTATTTATATATCAATAAATATACAAATAACTTTTATTTTGGATTAATCGCGATTACTCGTTTGACAGCACTAATATATATATATATCTCTATATATATATACTTATATATCTAGATGAGTAATTGTGTGTGTGTATGTATGTATGTATATAGTTTCATCTAATCAATAACTAAATACTGCAGAACAAATTGACATTTTAACCACTAGGCTACATTAACATTTATGTATCATCACTTACATAATCAACAGCAGATTTATGATTACTTTAAGTTGTTAATTAGTACATTTTATCCTTCCTTTTACAGAGCTGTTTACTGACTATGGAAAATTGTAAGAAAATGGCTTTTTAAATTCTGTTTTCAGTACTAATCCTGTTGTCAATTTTTCTGGCATTGCTCTGATACTCTTATTTGTATTCTTTTAATTTTTACACATAATCACTACTTAAATGAAGAGCTGTCAGCTTAAGTCCACACTTCTCACTGAATCACGAGAGCATCACATAGACTGTAACATTTCGAGTCGTGAGCCAAACCCCAAATGCCAAAACATTGTAACTTTAGTGATTTATTTATTTGGATGTACCTCACAGAAATGTATGGTTCTATGTGTCTCCTACCACAGATTTCTTTTGTATATCTCTCCTAACCATTATGAATAGTGAGAAGATTCTGTACATTATGATTAGGTTTTGTAAGTATCATAGTACTACATCTTTCTAAAGGAATGCATAGCTATTTAGAACAGTATTCTAAAGCCAATTTCATGGTCGCAAATAATGACTCAAGTGTTACCAAATCCATCAGAAGGAATTACTATCCAAAACCTTGTTTCTTGTCAGTTCATAGCTGTTAGAATGTTAATATTGCATTGCTCATTTGTTCCTGTGTATTCATTAATGATGGAATAGTATTCTAATGTTAAAATACTTGCTCCAAACCCACTGCATAAGTGACAATTGTGTTTGATGACACTAGTGGAGCAGAAATGACACTTAACACGTAACATTGCATGTATATTTTGTTGACTTTTACAAAGAAGCTTAGATTTGAGTGATTCAATTTTTGTTTTAGGAGATGGTGTCTGAGCTCAGCTGCAAAAAACAGAAGAGGAACTTGTATTCAACTTTTGGCTGGTTGAGTCTACACTTTCTTGTATGGTCCATTTGCCTGCTTTGCATAGCTGCCTGCATGCTGGCTGTTTTCTACTTACAGCGTTGCATTGACCAGGGCAGTTCCAAGGTAAGGGTCTAGTCATAGTGTTGAATAGACAACAGGAAGACAACAGGATGCTTAACACTTAAGAAAGCACACAGTTCATGATAGAAAATACCTGTCACATCCTGTTCAGTTCACACACCAGTTATTTTTGCTGCCTCATTACAATGCAAACAGCTTTATTTTCAAAGGTAACTGATTGCTACTCTTTAGGGAAAGTAATGCATTATGTTACTTTTGTGTTACTTTTTTAATCTGGGCGGGGCTTACTTGCTTGTTTGTTTTTAATATTAAAAAAGTTCTATTTTTGGCAAATGTAAAAAGCCCTTTCACACCAAAAGTGAAATTAATAGAAAAAGTATACAGAGCAGCTCAATCAAGCCTTTCAGTTGTGCTTCCATTCTGGATTGCATAAAGAATAGGACGCGGAAGAAGAAAGTTCAACACTCTTTAGCAAAATAAAAAAAAAATAACACACAACCAAACCAAACACAAATGCTATGTTTATCAAGACATTTTTGCATATTAGTGTGGTTGAATTGGATCATTGAAGGTCAGAAGCAAAGACATTGTTAATAGTATGGGATTAAATACATAAAGGATATTTGTGTTATTATGATACATTTGTCATATTCTGATACATCATATTGCATTTCACGGTTTTTATTAATTTTGAGGAATACTAAATCTATTTTTGTGCAAATTTACTCCTGATTTCTCTCAACAAGATAGGAGAGCTGTCAGTCAATAAATGGGAAAACAGTAACTGGCACTACTTATTTGAAAAAAGTAACTCGAGATATTTTCCTGTAAAATAAAAATAATGCATTTCATTTACAGTTACTTGAAAAAGTAATCTGATTACATAACTTGCATCTCCACAACTTACTAGTGATATAGTAGGATACTGTACTTAGTTACACAGGAAGAAGTAAATAAGTTACAAAGGTGTACCTTAATGGCGCTTTTCCACTGCGTGGTACGACTCGGCTCGAACAGACAACGAAACAGCCACTTTTTGGTTGTTAAAAAGGCGCGCTTGTTCAAAACAGTTGAGTTCGATCCTTCGCTGGCTGTGCTGATTTAAATCTAGTGGTTCTTTTCTGTTTGTGTTGCAAGTTCAGTGACGCGCAGGTAGTGACGATTCTCTCCGGCAAATCAGTGATCATCAGAGTTTACACGTCACATTTTGGTAAAGGTACGGTTCACTTGGAACCTCAACCAAGGTGGTACTAAAAAAAGTACCAGGTACCAGGTACTGTACCCAGTGCAAAAAACCACCCAAAAGTGAGCCGTACCGTGCCGTACCATGCAGTGTAAAAGCGCCATTAGAAAACCCAACCCAGTGAGAATGTGCATTAGTTAATCAAATTTATTGTAAATTGGTAAATGGTTAATTTTACCAGTTAATTGATAAAGAAAATCTATTTATGACATTATTTTTGACAGCATCCTCATTTTACAGCATTTTTACACAAGTACTGTGGGCTTTGGCCGTTAGGTTTTCTTGTGAAGCACTTGGAGACATTAGCCCCTTTCACACAGTCATACCAGTAAATTGCCGTAAAATTACCAGAACGACTTTACCGGTAAATACAAAAATGCTCTGTTCACACAGGCAACAACGTTCCGTCTTTTTACCGGTAAAGCACCATTCACACATCAGTTTCTAAATTCTGTGATATCATTAACCAAATGACCTCTTAACGGCTGCACCTCCCGGTGTTGTGTTTGTAAACATGGAGGGGATAAATGCGGTCAGTTTACGTTTTCATTTTTGTATCAAACGTTCACATTCATGCAGCGCTTTTGGCCCAGAAAAATCACATTACATGACTGCAAATCAAACCAAAGACTATAGAATACCCAAGATGTGTTGAATGGGGGAAAATGCAACGCTCAATATGGCTGCTCTATCAAAGGAAGCCCCTCCTTCTGAGCAAAAGAGCCAATCGCTAATCGGTAAAGTCAGTGTCACTACAGCTGCCGAGGTTGCTATAGAAACAGTCCAGCGTCTGAGACGTGTGCCTAGGACTGCGCATGGGCACTGGCTGGTCTAGCCTGAGAAATAGCTTTTTATAACAACTTTTATGAGACATTTGTTGTCAGATTTCATCGGTGATGTCAAACATGAAATTTTGTCATAAGCTTGGTGAACAGTTTTGGAGAATTTGATGTTTCCCCATTCAAAGAGATAGGAGCTGCACTTGAATGCCAGAGAGGCGTTTCAAAGATGGCCACCGAGAGACATGACTTGCCTTAAAGGGACTTTGATCAAACTACACAGCGCAGAGAAATGCGTCATCTTCGTCAGAATGTTATGATTGTCCAGAGCCGGTGACGTTGTTCGCATTCTGAACTCATATGCGCTCATATCGGTAATCTTCATTCTGTGTTCACACACAGCATCATTTCCGGCAATTTACTGGTAATGTTACAACTTCTCATACTGGTAAATTGCCGGAACCATCTACAGTATTTCACTTGAAAGGTCTTATTTCAGACATGATTCTTTAACGTATTTCCTGTAATTTTCGCATAAAAAAGCTTTATGTGTGAAAGGGGCTATTGTCACAGTTCTTCTGGATTAAGTCTGTCTCAGTTTGTTCTGTTTCTTCATGTCATTCCAGACAGACTGGATGATGATCAGATCAGATCTCTGTGTGGAGCACAAAAATCTCACTGGATTATTACAATTAATGCCAAAATTAGTGTTTGGAAATGTAAACTGATATTTCCTACTGACACTATAGACTAGAGCAATGGATAGAAATAACTGACTTAAAACCATTTTTTAGCTGGTGAAAATACTAGTGTTCTAATCATTTTAGCCACCACTGCATGTTTTTTTTTTTTTCTCGAGAATTCTTTATGCATTTCTGTAAATTCTTGTTTCTTTGTCCTTCCTTTAGAACTAAAATACAATACATTATTTGATATATTGTGTGTTTATGTCTTTATATATGTATGCGAACTCTGTTCAGAAAGCTGTTGATTTGCTGAAACTGCCTTTGGTCGTGTCTTGCGTCAGTCATCTACTGCCTGGTTTCTTCGACATGTTATCCAGGGTGGAGCATTACGACTCCCCGAGCACTCCGATTTATGTGTCCATTGTAAGGTCGGGGAAGCTATCAATTTATTTATTTTTCTTCTCATCTGTTCACTTATTTATTCACTTCCTGTCTAATTCTGCTGTGAGCTAAGCTCTGTTTCCTTTCAGTGCAGCAGGAAGCAACTTTAACATGCTTCATTTGATTGCCTTTGAATTGATGCTTTAAATATTTTCTGCTCACTAGTGTGACATTTTAATTTAGCATGACTCATATCTTGAGAAATACCCTAAACCTTCAGAGACATTGTTTGTCTGTTTTAATAGCAAGAAAGTTAGCCAACCAAACCAATACGTTGCATCATTTAATAAATGTGTGCATATATAACACAAGCAGTTTTTTATTTACTCTTATATTATGCAGTTCATACAGACAGTGATTTGAACTATATGGTGATATAATATTATGTCATGTATATAAATACATGAGTTATATACACTCTCATGACTGTGTATCAAGGTCAGTAAGTAGAGTATCTGATCATTTGACTTTTTTATGACATATCAAGATGATGAGATTCTCACATTTCAAATAACCCTTCAAACCCCATATTTATGATATCTGTAAGAAAGTTTGTTACTTTATAGGGACCAATTCTCACTATTAACTGTTTGCTTATTAGCATGCCTATTATTAACATATTGGCTGTTTATTAGTATTTATAAAGCACATATTCTGCATGACCATATTCTACATCCCTAATCCTACCCAATACCTCAATTTAACAACTACCTTACTAACTATTAATAAGCAGCAAATTAGGAGTTTATTGTTGCAATGGTTTGTTAATAGCGAGAATTGGATCTTAAAATAAAGTGACCAAAAAGTTATTCAAATTGATAATTTAAGAGCATGAATACAGAGATTACATGTAAAAGATTCTTTTCGCATGCATTTGAAATTAGATTTCTAAAAAATGCTTTTTAAAAAAAATCATTTTGCACATTATTGTTTTCCATTTAAATATATATCACTAATAACAAATAACATATTTGTGCATTTCCTAGTTTTAGTTTAGAAATACCCATGCATTTCCAGTTAAGTTTGTTGTAAGATGTTATCAGTAGAATCAAATTTCCAAGTCACTGAGTGCTCATCAAAGACATTTCAGTTTCTTCTTTCACAGGAACCTGTTGTTGAAGGGTTGCATTTTTAGTGTATTGTGTTACTACTGGCTCAAGAAAATTTCTGGCGGGAAGCATGGACAAAATACACAGCAGGTGACCAAAAACATGAAACCTGACCTTTTTTATAAAAAAATACATAGACGGTATGTTATTACATTGACACAATAATAACAAAACAATATTAAGCACCCAGTCCTTACAGGTTGTTGATTGGTTGAATGAGAATATAAGAACTTAATTACAAATAATTAAAATATACTCCTCTAAAAAGAAATATCGTCTATATGAGTTTATGAGTTGAATATGAAATGAGGCAGGCTTGTTTTCATTTGTGCTTACTTGCAGTGCTGGGAGACATTGGTTGGTCAAGAGCTTTACCGTTTGGTTTTAATGGATCTGCTATTTGCGATGTCGTACATCGTCTTGGCAGAGTTTCTGTGGGGGTAAGTTCTCACGTTTCCATTTGATAGCAGTGATGTTTAGGAGGGATGTGTTGACTCGTTCTGCCCCTTCAGGCTGTGTATTAGAAAGATCACATTCAGAAGAAGGAAACTAGAGTTTGACATCGCACGAGATGTTCTGGAGCTCATCTACGGTCAAACACTTGTGTGGTACTGTCATCTTCTCCACATGAAGACACATTACATTGTGTTCTAACAGCTTGTCACTAACAGTATTTTCCGTTTTCTCTTTGTAGGTTTGGTGTGCTGTTTTCACCGCTGTTGCCTGCAGTTCAAATTGGGAAACTGTTTCTACTGTTCTACTTCAAAAAGGTCAACATCTTCATAGTCCTTTTTAGGCTTCATTGGGTTGAAGGCGCATGGAGGATAGAAGATCGAATTTAATGCTTTAAAAGCGTAGTTCCCCCAAAAATGAAAGTCTGTCATCATTTACTTACTATCATGCTGTTCTTAGAGCACAAAAAGGAGAAGATATTTGCTGAGTGTATGTGCTTAGGATAGTGAATGGGAATTCTGGAATACTGCCAAGTACCAAAAAGACTAAAAGTGGATTATGTATTTCAGGTTTTGTGAAGAGATACAAGAGCTTTGTGAGAAGCAACTGAAAAATTAAGTTATTTACTCGCATCACATTTTTCAAACTTGCCATGTCATAATCAATCACATGACATTCAAGAATCAATGGCATCAATGACATTGAACCTGGTGCAACACATTTAAAGGTAGTTTACTACTTTTTAATTAGACACAAGTATGATTGAGCTTTGAGAACACCTGTGGATGGGGACATTATAAGTGAATGACAACCTTCATTTTAATCTGTTCCTCACACAAAGCTATTGTATGGCTCCGAAGACTTGTAATATAGCAAGTTATATGAGCTTCCTTTATAGTGTTTTTTTTAACTGAGGAAAAAAAAGATGCAAAAAACTTTTACCTTAAGAGGTACCGCATTGACTATTTTGTACCGTATCTACCCTTAAATGGTTCATAGTAGTACCTTAAGGGTACAACTTTAGTGTACTAATATGCACCTTTTGGGGTGGATAAGGTACAAGATTGTCCATCCAAGGGTGATCTGGGAGAGTATACCTTTCCTTAACCTTTCATCATCCAGTTTGGAAGTATGAAACAGAAAATAATACAGAGTAAAAAAGAAAACAATACAGGGTTGTAATGACATGATGTCAGAAGTTTCACAAATGAGAAATGTTCTTTTTGCTGCAATGTACTGTAGACAAAGACATTGTGTCTTTAACTGTATAATAATTCATTTCAGATGTTAATTTATATTATCCAGGGTCAATTACCTACACATGTTTGTCACTCCCTTTACAGACGAGTTTGATGATGAACTTTCAACCACCCAGGAAACACTGGAGGGCCACTCAGATGAGCACATTCTTCATTAAACTCCTGTTTCTCCCCTCCTTCACTGGGGCCCTTGCATGTGTCATTTATACAATGTGGAGGTTTGTCTCTTCATATACATTCACATTCTCCAGAATACTGCCGACGGAGGACCAAATCTGGCAAAATCAGAAATAAATAATGTATTAACACACACCCCAGAGCTTCCTCTCTACAAGGTGGTCTATAATACTAGTACAAAAAAGTCCATTTGATGGGATAGTTAAAGAGATAGCTGTCTCAAAAATTATTCTCATATTGTTCCAAATTGTTATTTTTTTTGAGTGGAGCACAAAACATGTTTCAGCAGGTGGTCCTCCATAGGAAATTTCACATGCACACACACTCATTGTTTGTCTTGACAAAGCAAATTATGTAAAGTCATTAAAGTGCAAGTGTGTTTTTTTTAGGGTCAAGCCCTCATCAGATTGTGGGCCCTTCAGTAACCTCCGCAGCATGCTTCTCTTAGGCAAGACGTGGATCAGGGACCTGGGCAAGTCGAATCCCAGTATGTTGTGGCTCAGCTGGGCTTATAATAACCTGGTGGACAACCCTTTGTTCCTCTTCATCACTGCAGGCCTGTTCCTGTGAGTACTCCTCGCTCATGGGAATGTTGGGTGCAGTATGGATATGGGTCATTTTAACAGTCATCTCTGTCTTTTTCCAGCGCCATTATATATATTCACATGCAAGTTTTGGATGGCCAAAAGATGATCATTGCTAGGTTACAAGAACAAATAGACAATGTGAGTATTGTGAGTCTTGTGGAAAAGTATGCTACCATATTTACAATGAGTACATATTACCGGGTGCGTCATGCACTCATTATTTTTGAGTGGCAGAGTGGGGGCTGGGGGGGGTCGTCATGTGACACACAGCAGCCACAGTAGCTCTTATGTTTTATTTATGTATTTTTTATTCAAAACATTCCCAAACGCATTAACTATATCATGAAATATCTCGATTCTCACCTATGTTAGTTGATCAATAGTGGATGATGGTCAAAGCTGCCTAATAATGTATTCTATTAACTATGCATAAAACCATAGACGGAGGGTGAACCAACTCCAGGGTAAGGCTAAAAGCAGCCAAATGTATTAAACATCATAAACCCGTCTTTTTAGGCAAGAACCAGGCATTGGTGTCATGTAGGCTAAACATTTTTTTAATGGGACTGAAATAGTATTTAATGTGATTTACAATTTAATAAAAAAGTTAGAAATTGATAATTATATAACGTTTCCTTTCCACTGTTATTCAAACAGTGAATAAATTATATATATAAAGTGACATTATCACTGAAATGGATCTATCGCGAGTTTAAGCACTCTCAAACTTCAGTAAGCGAAAGCGCGCACTCAACAAAACTGATGAGTTTGAACGGTGACTCATCTGAACGCTTCTGATTGGCCATTGCATTCCTAAGCTCAACAGATTTGTGTGTGATTGGTTAAAATGCGCAACACTGTAAAAACGCCTAAAATGAAATACGGTGCAGATCTTGATTTAATGCCACAATCGACACTATCTATTCATATTCACTTTGTTAGCAACAGGCATTTTTGCCCCAAGTCCCCGTGGCCAGGGGAAGGCTAAGCCTTTCCCCAGCCTTACACACGCTCTGCCTATGATAAAAATCTGTCTGTTTACTAAAGTAACAGATATGGGTGTCATGCCATAACATATAAATAAAAACATTGTAAGTTAGGCTACTTATCATAACACTTTCATTGTACAGAAAGAGAGCAAAGAACATTTACATTATCAAAGAACATTTTCAGTTCAGTCTAGCCAGAGTTCAGGCACTCTCAAAAACTCCCATTAAAATCACTGAAGCTGTTTACACTGTGAAATTAATATCTCACTTATTTATACATCTGCACTTTGTTGTTTCTAATGAGAGAATTAGCCAGAAAGAGGTATTCAGTCAGCGAGCGAGTGAACAAAACACAAGCATTTTAGCGATGACTCATTGGAACACCTCTGATTGGCCATTGCATTCATATTCATAAGCTCAACAGAATCGTGTGTGATTGGTTATAATGCAGCGCTGTACAAACGCGTCTGCCTCTGGTTCAGCGCCAGCCAGCGAACGCAGATTTTAATTTAGCAGCTGATGATATGACGCACTGAACATTCTAATAATTTTTTGTCTTTTGGAAGCTGCATTCAAAATCCACTTGACTCAAAAATCTGAGGGGGCACATGGTCTCTGCATATTACTTTAAAGAATGTACTTAAGTGTGAACTTGAAGCGATAGTTCACCCAAAAATGAAAATTACCCCATGATTTACTCATCCTCGTATATGACTTTCCTCTTTCAGACGAATGCAATCAGAGGTATATTAAAAAATGTCTTGGCTCCTCCAAGCTTTATAATAGCAGTGAATGGTGGTTGACATTTTGAAACCCAAAAAGCGCATCTATCCATCATAAAAACTACTCCACACGGCTCCGGGGAGTTAATATAGGCCCCCTGAAGCGAAGTGATGCATTTGTGTTAGAAAAATATCCATAATATATACAAATTTATAAACTCTATAATATCTAGCTTCCACTAAGTTCACGAGAGAGTGGCGTTCCAGCAAATGACGTAGAATGTAGGCATAGTGAAAATATTGTTTTGCCCATATAATAAACATAATGATATTGATTCAGCAAGAATAGCATCCCAACTAGATTTTACATCTCTGCAGAAAAAGTGACACAGACACACACACACCAACCTACCCACATATGTGGTTCATGGGGACTCTCCATAGGCGTAATAGTTTTTATTCTGAACATATCCAATATTCTATCCCCTAACAGAAAGCCTTTGGCAGTTTTTGAATTTCAAAAAACACTTTTTAGTATGTTTTTAAGCCATTTGGTTTACGAGGACACACTCTTCTCAACGGGCCGTGTGATTTGAGGTGTCACGCATGGTTTGGGATCATTAATGCCTTCATAAGCATGACAAATTACAGTATCTGGTTTTGACAGCCTGTTGATTTCTTGGTATCATCTCATCTGGCTTTTTAGGAGGGTGAAGATAAGAAGTTCCTTATAGCTAAACTGCAGGCCCTCAATGAGGCAGGTGCTCAGCAGTAAGGTGAGCTTTCAGTCTGTCATTTTATCTAGAAATACTCACTTTACTTTCTTTTGTGCATTCGGGATGTTTGATGTTCAGATAAATTCATGTTTGACAGATGAAGACAAATTCCACACCTTTCAACTTGCAGTGGTTGATTTCCTTCTTGTGAACAGGGCTGTGTTTCCACCTGCTGATTACTTGTTTTATCCAGGAAGGCTGAATTCTACAGAAATGAATTTGGAAGAATGCATTGTGGTAACCCCTTCAAAAATACCTGAGAAACCGATGCATCTTATACAGAACTCGGACAACAGCTGCTTTTTTTTGGAGACAAATGACACTGATATTTAGTAGTGTTATTGTCCATTTAGTCATATACAATTTTTTTTGACATTTTTGCTTATGGAAATGTTTTGTCTGTCAGTTCTTTGTGGAACTGCTAAAAAGCTGTATTTTTGTATGCTTGAGGATGTGATGATAATTTTAAATATTTAGAGAAGAGTTGTGTAGTGCAGTTGTATAGTGTTTCTTGCGACATGTTAATGATGAGATTGACTTCAGTTTATCTATCTGCTGCTGTGGTTTGATCAATTGAAATCAATCAATAAATACAACATATCCGTGTTACATGCATGCTCTGTGTGGTTTGACCTAGTTTTCCCCCAGTCTGCTTAATTAGTCATTCAGTTCACCTGTTGTCTGATTATCTCATTAGTTTCCCTTTGTTTGGTTCCTGCTTATAAACCCTATGTTCTCCTTCAGTATTTGTCCGTTCTTGTCTACACTTTGTGAGTCTCCTGTTGTGTTCCTGTGGATTGATCTATTAAAGACTGTTATTGTTAATTCTCCTTTGTCGTGCACTTTACTCACAACAACCAATCGTGACAATCTGTAAAAGGCAATTATTTGTGAATAACTGCTGTTATTTTTAATTGCTATTGTTGATCACACACAACTCTGTGAAATACCTGTCTGGTTTGTCAAATGCAGCATTCCATGATCATGTCTTTTTTTATACTGTATAATCTTTCCACAGTGCTGATGTCTTTTGAATGATTGTTAAATCAATTTTGTGATAGAGATCAGCTGACTGAACATAACTCCGTATTTTTATTGGTGTAGGGCTATTTCCATTGGACAAAGACTGCTAAGGTCCTTTAATAGGACATTGTAATGCACAATATGTGGTATGTGGGGCTACAGATTTTATCTGAACCTGTCAGACTGAAATCTGAAGATTTGTGGTCACATACTGCTGACCAGAGCTCAGAATCCCATGATGTTCTGCATTCTGTGGGAGGAGTTTCTTTTATCTGTCTGACATCCTCCTTATAAAGGAGCTGTAAGGAGCTACTTTGGCTCATTTGGCTCCCAACATCACATCACATCAACTGCAACAGTCATTCAGTCACCTGAAAGAAAGGTCATGCCCACTGCATGTGTTTTCTTTTCCTCTTGTAGTTTAGCCCTTTTTTTTTTTTTTTTTTTTAATTTTCTACATCTGTTGATCATTAAATGAACTGTTTAATTCTGTTGGTTTTGTATAATTGCTTGTCTTATGGTTCTTTGTAATCCTAGAATGGCTGGTCCAGTCATTGTATATTCTACTCATTCTGTATAGGCCCTGTAAAAATTATAATTGTTATTATAAAATGAAATTTATTTCAGTCTTTATACTTTAAAATTTCACATTTAATTCAACGTGTATCTTGTCTCTTTGTAATTGTTTGTGAAATTTACTAGTGAAAATTGTTTCATAGTAAATCCTGCCATTTTTTTTTTTCAATGTAGAGTTTATTCAACAATGGAGTCCTCACGACGTTTATACATCCACATACCAGATGAATATGAAGAATTTCTAATATCTGGTGAATGGGTAAGCTGACTAATTGTTGCACTGTTACAATGTCGGAAATTAACTTTCCTGCCATGCAGGAATTAATTTTTCAGGGTCATTTAATACCAAATACATAAATATTACTAATTGTTTCTAATAAATTCTAAATTCGAATGGCTGTTAGTTATAAAATTAAATCAACAGAAGAAAACTGGGTATAAATATTCCATCATAATAGAATAAAACAAAATATATCACAGCTTGAATGTGCAAAATGACTGACAGGTAGAAAGAGGCTCAAAGTCATCGGATTGGCTTATCAAAGAAACAAACCACAATCCCGTTGCTAGAAGCTTCAGACAAGTTTGATCATTTAGGACAGCAAAATCAGTGCTGCTTGTCAGGTAATATTATCTGAGTGGCATTTCATAAACAGTCACAGCGCCTTTAATTGCCACTGGCCTTCAATCTGTTTTAGGCACAGACTGAGTTTGAGGTTTTGCCTGAGACGCTGAGATAGGCTCCAGAATCCCTGTGACGCCAGACATACCACAAGAGATTTGGAGAATGAATGGATGGATAGGATTTGTATGTGATTTGATTTATGTCTTGTCTACCTTTCTTAGGACCATGGGATTGTTGTTAGAGATTTGAATCCATGTTTGACAGACAGTGAGTTTCACAACTACTTTGAAAAATTTGGGACAATTACAGAATGTGAAGTAAGTACTTTTATAATTGAAAACTTTTAACAGGGCAGATATATGTTATATGGAATGTTATTGCTGAGTCTAAATCAACTTCTATCTCATTTAGTTAGTTGGTGGGATGATTTATGTTGCTTTAGTAAAACAGACCAAATTTATTGTCCTGCTTTTAACCTTCTCTTTAGCTAATTTTAAAGTAGTTGAGTTAAAAAAAAAAAAAAACATTTCAGTATGTTAGGTCAAACATTTAACCCAGTCAACCTAGCGCTGAGCTTGTCTACTTTTGACCCAGTGCTGGGTTGCCAAAATGACTCACATTGGGTTGTTTTCAACCCAAAATTTTATAGTGTACTTAGATGACCTCATATTTGTGATGATCGCTACTGTTAACTTTTACTCCTCTTGTAATTTGATAACTTTTCTCAATGAACAGTTTACAATCAACAAGTCATCAGGATGGCCAAAGGGTGTGGGCTTTGTGAGATACTCATCTGCAGGGGAGGCTAAAGCAGCAGAAGAAGCCGGGCCACACTGCCTTGGAGGTTTTCACTTATGGATCAACAAAGTTGTTACACCAAAAGTGAGTCAATCTGTTGTTTGTAGCAAGAAGGCCTATAATTTCTGCTTAAAAGACCATCTTAGACTTCCATGCTGGTATGGATTGGCTCATGATGGTTTGGTGCGGCTCATGAAGGTGACCCAGCATAGTCATGTCCTTCACCAGAAAAATGGTCCTTCTGATTAATCTGTGGTCTGTTTTCCAAGAGCAGCTATGGTTGCATGTTTTGACTTTACCAATAGAGTTCAATGGAACTTAGTTGGCTAACGATGCTTTGGGGAAACGCACCCCAGGTTGACCAAAGGAAGTTTGCGATTGACTGAAGGTGTGGTCACATTTACTGTTGCTCTGCGACATTTCAGGTTGGTCACATGAATTCGCTGTTAAACCTGCTTGTTTTTAAAGTGGCTTATGTGTGAGCTGTGTCTTTTACATCTCTACACTATTAAGAAGAGATAGTGGACCTTTCATTGCATGCAAAAGTTCGCTGCAACTTTGCTAATGTGATCGCACCCTACAAGGCCTGGTAGGGACACCAGCATCCCATGCCAAGGACCAGCATCCAAAACACAACATACACTGATGACTAACAGGGCTTGTCTTTTCAACAGGATTCCTCTAAAAATATATTCAATAACATCCATTTATTTTGATATGGCAGTTGCTCGGTTTGGGACTTCTGTGTAAATTCTTGTACTACAGACCTCATTTCATGCTTTGGAATGGAGCAGCACACCATGAACCCAGTTACATATGTCTCTCACTCTCTCTCTTCCTCTCTCTCTTTTAGATGGCTCCCCAGAACAGATCTGACAATCAGTTAAATAGTCCTCCATGCCAATCCTTTCAAACAGACCTGTGTGTGGATTAGAAGTGGGATATAGGAGCACCGACAGTTACTGGCTGGAATGATTTACACTAAACCTCATCCTACCACAATGTGAACTAAAATGTTTTTGCATGATAATCCAGTGTATATGGTTACATTTTCTACCTAGCATTAAAACCCTGTTTATTCTAACGTAACATTAAAACCTTGTTTGATTTAATGTCTGTATCCTGTAAATGATCACTTTTATATGTATACCTGAAATGTTGAATAAATGTATTCTCCGAGCAGCTCTTATTGATGTTTATTGAAAGTTTTGTTTTTCTTAAGGATTATCTTCAGCTTTTACAACAGAGAGCTTAAGTAGACGTTTTAGGCTCAACTAATCTGAATTGACTTTACAGCTAGATTCAGCAGTCTAATAATGAGAATGCTTGGGGAATAATAACAATTTAGAGTCAAAATTATTATTATTATTACTTTAATATGGAGTGTTGGGAAGGTTACTTTGGAAATGCAATAGGTTACAGGTTACAAATTACCTTGTTTAAAATGTAATAAATCGTGTAACTATTTTAGTTACTTTATTAAAGTAATGCAACTGATTCCGTTTGTTTACTTTTCTAAATTTCTAATGTTTTCAACTAGTAATCATTTTCAAATAACATGGAAACCAGCAGGGCTAACTACAATATTCCACAACACTGTAACTCTCAGACTTTCGAATCCTTCATCACTTGAATACGATATAATATTTTCATTTTAAAAGGTACATTGGATGCCAATATCTTCATTTGCATATACCGGTGTCTTAGCAGTGTGTGGACACAACCACCATACAATGATCAACATTCACTCCTTTTTTTAATCCCCAAAAACCTAAACAGTCTCAATTATAAAGCCATTTTGATTTTGGTGTGAATACCAGCGCTCTCGTCCACCTTTAATACCACGACTGAGGTGAGACCCTTAAACAAGGCACCGAACCCCCAACTGTTGTTTGGTGGGTTTGTGTTCACGGTTTGTGTGTGTTCACTACTGTGTGTGTGTGTGCACTTGGTTGGTTTAAATGCAGAGCACAAATTCTGAGTATGGGACCCCATACTTGGCCACACTTCACTTCACTTCACTAAATTTGTTTTATGTCTGGGCTGCACAAATCATTTTAATCCAGACAGCTTTCTGAACGAGGAACAATTAAAGGCAGGTTTTGCTTAAAAGTTAAAACTCAAGGATGGATCAGTACCCATTGTTCTTGATCCAGCTGCAGATTTCAGACTTACTTAAAATCATTCTGAAGTTAAATACATATTTTAAATCATAACAAGAAATAGTTTAATAGCTATGATATTGTTTTTGAAATCAAATCTTTGCATATCTATGACAGGAAACACTGGAATCTAACAATGCCTTAGAAAAAAACAGTTAATCTTAAAAAAAAAAAAGCAATACATAAACCCTATCGTCTAAGCCATGTTATAACCTTCTGAACATTGGTGTTTGCAATTTATAGAGCAGTCACCTGCACTTATGAAAGAACTCATTCAATCTGTATGTGGGACGTGTGTGTGGAAAAAAATCAAGATGTAACCCCCTTGTAATCCTTAACACTTTTCATAAGTACCTGTAATGGACATTACACATTTTTTTCTTAGCAACTGTAACTGATTACAATTTATTTTATTTTGTAATTAAATTAAATTAAATTACGTAATTCCGTTACATGTAACTAGTTACTCCCCAACACTGAGTGTTCCTGTGGAAAACATCCTTTATTTTTGTTTATTTACTCTGAATTGTTTACACTTTATTTTAAGGTCAAATTCCCTCTATTAGCAAACCATTAACTATTACTTTTGTTTCAGTAAACTCCTAATTGGCTGCTTATTAATAGTCCTTAGTGAGGTAGTTTTTAAGTTTAGGTATTGGGTAGGATTAGTGATATATATGGTCATGCAGAATATGTGCTTTATAAGTACTTATAAATAGCCAATATGTTAATAATAGGCATGCTAATAAGCAACTAGTTAATATTGAGAATTGGTCCCTATATGGAAGTGTTACCTCTGAATTTGTAAACACAGTTCAACCCAGAAATACTGTAGGAATAGACTACTTAAATTAGTTATTGCATAACTAAACTCTTTATTCTGCACATTTGACATCAGTCAATAATATCTCTATTTAAACTAAAATACCATGCTATTTGTTCGCATTCAAACTACGTGAAATCAGCAGGCTATGTACTACCATGATTACAAACGCAACTACAAAGATGCATCACATTTGTTCTCAAGAAAGCTTATATGTGGACCAAGGAGCTCTAAAATGTAGACATTCTAAGCTTAAATAACATTAACATATTTTGGCGATTAAAAGTACGCGGAATTTTCCATCAAATATTTACTCTCCATAAACGCTTAACAGCCATTCGTGTTGTCGTTGTGTATTAGTTGCTCTATCTAGTATTCAATCTGGGAAAACATCATGTAGACAAGATATCATATACCAGATATTCAACTTACTTTTAATACTGTATGATAAAGGGCTGGATGTTTCTTTCCTTTGGGTTCCTGCTCATGTAGGGGTGGAAGGAAATGAGATTGGCAAGAGGAGCAATAAAGCATGAAACAGTTGATATACAAATACCGTTATGTAGAACAGAATTCAAAACCATCATTAAAGGACATACAAGCAAAATATGGCAAGAATACTGGGACATAACTGATACTGGATGACATCTGTATAACATACAAAAACAAGTAGGCTTAAATAGTATTAGGCAGAGCGGGAATCCAAAGGAAGGGAAGATAATTACCCTGTTGAAAAAAACAGCATATGCTGGTTCGGTATGTTTTGAAGCATGGCAGCTGGTTTAAGCTGGTCCTTTGCTGTTTTAGCTTGTTCTTTTGCTGGTTTATGCTGGTCCCTTTGCTGGTTTAAGCTGGTCCTGTGCTGGTTTAAACTGGTCCTTTGCTGATTTAAGCTGGTCCTTTGCTGATTTACTATGCTGGTCCTTTTGCTTGTTTATGCTGGTCCTTTGCTGGGTTAAACTGGTCCTTTGCTGGTTTATGCTGGTCCTTTTGCTGTTTTATGCTGGTCTTTTTGCTGGTTTATGTTGGTCCTTTTTCTGGTTTATGCTGGTCATGTGCTGGTAAAGGACCAGCATAAACCAGCAAAAAGCACCAGCACAAACCAGCAGAAGGACCAGCTTAAACCAGCAAAAGGACCATCTTAAACCAGCATCCCAGCCTCAAAACATACCTAACCAGCATATTCTGGATTTTAGAATAGGTCCATCTTGTTTAAATTTTACATTATCAGAGAATAGGAAAACACCCCACTGTCTTTGCGCCACTGCACCACACAAAGACAGTAAACATTTTTATCAATTGTAAAAGGTATGACGAAGAAAGAAGGGAGTTATAAACACAGTTGGAAAACAAAACTGACAGTGGGAATCTGCTAGGAAAAAACAATGTCTCGGGAAATACAATGTCTCTATGATTATTTGAAAAATACTGGATAAGTGAGATTTGATGGAGATATATGGTGGGAAGGAGAAGGTATATCTGTGTTAGATATATATATCTATATATATATTAGTATATATATATATATATATATCTACTATATATCTATCTATATATCTATATATATATATATACACAATTTTTTCACCCCTCCTCTCCTTGTCCTTTCTTTCAAAGTACTGCCCACACCTCCAGTCCAGTAGGTGGCGGTAATTGCACCTTTAAGTCGGTTTGCCAACCTCCAATAAAATTAAAAGAAGAAGAAGAAGTGGGTTATTATTGCGCTAGATGGCAGCAGCAGCCGTCTGTCCGATATGCCATTCAGCAAACGAAGAAGCCGATTATTTTAGTAGTGCTGGAGCCCAGCGTGTCAGAATGGCGAACGCGGGAAATGAAGTCGTGTTTAAAAAGGTATATTTCAATACGTTTAACAAGCAGTTCGTTAAAAGATATCAAGTTGAACGTATTAGGAGGATCATTAGCGTTTTCATGATACGACGGCGTTACATCATTCCCATTTTTAAAGAGTAACCTTCTTATGTTTTTAAGGAAACTGTTGCTAAACTTTTGACACGCTCTTTCAAAGAGGACAAAACCAAAGGTGAGACTGTTATTTTTGGGAAATAGTCGACCACACACAGTGTTCACAATATTATATTTGCTTCACTTGTCAATGTGTGGTTGAGAGAGGGAGGGGCGTTATTGCTCAAAGAAATGGTTGTGCATTTAAATGTTTTTTAGTCGTAAGTTTCTTGCTTACCTGTCAATTTCAAAACACACCATGATCTTGTTCTTCATTTTGTGGTTAGGAGTGTGTTGCTACTTACACATATCCCCCCAAAATAAAAAAATAAAGCAAATTCCTTCGTGTTCCCAGCTAAACGTCTGGAGGTGAATTGTGCATTTATGTAAAGTTTAGAGGTGTACCTGAGTGTATTGCTAGGTTAAATTATACATTTAAAGAGGTAAAAATGTGTGTTACATTTGTGCAGATAGGAAACTGAACAGTAGCCCATATTTTACAGACTAAAACGAGTATGTGGTCTTATGGGTGTTTTCACACCTAGTTTGTCTGACCACTCACAGTGGTCTTGATATAATGTGTATTTGAACACCACAAATTTGACCCTGGACCACAAAACCAGTCATAATTGAGATTTATACATCATCTGAAAGCTGAGTAAATAAGATTTCCATTGATGTATGGTTTATTGGATTCAGACATATTTGCGATGGAGTTACAAACTATTTGAAAAATCTGGAATATGAGGGTGCAAAAAAAAAAAATCAAAATACTGAGAAAATAATCTTTAAAGTTGTCCAAATGAAGTCTTAGCAATGCATATTACTGATCAAAAATTTAGTTTTTATATATTTACAGTAGGAAAATTACAAAATATCTTCACAGAACATGATCTTTACTTAAAAGGGGTCATATGATGCAATTTCAATTTTTCTTTCTCTTTGGAGTGTTGCAAGCTCTTGGTGCATAAAGATGATCTGTGAAGTTGCAAAGACTAAAGTCTAAAAAAAAAAGAGATATTCTTTATCAAAGTTAAGAGTCAACCACACCTACCTAAAAACGGCTCGTTCTAACACCCCCCCACAAATCTACATCACTATGTGGGAAGATTTGCATACGCCGCCCAAATGTTCACGCAAAGACAGAAAGCGTAACTTTTATTCTCGCTGCAGTTTTGTTGCCGCCGCCGCCATGTCATGAAGGCGTTGTGTGCTTCGTTGTGAAAGAGAAACTACTTTGTTTGGCCTTTCAAAAGAGGACGATATCGTTTTGTCATGCCTGGAGCTGATCTGTGCTGGTACGAATGAAAAATACTCACTTAGGGGCGTGGATCGCCCGGCTCGGCTTCAACGTGGACGAACAGCGGAGCCAGCCAGCGGGGCGTCACATGGGTTGCCCAACAAGCCCGCCAACCGCCTTCCTTCGGTCGCAATCCGCCTAGGCCGCGCGGCGTTCTCAAGGCACACCGGCCTCGTAAATTAGCGCCGACCACACTCACTCTAGCCCCGTGTTGTGCCGCTGTTTGTTGTTGTGAAAGCTTCCCAAAAACTGCTTTGTTTGGCCTTCCAATAGAGGACACAACTGGAAATCAGAGGTTAAGTTTTATTTTCAACACTGTTCCAGAACAGTTTAACCGTTTAAATATTCAGATGTGTGCAGCACATTGTATGGAGGACCGTTTCCTGATCCTGGAAGAGTAGACTAAAATGCCGGCAGTTCTGACTCTCAGTCTTTAAGTACGTTTTCATTTAAAGGATTTTGCCACTGATGATTCAAAACACGAGTTTGAAGCAGTGTAGAGTAATGTGCTTGTTGTTTGTCATTTTCTCCGAGCACAAATGCCAGACATTGGTTTTATGTTTACGTGGGCACGATGCAACGCAATGCATAAAAAGACCGTATAAGTCATTATAAAACGTAATTATGTCCCCACTGGATGCAACAAATGCCTCGTTTGTAATGGATTTTAATGTTTTTGTCTCATCGCTCCGGCCGGACAGGGCATCACAGTATGGTGAGGAGCGTAACATTTCCCGTCACAGCTTGAGGTATTCGGCCAATCACAACACACTGGATAGATGGCCAATCACAGCAAACCTCGCTTTTCAGACCGATGAGCTTTTGTAAAAATCAACACATTTCAGAAAGACGGGGCATAGAGGAGAAACAATAATGTACAGTATGTGGAAAATAATGTGTTTTTTTTTTAACCTGAAACCGCATAAACACATTTCATTACACCAAATAATGTTCTTTTTAGCAACATCATATGACCCCTTTAATATCCTAATGACGTTTGGCATAAAAAAAAAATATAATAATTTTGACCCATACATTGTGTTGTTGGCTATTGCTACAACTATACCCGTGCTACCTAAGACTGGTTTTGTGGTCCAGGGTCACAAATGATCTCAGATATTGTTTGTGGGTCCTTTTTTGGTAATTTGCCCTTTTGAGTCCCTTGACATTTGAACACCCAATGCATGGTGCATTCAAATAATTTCAGAAAGATTGCATTTACAAGTTGAACACCGTTGAATTGGGGAAACTCAGAATTTTGGAAGCCCAGAGCTTCCAAGTTGGGGATGGTAAATTTGTTCAAATTAATGAAATGATTAAGATTTTTTTCCCATTCACAATAAACCTTTCCAAGCTGCATGTATACGATAGAATATGCAACAATTTAATTTACAGCACCTTTATAAATGTAATAAAAACATTTCAAAATAGAAATACAGATGCATATTCTTTATTCATCTTTAGCTTTTCCGTTCATTTAAAGTCTTATTATACCACCCTTACAATATCGATCAGTGCATGTGGTTTGTGGTTTTGCATACATGTGTGAGGGTACGGATTAAGACAGAAACACAATTATTAAGAAAAAATGGTCAGCGAGATCAGGCAGCTGAACAGCATTCAGTTTGGAAGTTTTTCTTCCACAGTCAGCAGTGATGCTGTCATACTTGTAGCAGAGATGTTGAAAGTATTTGTTGAAGGTAAGGCAAACTTTACATATGCAGTCATTTTGTACTTTGTTACAGTACAGTGTAATATAATTTCCTTCAGTATTATGACAATTGTCTGTATGCTGCAGAGGCGACACGCAGAGCTGTAAAACAGGCCGACAGTGAGGACTGTGACACTGTTGATATTGAACACTTTGAAAAGATTCTGCCACAACTGGTGAGTTTTATGTTTATGCATGTGCTTGATGTATCTTGTGTATAATTTTTGTTGTGAGTTTTATTATTTTGATTACAAATAATGTATGGTCATGTTATTTAGCCCTCTGCTAAGAATTAATCTACTCAAATTGAATTTTTATATATTTATAAACATTTATATATTTATATTTCTAGAAACATTTACATATTATTAAATTGAAATTTTTTTTTTCCAAAGAAAAAGGTTTTGAAATGTATGCTACACAATTCTGTGCTCTTTTGTCAGTTGTTTCTGTGCTTTTAATAAATCGTAAAATATTAGTTATTTTTCCGTCTCATTTTGTGCATTTTCTGTTCCATAGTGAAACTAGTTTCTCACAGTGTATTAATATGAAATTTCCTTTGCAGCTTCTTGACTTTTAATTTTGCTGAGGAGCCAGCAGATGGCAACATAACCTAGTTCTGCTGAACATGAACATCCTGGACTTCACTTTGAATATTCGCACATGCTTCAATCTTTAGACTTTGTATTAAAATGTATTAGATGTATGACTGATTTAATAAAAAAAACTGTTATTTTATCAACAGTTATTTTACATGTCATTCAATTCTCATCAGGTTCTCTTACACTTAGCGTTTTAACAACGCGCCGCCAGCAGTTTTCTGTGACGATGGGCCGATTGGAATGCCTGCTGGGTAACAGTGCTGTTATTGCCTCCTGGTAAAGAGGTCTCGAGTCTCACCCCGTGGCTCTGTAGGCCACCTGTGCTCTTCTCAGCGGCAGGTGCTTCCAGCATGCTTTGCCCCGCTCCCCCATCAAAGCCTCTTGAAGCAGTTGGAATTGATTAAAGTAATAAGGGAGGCAGCAAAGACCCTTAGATGATGACAAGTGGCAGGAAAAAGAAGCACCCCCCTCCGGTCACTTTGAAGTTTCCCCCCTTCCCCTCGCTGTCCTGCAATGTGGTATAGTTGAAGGTGTCACGGAGGTGAGAGGGCACAGGGCGGAATGTGTGTGTGAGTCTCCGTGTGAGTGTGTGTGCGCGGAGAGAGTGTCAGCTTGTTAAAATTATTGCGACCACACGCATAGTAGTTCAGTTTTAGTGGAAGCATAACAAAACAAATTGGAACCAAAGAACATGACACAGGAAGAGAGGGGTGTAATTTTGAGTGTAAATAAACAAGACGTTGAGTCGCTCAAGGGGGCTCCCGGTCTTTCATCAAGGCAGAGAGAAAGCTTTTTGCTCTGATAATTGCGCTCTTGGAGTTAGTCGAACCTGCCGCCAGTGAGTTTCCAGTTGTGATGTTAAGGGCTTTGCTTGAATGGGTTTGTTATTAGATAAGTAAAGCAAAAGGAAAGATCAACATGTTGTATTTTGTTAGATCACGTAGTTAAGGGCAATAGCAAGACATACTGCTTGTATGTTGGAAACAAAAGCTTATTTGCTTAATTTTTTTTCAGGTCTGGAAAGTTAATTTAACCCTAGGAATTTCTGTTGTGTGTGTGATGTTCAGCTTTAAATAGTTCATAGGACATTGCAGTAACCCTTTGCTTAAAGTCTATATGTATAATTATAAAGGTATTCATAATGTGTGTTGTAATGCATTATATCTTTTCATTAAAAAATTAAACCAAAGTTAAAAGGCCAAACATTGGAGGTTTGGGTGTCTGTTTTAAGGCATCTAATTTTTTAGCTATAACGAGGACAATTAGGAATGTTTTAACTGTGGTTACAATTATTTATGAGATTATATAATGCATTACAAGGCATAAGTAACGCATGCAAACTTTTTTTAATGCATTATATAAAAGCTTTAAGCAAAGTGTTACAGAAATCCAAATTTCGTTTATCCATATGAAAATCATGGATGTCTGGTCAAAATGTGGGTGTCCTGTTCAATATTATTGTAATTTTTATTGAACATAACTGCTTTATAAAATCATACACCTTTGAACTTCACTGCAAACTTTGTAATTAAACTTTACTAGGCAAATAATGAATGCTTTGTGTCCACTGTAATTTCTTATTTTTTTAAAGCTGTTTTTGCATAGGAATTAATTGGTTTAAAAGCATTTCTACCTTCATAATCACCCATATTGTATTATCTGTTTTACGTTTATTCCAGGTTTATTCCAGTGAACATAGAAGATTTTGATCTTTTTTCTGTCTTTTGAGAAGGTTTGTCCAACCTTTTCAGAAAGAAGCAGTTTTTACCCGATGCAAAATCCTTAGGTTGGAAACCATTAAAGGGGGACCATCATATACTTGGCATATTTACCATTTGTCAAAAGTCAATTTAATAGCAAAACATCTTTGTTTAATTACTTTGGGTGGTTCTGTCTTTCAAGAACAGCTTTGCTTATTTATATGAGTCATTGGGAGTTATTTCAAACAACTGATTATTGTAAAAGTCTTTGTGTTAATTATGCAGAATTAAAAACAAATTTCAGATTTTTGTCCAGCACCGCTCATCATTTGCAGCCATTTCATGCAGTCTTGATAATGATTATTGTTTAATGTTATGAAATAACTAAATTCATTCAGATGTATCACTTTCAACATGTTAATGGTACACTTGTCTATTGTGAGAATATATTTCTAGCCTGTCCATTTCAGTTTTCTGTTTGGCATATATGATCATTGCAACTCCTTGTGCATCTTAGTGGAACAAATTACCTCTGAAGGCAGCATTATTAAACATTTGAAAGTAGTTAAGACAAGAGTGGAGGAGTGGGTTGAAAAGAATAATGAGTTAAAGCTTTTCTTGATCCTACATTAAAGACTGGGAGTGTCAACAGCCATTCCAGACGCTTTGGAGAAGCTCTGGAGCGCTGAGCACTTTCCCTGTGAGACAGAGACTGATCCGTCTCCAATTCGGCAGTAGAGCCTTGGATGGGTCTACACATAAGTCAGCATTCAGGTCTGTGGTTTGTGAGTAAGGCAGTGAATTAGATATGATGTTATGAAGGCAGGAGTTACTACGCCGTGGCATTCTGACTAGTAAGGAGATCAATCTTCTACAGTAGCTCCATGGGATTTCACCCCCCATATTTCCTTTGATGTATTAGTAAATCTCATTAAAGAGAACGTCTTTATCACTGTCATTTCTGCCAAAAAAACATTAACTCCTGGAATAGTTCCTGAAAGGAATGTTCCAGATTCAATAAAAGTAAAGTTATATTGTGGTGGAGAAAATAAATATGTAAATTGGGCTTGTTAATGAATTGATTACAACACAAAATCATCCATCTTAAAGGGATAGTTCACCAAAATGAAAATCGAGTTTATATGCGACCCCCAGGGCTCCGAGATGTAGGGTGACTTGTTTCTTCAGACAGAACACAAATTAGGATTTTAAGTATCAGCCGGGTTGCAGTCTATCAGTAGTATTGCATGGCCATGGTAACAAAATCTATGAGAGTAAAATAAAACATGCACAGACAAATCCAAATTTAAACCCTGCGGCTCGTGACGACACTTTGATGTCCTAAGACACGAAATGATCGGTTTTTGCCAGAAACCGAACAGTGTTTATATCATTTTTTATCTCTAATACACCACTTTGTCCAACTGTCTTTGGGCGCGCGCACTGCATCCGGTGCGTGAGGTGTTTACGCGCTCTGGTGTAGTTTACGCGAGCGCCGGAAGTGATCTCTCGCGTGTTTACGGCACTCATTGTTTACACGGTGCACAGTCATTGTAGGTACAACGGCTAATCAAAATAGTACTTACTTGCGCTTATCCGGATTGTTCAAACCGACTTAAAAACTAAAAGATTACGTTCTCTCACGCAAACTCATTCAGGAGTGGTGACTTTCCATGTATTCCCAACTTCTGAGCCTGCTCGCCTGAAGTTATGGTTGATTGCTCTTCGGCTGGATATCAACACACATTAACGTAAACTACGCCAGAGACGCGCGCGTACACACCTCACGCACCGGATACCGTGAGCACGCTCAAAGACAGTTGGACATAGTGGTATATTAGAGGTAAAACATGATATTAAAATACTGTTCGGTTTCTTGCACAAACCGATCGTTTTGTGTCTTAGGACATTAATGTGTCATCACGAGCCGCAGGGTTTTTGGATTTGTCTGTGCATGTTTTTTTTTTTTACTCTCATAGATTTTGTTCCATTGCCATGCATTATACGACTGACAAACTGCAACGGTTAAAGTTAAAAATCAAACGTGTTCTACTGAAGAAACAAAGCCACCCAAATCTTGGATGCCCTGGGGGTAAGCAGATAAACATCAAATTTTCATTTTTGGGTAAACTCTCCCTTTAAGGGAGAACTAATGTTTAGGCCAGGATTGTGACAATGAATAACTTGCCTTGTTTACCCACTTAACATGATCAAAGCAATAAAGCTGAAAGATTTGCACTGACAGGGGTCTCATTAATAAGTTGTATGCATACTGTACAAAAAAAGGAACGGATGCAAAAAGAACAGGAGAAATGTGGGTATATTTCTTCTGAAAGAATATAGCATATACGTTTTCTGAACGCTTTGAAATTTAGTTGTTTTTTATCCTTTATAAAACTCGAAAGAATCAGTCCATATTTAGTTGTTGTCTTTCAGAATGTCTCTTTGTATGTTCCACAAAAGAAATAAAGTCAAAAGTTTCTGGCATGAGATGACTGTTAGTAAATTATGATAATTTTCATTTTGAACTGTTATTTAATGTGTAACTTGTGGTTTTAATGCCAGGGTTGTAGTACATGATGCAGAATCCGCAAAAGTGTCTACGAGCTGAGTACAAGTCATATTTTCATGATCTTGGTTTGTCATGTAGGGGATGCACGAATGGTCGGCCAACCGAAATATTCGGCAAAATAGCAAAAAAAAAAAGCTTTCGGTGCGGCCAAATAATCAATAAGACAAGAATAAAGGTAGGGCCCCCAAACAATGACGTGATGCTATCAAATAGCAACCAGTGTAAAGTGAGAGGCATGCACTCTTTATAATGCAGCAAACATGTCAGCAGTGTGGAAGCATTTATACTGTCCGAGAAATACGCAAAAATCATTACAAGCACCGACAACGAGAGACTGTTTAGTGCTGCATCGCATGTCTTCGATGAGAAGAGAAAGGGGTGATTGTTGCTGGTTACTGTAAGATGATTGAAATCGCGAAATGGCCTTCAACAATTAGTAAATAAACTGCAGAACGTTTAGCTTCTAATAGAAGAACGTACAAAGCATGTAAGCGTTGTAAGAACCGCAGAGGAGGCGGATCTGCTTGTTAACCGGGTTCAAAGTCAAAGCACAAGGGAAAAATCTGCACTGAAAACGTTCTACTAGTCAGTTGCCAGTACACCATTTTTCGGCAATTTTTCAGGCGGTGATAATTCTCAATACGTGCGAGTATGCGAATGAGAATATATTTTATACGCATATCATAAACCGCCAAATAGGCTCTTGTAACTTGACAGTTAAAAAAACAGCAGATTCAAGAAGGGGTCTGATTTCCAAACATATTATTGTAACATAAGTTTAAGTTACATATTGCTTGTTGTATAATGTATTCTAGAATGTTTAAAAATGTTCAGTGTTAAATATTTTTTAATTGTTGTTTTGTAATTGATTTTTTTCAATTTGAAGAATTGAAAAACAAGACAAAACAATAAAAAGCACATTTTGGCTATTTCATTTATGCAATGGTGAAATTTTTTTAAAAAATACATGGAGGAAAAAAACTTGAATAACCGTGTTCGGCCTTTGGCCCAGCGTTTCATTTTGTTCGGCTTCGGCCAAGAATTTTCATTTCGTTGCATCCCTATTTTGTCATGGACTCTTGTGTGTGTTGAGGAGATTTGCTTGACAATGACATTCATCCCCAAAGGAAAGTGTATTTAGACTGTTTAATTCATTCAGACCCTCTTTGAGGTCTCTTGTCTTTACTTAGACTTGGTCTGGACTACAACTTTGACTAACACTAATGAACAATATTTGTAATTTGAGACCTTACTTCTAATAAGACAGTATTAATTATACCCCTTATTTTGAAATTGAGAATGTAAAATAAGTCTGGCAGTTGAGGTTCTCCATAAAACTTGCAGCGTATACATAAAACAAGACACAGTTTGCTGTCTCATTTCCAGTGGTTGTAGAAATAGTCAATCAAACTGAAGACCACTCAGTATGGTCAAAGATAAGAGAATCAATAGATGAGTCTGAACGACATAGTCTTTAAAGATGAATTTGGAAAGACCTACATAAATTGGAGAGAAGCTCACTGTGTCCCTTTGTGACCTGAACGGGGGCCATTAGCAGCCTGGCCTGGCCTCTGAGGGGCCTTCCTCCAAAGATGGGCTCTGCTTCAACGGGGAGCCTCAGGCTCTGTGTTTGTGCTGATAAGAACATACCTGGCAGCTTCAGACAGTAGGGCACTTTGCTGGGATCACTCCTAAGTGCTTTTGGCGCTTGGCTGTTTGTCTGGGGCTGAGGTCGGGCCTCTGCTGTGCTCTACCTTTTGGCTGGTGCTCTCGAAGCCATGGGGGGCGGAAAATACTCTTCCGGAACAAGCGAGGTGGATGATGGGGTCAGCGACCTTGGCTTGCAGCTGAGGAGGGGAAAAAGTGCACAAGAGATGAACAATTAGGCTGTAGTCTGGGCTATTTCTGGAGTCACTCTGCCCTTTCTTTTGCTAGTTACCACTGTGCAAGTCCCACTAGATGCCCAAGGCACATGCAGTAACAAGAAGGTAATCCCCTTACATAATACCAGCCTGTAAGTGCCTGTCCTTCAATTAGTTTTGGGGAGGCCTCTAAAAATAAAGAGCTGCACTGACTTGTGTGACGTCAGAAGGTTAGGAGTGACTGGGGCGATGGGTAACCCAAATTAGAAGTGACTTTTCTGGAGGTTAGCAGAGCACTCTATTTTTAGGTCTTTCAAAGGTTGAAAATACCACTGCAGAGGCCCTGTATGTACTTGTCCAAACCTTAGTAGACCTAGTGCATCATAATGTCATGTGCTCCAGATCATGAAAGGGCAACGGCCTGGTGATATTTGAAAAGGAGCAACTAATGACTGAAATCTCTTTAGGAGCCTGCTTGGCGCTTGTGGTGAACACAGTATGGCGTCACACCATAGTTAGGACTCATCCATTAGAGCTAAGGTTGGCGGGGCATTGTTTGAGAAAGTGTTAGATTGTAACCCATCACTCTTTCCAGCATTCATATATCAGAATGTAGTTTAATGATGGGTTATCACAATTATGCTAAATGGGGAATTGTACAGGAAAAGTCTATAAGTTAAAAAAAGACAACAGTATCATAAAAGTACTAGGACTTGGCTTTGCGTAAATAACGTACCAAAATGTAACCCTTAATTCAGTTGCTGAGTTGTGAATTGTGGTACTGATTCCAATTCCTCTGAATGATTTTGATTTCTTATTGTTTCCATTAGTGTTCTTGTTTGACTTTTTTGGCAGAAATGCAGTTTTTACAGCATACACTGCTCTCAGCAAGCTGCCAAATTAGATAATTTCAGGTTTCAATAGAACAGATATGTGAAAGTTGTGAAATACAGTGAACAGATACATGATGCATTGGCAGCAGAGCTTTTACACAACCTGATATAACACATTCAGGGTATATATTTTGTCAGTTCTTATGATTTCTGCAAAATATTATGTTGCTTCTTGACGTTTTGTGACACTTAAAGTAAAATGCCCTTTGAGTAGTGATACCAGTGCAGTCACTTCATTCGTCGTTATATCCTGACAACAGATGGGTGGAACATGGTAAATTTACTAACTTCTACCCTTGCTGCTTGCCCTGTACAACAGCCACACAACACTTCAAAGACCCAGGCAAGTGGTACTAAAAGGTATAACCCCTATCCAACCTACATCATCCCCATTATACTGCACGACACCCCCGTAATAACATATGTTAACAAAAGCAAACATGAGATAAAACCACATTTGCTGAAGCAGCTATGTCATTTTAGCTTGCTTCTACAAGTCTTAGAACTTTTTTTATTGTGACTTGTGCTTCACGGGACTCGTACCTGAAGCATTGCAAGTGATGTACTGTACCTTGTGTGCTACCAAGCAAGTTTACAGTGTTAAAAAAAGCAGTACCTATGGAACTGGTTATGTGGCATAAATGCTAAACACACGCTGTATCATTTCCTCTGATGAAGCTCTGAAATGGAAGGGCTAAAATGGTAGGACCAAATGCCACTGGTTCTTGTCACCAGACTTCATAATTTGATTTGAGAATTGTGAGAGAATACATTCCAAAAAACTATTTTTGGTCTCCTACACCCCACATCCCTTCAAAATACTGACTCTCAAGGGTAAACCCTTCGAAGGGATAAGGACATACATAGATGATGAGCCCTTCAATGGAATGCACAAAAGAGTTGGAATATTTGGAATGATCACATGAATTGGAGTAATTGAGAAATTGGCCTTGCTGCATTTACTAGACCACTCACACACACATATATAATCTCTATAATATATATATATATATACACAGGGGTGTGAAAAAGTATTTAGTCAGCACCAATGTGCAAGTTCTCCCACTAAAAAAGATGAGAGAGGCCTGTAATTTTCATCATGGGTATACCTCAAATATGAGAGACAAAATGAGGAAAAAAAATCAAGAAAATCACATTGTAGGATGTTTAAAGAATTAATTGGTAAATTCCTATGTAAAATAAGTATTTGGTCACCTACAAAATTTCCTATCAATACTTTGTTATATACCCTTTTTTGGCAATGACAGAGGTCAAACGTTTCTGTAAGTCTTCACAAGGTTTTCACACATTGTTGCTGGTATTTTGGTCCATTCCTCCATGCAGATTTCCTCTAGAGCAGTAATGTTTTGGGGTTGTTGCTGGGCAACACGGATTTTCAACTCCATCCAAAGATTTTCTATGGGGTTGAGAACTGGAGACTGGCTAGGCCACTCCAGCACCTTGAAATGCTTCTTACAAAGCCACACCTTCGTTGCCCGGGCGGTGTGTTTGGGATCATGGTCATGCTGAAAGACCCAGCCATGTTTCATCTTCAATGCCCTTGCTGATGGTAGGAGGTTTTCACTCAAAATCTCACGGTACATGGCTCCATTCATTCTTTCGTTTATACGGATCAGTTGTTCTGGTCCCTTTGCAGAAAAACAGTCCCAATGCATGATGTTTCCACCCCCATGCTTCTCAGTAGTTATGGTGTTCTTTGGATGCAACTCAGCTTTCTTTCTCCTCCAAACACGACAAGTTTGAGTTTTTACCAAAAAGTTCTATTTTTTTTTCATCTGACCATATGACATTCTCCCATTCCTCTTCTGGATCATCCAAATGCTCTTTAGCAAACTTCAGATGGGCCTGGACATTTACTGGCTTAAGCAGGGGGACACGTCTTGCACTGCAGGATTTGAGTCCCTGGCGTTGCAGTGTGTTACTGATGGTAGCCTTTTTTACTTTGGTCCCAGCTCTCTGCAGGTCTTTCACTAGGTCCCCCTGTGTGGTTCTGGGATTTTTCCTCACAGTTCTTGTGATCATTTTGACACCACGGGGTGAGATCTTGCGTGGAGCCCAGATCGAGGGAGATTATCAGTGGTCTTGTCTTCCATTTTCTTAATAACTGCTACCTACGTGATTTCTCACACCAAGCTGCTTACCTATTGCAGTCAGTTTCACAGCCCGTGGTTGCAGGTCGACAATTTTGCCTGTTGGTGACTTGGACAGGATCTTGAGTTGAGCCATGGGGAGTTGGAGTGTGACGTTGAGGTGTGGGAAAGGTGTCGTTTAACTGAAGAACGATCTCAAACAGATGCCATTAATACAGGTAACGAGTCGAGGACAGAGGAGCCTCTTAAAGAAGACGTTACAGGTCTGTGAGAGCCAGAAATATTGCTTGCTTGTAGGTGACCAAATACTTATTTACAGAGGAATTTACCAATTAATTATTAAAAAATCCTACAATGTGATTTTCAATGTGATTTTGTCTCTCATAGTTGAGGTATAACTATGATGAAAATTAAAGGCCTCTCTCATATTTTTAAGTGGGAGAACTTGCACAATTGCGAGGGCGAACTAAATCTTTTTGCCCACCGTACTTGGTGTGATACCTTCCTGTTTTTTTAAATTTTTTGCATATGTCACACTTCAATGATTCAGATTCAAACTAATTTTAATATTACACAAAGCTAATGCAAGTAAATACAAAATGCAGTTTTTAAATGAGTATTTATTTTATTAAGGGAAAAAAGCTGTCCAAACCTGCCTGGCACTACGTGAAAAGTAATTGCCCCCTAAATTTAATAACTGGTTGTGCCACGCTTTGCTGCAACAACTGCAATCAAGTGTTTGTGGTAACTGGCAATGAGTCTTTCATATCGCTGTGGAGGAATTTTGGCACACTCTTTTTTGCAGAATTGTTTTAATTCAGCCACAGTGGAGGGTTTTCGAGCATGAATGGACTGTTTAAGCATCTTCGTCCGGACTTTGATTTGGCCACTCCAAAACCTTAATTGAGTTTTTCTTAAGCCATTCAGAGGTGGACTTGCGGGTGTGTTTGGGATCATTGTCCTGCCACATAACCCAAGTGCGCTTGAGCTTGAAGTCACAAAAATGGATGCCGAGAATTCACCTTTTATATAGAGTGCAGAAAATTTCATGGTCTCCGTCAATTATTGCAAGTCTTCCAGGTACGGAAGGCAAAGAGCCCAAGATCATCACAATACCACCACATGTGGGACTGGTGGTAGGATGTTCTTTTTATGACTATGCTGTTTGAATTTATGCCAGATGTACGGACACGCACGTTCCAAAAAGTTCAACTTTTTGTACTCATCAGTCCACAGAAATGCCCCAAGTCTTGGGATCACAGAGATTTTTTGCGCAACTGGAGGCGAGCCTTTGTGTTCCTTTTGTCCAGCAATGGGCTTTTGCCTTGGCACGTCCATGGATGCCGTTTCTGCCCAGTCCTCTTTTTATTGTGAACATGAACAGACTTTAAGAGGCAAGTGAGGCCTGCATCTTTAGTGTTGTTCGGGTTCTGTTATGACTCCTGGGAGACGCGTCGTTGTGCTCTTGGAGTATTTTGTTGCCGGAACTCCTGGGAAGGCTTCACCATTGTTCCAAAGTGTTATCAATTGTGGATAATGGCTCTGACCGTGGTACGCTGGAGTCCCAAAGCCTTAGAAATAGCTTTATAACCCTTTCCAGACTGATAGATGTCAACTGTTTTGATTCTCATCTGGTCTTGAATTTCTTTAGATCGCAGCATAACGTGTTGCTCTTTAAGCATGCTTCACTATGTCAGACAGGTTCTATTTAAGTGATATCTTGATTCAACAGGTCTGGCAGTAAACAGGCCTGAGTGTGGCTAGTGAAATTTAACTCAGCCTTCTAAAATAATGTGGTTAATTGCAGTTCTTTCATGATTAAACAGGAGGGGGCAATTAATTTTTCACGTAGGGCCAGGTAGGTTCGGACAGTTTTTTTCCCTAATAAATGAAATCATCATTTAAAACCTGCATTTTGAAGGTCTGCATAGCTTTGGCAATATAAATTGTTGGATGATCTAACATAAAGTGTTGACCAAAAATGCAAAAAAATAAGAACCAGGAAGGGGGCCAACACTTTTTACACACTGTATGTATAATATACTATATATATATATATATATGAATCCTGAAGTTTGGGGGGAAACCATAAAGACAAGTATATTTGGAAGTTCCTCAGCTGGAAATACGAGAATGTGATCCTATATAATATTCGGGATCACTGTGCTTATGTGGTGAGAAAGTGCACCTGGTGTGCAATTAAATGTATTGGATATAAAGCGTTTATTTATGATAGGAAATACATAAAACTCAAAGAATCGGAATGTGAGTAAGAAGGAAAAATTTTGAAGGTGCTTAAAAGCAAGCCTCTTTTTGCTGTGTGGCCAAGAGACCAAGGAGCGCTGCGCAAACCACTTTTACGTCTCTGTGGGGAAAATCTCAATAAAACAAGAGTGTAGCAAGTGAGGTGATTACCAACCTGTCTGACATCAGAGCTGAATACAAGCAGAGCTGTTGGAACAGGTGGTTTGAGGGAGTAAGAGGGTTAGAGCTGTACTCACGACACATTTTTCAAAATGGTCCGCAGGTGGTTCAAACACAGACCATCCATGAAGATACTTTATGTGCGACAGTAGGAAATGTCCCAACGCAGATAGATGTTGGTGCATTCTCTTAGGACAGACTGCTGCAACAGTCTGGAGATGAACTTGTATTATGGGGTCACAATTATACACTGACACAGAGAAAAAAAATGCCTACTGTGAAAGCACTGGAATGTGTCATCACTGATTAAGTTATATATGGGTAATAATAGTGATATAGTGAATATACTGTGGCGGGTGTGATTTGTGAGTTTTCAAGTGTAAACAGTCAAACCGTTTTGATTTATACACTCTAAATACGGCTGGGTTAAAAAAAACGAATTTGGGTTATTTTGGCAACCCAGCGTTGGGTCAAAAAGGGACAAACCCAGCGCATGGGTTGTTTTAACCCAACAAGTTGGGTTATTTTGTTTGACCCAGCATGCTGGGTTGCTTTTTTATGTTTTAAAATTACTACACTGCTAGGCTAAAATAAACCCAAATCGAGCTAGACATTAAACCTACAAACCTTGTTCATTTTAAAATCACAAGACTGACTAGCCAGAAGGTGAAATATTTATTAAAACAGAGGCGAAAACGGTCAAAATGTGAACATGCATGTAAGAACAAATGCCGAAAAGTGGCATCAAAAACAAACAGGAACAGCTACAGAGTTTATAAATGAAAAATTAAACATTTGTTGAATATAACTTTTAAGATCAAATTGGACTTTTTTTGGTCAATTTTATATATTGTATAAAATTATTATACAAAAACACTATTATACAATAATTGTACAATTAGTTAATAATTAAGTTCTTTACAAACTATGCTGGCATGACAGTAAATAAACCACAACATTAACAATGATATTATAACATTTATCAGAAACATATGCGTGAAAGAGTGTAAACTCCATTTCTACTAAACAACAACACAGAACAAGCATTTAACATTTTGTTTTTTTACAAATTATACACTTACAGTTTTTTTATAGTCCATGAATACAGATCATGCATCACTGCCAATTTTCATGATCTCTTTAGCATAATTGATGTAGTCATGAAGAAGCCCCATCAGCACAGCACAGTGTGAGGGCATTTAAAATTGTTTAAATATATTGCTTTCAGAAAGCCACTTCTTTACTGAAACATTAAAACAGACGTGACATTCACACACCTCCACACATTTCATGTCCGTGGGGCTGCTATTTAAAGGGTGGTTAGTTCACCAGAAAATGAAAATTGTCATACTTATACTGACACACCCATACAAACTCTGCTATTTTTGGAAAACAAGATAACACATATTAATTCTCTTAATTGTTGTTCTCCATTGCAAGTCTGGGAGACCAGTATTTTCTTCTGAACAGACATGTTCGCTATGATATAATTTAAGATGTATTCATATATAAATATTGGCATGGATTACTTCTATAATAACTGTATTTTTGAAGCTTGAAAATACTGATTATCTAGACTCTCAATGGATTAACAAAAAAATTATGAGAGAAAATTAAAAATATATTAATTTGTGTTCTAAAGATAGACAAAAGTCATATAGGTTTGGAATGACATAAGGGTGAGTAAATTCTGTTTGTTGCGAAACTATTCCGTTAAGAAAGGAAGACCAAGAATGATGACTGTCCAAATCAGACAACTCCAAAGTTGGTTTGAGTTCTGCAATGAAAAACACGGACATCAATGGTTTAAATAAAATATGAACACATAATCATACTGTTGTTGCATCAAAATGTGAAGTAAACAGGCAGGAGACAATGGAAACATTTATTTTCTGAAAATAACTCACCTCAATTTCAAAAGAATGATGCTCTTCTATGCCTCTGGCTCTTCAACATCTACAAAAACAAACAATTATTGTACTCTTAGTAAAAAAAAAAAAGATAATATGATGGAATTATGAACTTTACTTGCCTTAAACAGTCTTACCGTCTCTTCTGAAGAAGCTAAGAAAGACGCCTCCTCACACAAGCAGGGTTCTGTGTCTCCCGGCGGTGGGCACAATGAAGACAAAAGCTCAACATGTCTGAAATATTAAAGTGCAAAACGTACTTAACTATCACTTCCGTACGCCTCAAAATAATTAGGCTAGACTATATTACATAACGCCGTTTCCTTAGGAAACTACTCCGTTAAACCTCGAAAAAGAAGATGACGTAAAAGTTAATAACCCTCTATTAAACACCTAAAAAAATGTAAAATATAAAATTGTGATGTAAATATGGGACATTATAAGACGCTCCACTGACGTTTATATTAAAAAGTACCTCTTCGTTCAGTAAAGACTAACTTATTTCTGAGGTGAAAACCGCGTACGCGTATTTTCAATATAAGCTCTTTTCGGCTTATTGCTGACTTTTCATGAAATCTCAAAAATATACCGGACTCAAAACAATGAATGATGACGTTACATTTCTTAATCTTTACTTACCATGAAATCGAAGACGCTGAGAAAATAGTGACTGCTCGCACTGGTGTCGTCCGGTGTTAACGTGTGATGTGCATGCTCTCTTTCACATCCGCTCACGTCCAGCACCGCTGGGTTATAGATCAAGAACAATTTTCAACCCAACGTCCTTACCCAGCAGGCTCAACCCAGCAGTTGGTTCGAAAAAACAACCCAGCATTTTTTAGTGTACATTACACTATTTACACATTTATGAGCACGTAACCCAACCCCTGCCCCTAAACCTACCATTTGTCAATAAAACACAAGATATAACAGGCATATACAACTACAGTCATAATTTATTCAAAAAGTATTAATATTCCAAGTCTTCCGGCAAAACGTGAATTATCGTCTGCCGTAAAGCTCGTGTGCAAATAAAAAAAATGACTGATTGTGTTATGCTACAGGAGTATCTTTTCGAATGAGATGTTGAGCTATCTATCTATCTATCTGTAGATATAATGATAAGATATAATGATATAATGTTAACATACCAAGCTACTTCAATAAAATGTTTAAAAAAAGTTTACCTTTAAATACTGAGAAAGTCACATGTTGAATCAGTTTGCTGAAAGTACACTGTATAGAAAATGTGACCAAGGTTCGTATGTAGTCTGTGTATAGGGTCATGCTCACAAACACAAAAACACATTCAAGGTACCACACATGACACAACGTAATTTGCCCCCCCCCCAAAAATTAACTAAATAGTATGGAATGTAACATAAAACACCCTAGTGTGCTTACCGCTAACAGAATATAATGGAAACAAAACTATTAAAATAAAGCATAATTATGTGGCGTGTCATGCAGGGACTTCCAGGAATGACGTTTTACTGTTTACTGCACTTCCAGAAAACCTAGAATTGACAGGATTTTAGAGTAAAACTACATAAAATGTGATGTTAAACAATTTACACTATTCATTGACAGTAAGATCTAAAGATGAAATCTGTTTTGCAATGATGCCGGCATGTTTGCGATAAAGTTTCAAAAATAAGAAATATAATAAAATATAGGTATTTATCACAGGGTCACTGTTATATAAAAACATATACACAGTAATGTGTTATTCATAGGGCCATTTAACCGATGAGGCAAGTCTATGTGAAAGAAAATAGTTAAATGCGCCAATAACCTCTGTATACAGGCCGGTCCTCCGCATATCAGCGTCCTTCCTTCGATCGGAGGTTCTATCCTTTCAGACATGAAAAGTAAAACCCACTCCACAAAATCAGCACCAGTGCAGATCCAATTCTCAATGAGCTGTAATTCAAAAACCCTGATTGTGAAAACAGCATAAATTTTGCAAAGCCTTCCAAAGAAGCCGCATGTGCGTTCACCTTTTAACTAAACAAAAAAGACTTTTCGGCTACTGGGCTATGAAAAACATTCACACATGCTGGGACAGATAGCAGACAGAAAGGATATGACTGGCAATAATGGGAGGGGGGGGGGGCCGGGGGGTGTCTGGTGAAGCTGTCAAGCACAAGACGCGTAAGTCAGGCATGTATCCATGAATGCCGCTAAGAAATTGAGAGGTACCCATAATTGTAAAAAGTAGCTTAGCTTAAAGCCCGAAGTTTTCTTTAATTTTGATGCCAATTTAAACCTTTAAACTAGAGTTGCGTGTATCCTTAACCCCAAGCGTTCCTCAACAAGGGTGTCTATTGTTGTTGCTGTCAGGGTTGCCAGGTCTGTGTTACAAAACCATCCCCACTGGAACTCAGAAGAAGCTCAAAATATAGCCAAAAGTAACCCAGTTACATTTTAGGGGGGGGGGACGTTATCAAAATCACTCCAGAATCACGTTATGTGGGGTCAAAACCTCCTTCACGGAGGTTCCACCTTTGACAAAATCCTGTTCCGTGGGGCGGGGGATTTCGCTTCATCTAGCAGACTAAAAAACAGCCCATGGCAGCAGTATAAAAGTAGTCCAGTTCCACAGGAAAACCGCGGACTTGGCAACACTGGTTGCCGTCTGTAGTATCATGATGTTCTGTTTCTAGTTTATTTTGTGTCGAAACATGGTTGAGGGGGGTGGGGGGGCTGGACAGTGTTGTCATCTTGTGGACTAACTAATTTACTGCAAAACAATTCAAGGTCCATGTGTGACCTGAGCGCAGATTACACACATTAGAAAAATCAGACTGTGTGCATACACTGATGACAAAATGTACATCAAGCACATTGTATGCATGTCCTAGTGTTCATATCAAAACCAAAATGGGCTTAAGTCAAGCTAACCAGTGGCGTAGCGCAAAAAATCTGCTTAAAATAAAGCTGCATTGATTACTGAATTGTTAACACTTTTATTTCGGCTATAAGCCTAAATGCATATAATGGTATATGAGTTTTAAGGGGTCATATGATGCGATTTCAAGTTTTCCTTTCTCTTTGGAGTGTTACAAGCTGTTCGTGAATAGATAAGATCCCTAAAGTTGCAAAGACTAAAGTCTCAAACACAAAGAGATATTCTTTATAAAAGTTAAGACTGGTCCACACCCTCCTAAAACGCCTCGTTTAAACACGCCCCACATGTCTACGTCACTGTGTGGGAAGATTTGCATAATGCCACCCAAATGTTCACGCAAAGAAAGAAGGCGTAACTTTATTGTTGCTGCCACCGATGCCGCCATGTTGTGAAGACGCTGTGCTTCGTTGTGAAAGCAAAACTACTTTGTTTGGCCTTCCAAAAGAGGACACGACTAGAAATCAGTGGTTAAGTTGTATTTACAACACTGTTCCAGAATAGTTCAACCCAAATATTCAGATGTGTCCAGCGCATTTTATGGAGGACTGTTTCCTGATCCTCGGAGAGTAGACTACAATGCCGGCTGTTCTGACTCACAGCCTGTAAGTATGTTTTCATATTAAGGATTTGCCACTGATGATTCAAACGTGAGTTTTGGGTGGCGTAGAGTAGCGCTTGTTGTTTGTCATTTCTCCGATCACAAATGCAGACATGGTTTTATGTTTACACGGCGCGATGCAACGCGTAAAAAGACAGTATAAGTCATTATAATCAGTAATTATGTCCCCACTGGATGCAACAAATGCCTCGTTTATAATGGGTTTTAATGTTTTTGTCTCGTCGCTCCGGCCGGACACGGCATCACAGTATGGTAAGGGGCGTAACATTTCAGTCACATGCTTGAGGTATTCGGCCAATTACAACACACTGGATAGCTAGCCAATCAAAGCACACCTCGCTTTTCAGAACGATGAACTTTGTAAAAATCAACGCGTTTCAGAAAGGTGGGGCATAGAAGAGAAAAAATTATGTACAGTATGTGGAAAATGTTGTTTTTTAACCTTAAACCGCATAAACACATTTCATTACACCAAATACACAAAATAATGTTCTTTTTAGCAACATCATATGACCCCTTTAAAATACATTTTTAAAACATTTTCAATGAGGAGTGGCCTAATCTAATAGCCTAATCTTTGATTATCCTCACAGTGCATCAGTTATGTGGTGATGCACTATAAAATTATTGCGGAGCAAATTAATTGTAATATTAATTTAATAATAAAAGTAACCTATAATAATAGCCAGAATGTAACATGCATACATTAATTGGAAATGCCAAATACTCTTAATAATGACAATATTTAATGCTTTTGACAATATCTCTGGCTATCTTCAATACATGATCATTGTCTTTCAACGCACCCCATCGTCTTATCACGGGCCATCCATTCGACCGTAAGTGCCCTGTGAAGTGGACATCACAGGATATTCTGCCATGATTCCAGTTCCAAAGAAGCATAAATGTTCTATTCAAAGGGTATTAAAGTGCTCGAGACGTGACTTCTATGCAAATCTCATGGTTACGGTTAAATAACCCTTCACACTTCTGGAGTAAGTTTTGTCTGTGTGTGAAGACTGCAGACAGTGGTGTAGCGCAAATCTGCGTTTTTAAGTGAAGTAAACTTCAGCCAATTTCCGGTGTGCAGGGAGTAGAGAGTAGTGAACACTATGTAGGGAACATGTCAATCGAAACACAGTTCATTCATAGCGCTCTCTTCTAATGAGTTGGCTATCTAAATCAGGTGTGTTAAACAAGAGAGACATGCAAAATATGCAGAGCGGGGGGTTGCAAGGACAAGGATTAAGAACCGCTGGACTATGGTATTTTAAACGCATATGGGATGGTCTCAAGCTACTAAAAATGTAGTTAAGTTTTGAGTTGTCTCTTATTTTAATTAGTTACTCCACAACACTCTTGTCTGTCCTACACTATGAGGTGAAACTGGCTGTGATCTAGGTAGCAAACCAAAGTGCTTGAACATTAGCATGGACAGGAGATGAGGATATTTAAACAAGCCTGCATTTCCCCCCATACAACAAAACAAAGTAGTTGCCCCAGTAAACCATGTCATGGTTGTGGTTTGAAGGTTCCCTTGGGAATGAGTGTAATGTATCTGGTGAACCCTCCTACTCTCCTGGAAATGAGTGTTTCTTCACCTTTGTTTGGCAAGAAGCTTCTGAGAGGATATCAATAGGAGTACAATTTCCTGAATGTATGACCGACTGCTCTGAAAGAAAGGGCCAAATTTTCCCCCTACATCAGTGCCCCTGTCATCCAGTGAGCTATGACCCTGGCACAGGAACTCAGAGCACTGAGCTGTGGAGACTGAGCCATTCCATCAAACCATGGTCCTTTCATGCCAGTCCAGATTGTGGTGTTTAGTGTTCAGTACACTACAATACCAACAGTTACCCAAACTGGTGGGTATGAATGAAGATCGAAGTATTCCAGAACACAGGTTTTGCAGCATACCTTACTAGTAAGTAAACTGAAAACCTTAAAGAGATAACTTTGTTCTGTAAGCAATGTTGGGGAAAGTTACTTTTAAAATTAATGCATTACAATGTTGTTACTCCATAAAAATAACAAATTGTGTTAGTTACTTTACATGGAAAGTAATACATTAATAATGAAAAACCAAAAGGTTAAATTTTTTGCGACTGTAAAGGTCCTTTTTTACACCATAAGTGAAATGAATGAGTCTCAGGCTGAAGAAGTGCCTCTGCACCTCATTCCCAATTTCTCTCAACATGGGGATAGGAGAGGTAACTTGCATTGCATATTTAAAAAAGTAACTCAGATATTTTATTGCGAATTTAAAAGTAAGTGTTACTTTAAAAAAAGGGTACTTGAACAGAATCTGATATGTAACTGCGTATTGTAAGTGTTACCCCAAAATGTATGTAAGTGAGGAAAATGATTCTTGGACATGACCTGTCAGAAGCTGGTAATGTTCGAGGCTGAATTACTTGAGTCTATTGTGAATATCTGCTCTATGGATGCAGGCCCAGGGGAGTGTGACAGATTTTTGTTTTGCCAACTTTTTACTTTACTCATGGAGAGCGTGTGCGCACCAAATACATGTACCTAGACTTCGAAGAATTTTGTAACGATGACTTGGACGGCGTTACATCATCTTCCTTATCTCCTTGATTGTGGGCAAGATTGCTGCAATTATTAAAAGGAAGTCAAGGCCCTTAAGAACAATGTGTAAACCCAACCAAAACCATCTAAGAAGGCTGCCCGTCTAGGCATTGTGATCTTTAACAGAGAAACAAGACCTGTCCACCTACAGCTGAATAAACTACTTAAGTCGATCATATACAGAGAAGAGGCAGGTCATCAGGAGGGAAAACCTACATTGTGGGGAAACAGAAGAAAAGATAGGATAAAAATGTGTTTGAAGTCTCAGGATCATAAAAGCTATAACAAAAAATGTGTTTTGTAACAAATGTACCTCACTTGATAATATCTGACAGCATACTGCATTACAAAACAAGGTTTTGTGTTTCATAGTGCCCCTTTTTTTTTTTTTGCCAGTCACATCTTTACTGTCAGTTGCATAAGCTGCTTGGACTTCAAAGCTAGTTATCTGATTTCTGCAAGACCTGTCATAACTTTAAGTCAGTTATGTACAATTCTAAAAGTAAGACTGATTACCATTTTGTTACCTGCTAGTTAGTCAAACTGGTTCTTAAGGCACGCTCTTACCATATAGACTAATTGCGCTTTTCCACTGCGTGGTACGACTTGGCTCGGCATGGCTCAGTACGGCACGGTTCGGTTCGGCACGGTTTGAGTTTCTACTGCAGTTCAGTACCGCTTTAGATTGGTGGGATTATTCACATGTTGTTATAGTTGTGCCGCCTCTACTACCACTACTCCTAAAAAAACCTTTTACATTCCGCGTCGCCCCATCAAGCTCTAGCTGGATCCACTCCTCTGCTATCAAAGAGAGGAACGTCTGTACTTCCGCAACAGACTACAAAACTTTTTGTTTGTTAAAAAAAAGGTGCACTTGTTCAAAACAGTTGCATTCGATCCTTCGCTGGCTGTGCTGATTTAAATCTAGCGGTTCTTTTGTGTTTGTGTCGCAAATTCAGTGACGCAGGTAGTGACAATTCTCTACGGCCAATCAGTGACCAGCAGAGTTTACACGTCACGTTTTGATAACGGTACAGTTCACTTGGAACCCCAACCAAAGTGGTACTAAAAAAAGTACCAGGTACGGTACCCAGTGGAAAACCCCCAAAAAGTGAACCGTACCGAGCCGTACCATGCAGTGGAAAAGCGCATTAGTGTATGAAAACTGTCCCGACGTCATAAAAAAGCTTAGTTCTAGGAACAGACCAGAATTTGTAATTTTACTGCTAAACTGGAATTTTTATATTGATGATCAAACAGTTATGGCCCCCAACATGTTTGTGAACTTGAATCAAATGAATCCATTCTCAAGTTTTTTGATAAATGGGGACAAAAAAGCAGTCATTACAGTGGGAAAAAATATTTCTTTGATACCCATGCTGATTAGAAGTTGCCCACTCAAAGAAATTAAGGGTCGTGATTTTAAAGTAGGTTATGTTAAACTATATAGGAGACAGCATACAAACACAAAATTTAGGAAAAAAAAATTATATAACAGGCTAGAAATTGATGTACAATGTCAGTGAGTTGAATAAGGATTGATCGCCCAAGCAAACCTGAATTAGGACTTTGCGCCGAAACTGTGGCAGTACGAAGTTAAGACGTTTTTTGTAGTTGGTCACCTGTTTTGCACACATCTCAGGAGGGATTTTGGTTTACTTCTCTTTACAGATCCTCTCTAAATCCTAACGGTTTCTTGGCTGTCGTTTTGGCAACTCAAAGTTTCAGCTCCCACAGATTTTCTATAGTATTGACGTTTGGAGACTGGCTAGGCCACTCCATGACCTTAATATGCTCTTCTTGAGCCACTCCTTTGTTGCCTTGGTATTTTGGGTCATTGTCATGCTGGAAGACACATCCATGACACATCTTCAGTTTTCTGGCTGAGGGAAGGAGGTTCTCGTTCAAGATTTTACAGTACATGGCTCCGTCCATTTGCCCCTCAATGTGGTGGTGAAGTCGTCCTGTACCCTTATCAGAAAACAGCCCCAAAGCATAATGTTTCAACCTCCGTGCTTGACTGTAGGGATGGTGTTATTGGGGTCATAGTCAGCATTTATCTTCCTCCAAACAGAGGTGAGTCGAGTTAATGCCAAAGAGCTCAATTTTGGTCTCATCTGACCACAACTTTCTCCCAAGCATTCGCTGAATCATTTAGATGTTCTCTGGCAAACTTTAAACGGTCCTGCACATGTGCCTTCTTGAGCAGGGGGAACTTGCAGGCGCTGCAGGATTTCAATCCATTGCGGCGTAGTGTGTTACCAATATTTTGCTTGGTGAATGTGGTCCCAACTGCCTTAAGATCATTAACAAGCTCATCCCGTGTAGTTCGGGGCTGATACCTTACCTTTCTCATGATTATCCTTACCTTATGAGGCAAGATCTTGCACGGAGCACCAGACCAAGCTGATGTGGTGTTTTGATTTCTCCATGTCGCGAAAATTGCACTAGTGTTGCTTTCGTCAATGAAAATTATGACTAAATATAGTCATCAACGAACCTTTATCACGTGACGAAAACGAGACGAGACGAAAATGCTGGTCATGTGACGATGACGATAATTAAATGTACAATGCAATATCGTTGACGAATAAAAAACGAGACGAAATGTGGCTTACAAAAAAACTATGCTAAAATGTCTCTTCACTTTCGTTGACCAAAACGAGACGAAATGTTATAACGTTATTTCGTCTCGTAATTATATTGCAGTATTTCTGTTTCCTGTGTGTCTCACTTCAGGGGCTGCATCTGGTCGCACTGCGCAGAAGCAGGCGACGTCACTTCCTCAAGCCCCACTCGTGGAATTATTTAGAACAGTGTTTCCCAGCCGGGGTCTGTCGAGAGCAGGGGTGCCGTGTAAAAAATCATTTTTTAATATTTTTAAATTGTTAAAATGTTCAAAAAAGCAGCTATTATATAATATCAATTTCTAATGCCGCCAATAATTAGAGATGCACAGAAATTCGGCTGCCGAAACTGGAGTTCAACGCCAGGATTCATGTGTGTGTGTGTGTGTTATCTATAGACTGTATGGTATTATCCCGCTCAGTCGCTCGCGGCCCATGTGAATGCTCCACTCATATACCGTTCATGCAAATCGGAACAGAAGTACGCTCAAAAATTGATCCGACAGGAAACATCGATGTAGTACAATATTATTTCTTTGTTTGCAATAGCTCTACTGTGTTGTAACAAGGTGTGGTAAACGGGCAACTCCGGTAACACTGCCCTCTCATTCATTGACCTGCTAACCGCATGCATGGTATTTATTTGATAAAATATGCTTGTTGCTAAGAATTTCAACAATTTGGAAAATTGGTTTAAAACAAAATAAGCAAAAATCTCTTAATAGCATACAAATATAACTGAGTGAGCACAATTGTTTTAATACCATTATAACCTACTCACAATGCGTACTATGAATAAGTAAAGCATACCCATTAACCTCTGTCAATAACATTGGTCTCGTCATTAGAAATTAGCTACTTATTTTATCATATTAAAAAATATCGTATGACATATAATTCTGCAGTTCTTATCGTGTACCAAATATCTATACTTTGCGAATCTCTATCGACGTATGAAATTCAAACATTGTGACCAAATAATTTTTTAGGGTGCACAAATTTTTTTGTAAAATTTCCAACGGTGCCATGACTAAAGAAGATTGGGAACAAGGATTTAGAGACGAAAACCAAAACAAAGTTAGTCTGACACAGCGAAGGGACGATGGCGGCCAGCCGGGTGTTGGTATTCATGTAAATTATGGTGTGGACTTTAACATGTTTGGTTGGAAAATAAACTGTTGTAAATTCAAATGCGAGGCGTCTTAGTGTCTGAATGGATGGTATTCTTGAGTCTATAACGTAAATAATAGAAAAGGATACCTTGTTGAATGGGTTGGCTACTAAAATCAATTTGGTTTCTCTATTCACTAGGGACTTATACGATATTGACGGGGTTTAAATAGGATGGCAGATTCTAAAAGAGATAAAATACAATTTCATTGACCTAAAACACAGAGGGGGGGGACTCGAGTCACGACTCGAGCGCAAATGTAAGGATTTTGGACTTGCTGACTAATAAGGAAACGACTTGATTGACTTGACTTGGGATCCAGTGACTTGAGACTTGACTTGGTTTGACCTTCATGACTCAGCAGGACTTGACTTTATAACAATTCTAATTATTATTATTATAAATCATTGTGACATAATTTGGTAAACAAAATGCAAGCCACTGAACCAGTGGCAGAAGTGGTCCGAGTCTGCGCAGTTCATGACACTACACGAGCACAGTCAGGAACACAGCAAGTACAGGGAGCAAGAGAATCTCCCGAGGTGTTTGGATAAACACTTCGAAACTGTATGCATTTGCGGTATGCATTTACAAAGCCAGGACGTCGGCACTTCAGAAAGGAAAGGTATGTAAGCTTGTTCGATCATTGAAAACAGCATTGGTCTTAAAATTCAACTTAAGTCTGTCATTAAATTAAAGTGATTAATCTCATGTTTGTAATTAATTAACAATGTCAAACTTTAAATTCGCTGGCGTTTGCCTCTCAAAACAGTGCTTTAGTGTCAAGCATCCCTCTTTGTAAATCAATATATGTAATTGTACCACGGAAACCACAGTTTTTTATCGATTAGTGTTGTTTTTCTTGCGCCCAAAATCTAAGATATGTTGTCAAAATGGCCCTAGTATGAATTTTTATATTTATAACATACGATATTTAGTAATACTTTCAGCGCGGCTGCCAGCAGTTACATTTAGCCCACAGCTAAAGAGTTACGCGCGTCTCTAAGCAATACTAAACGAATCCAGGGATTTGAAGGAACCAGTTGAGTGATTCAGTGGTCCATTCTTGCTTGCTCATGAACGAATCAACTGTTTAGAATTAATCAGTTCAATGAACGCTTCTGTGATAAAGCAATGATTTGCCACCACTTACTGACGGCTTTGATGCCATAGAGTAGGCCTATCATAGCCTTAAATGCATAGCTGTCAATTTAGTTATTATTATAAAATCAAAGAAATCAATAAGCTACCGGGGAAGATTCTGTACACGATAACAGCATAGGCTTTGTTTTGAGCCATGACAATAGCTTTCAAGAACAAGTAGGAATGGAAAATGATGCAAAGGAAAAGAAACAATCCAAATAGGGGTCTCTCTCCAATGAAAATTTGGGTCCGTTTTATTTTGCTATAATGGGGGTTTGAAAGTCAGCATTGCACTATTATTTAGCATGTCCCAGCATCTGCATGTTCCCCCCTGAATCCCAGTCTTCGCTGGATAAATTTAGTGCAAAATTATTTTCCAACATCTGTTAAATATTATCTGTTTCTTAGGATGGTCAAACTCAATATAACATAAATATTAGATACATATTTTTATCTTGTATTTTATCAATATTTTCTCAATTACAGACTTTAGCGGTATACAAAGTAGTATTTTGCCTATATTCAAAATTTTATATTTAAAACATTATTATTTAAAATGTATAATTAAGTTAATTTCTGAGGAAAAATTAAAGTTGTGTGGGAAAAAAATATTTATTCCTGTTTGATACTGTGACTTGACTTGACTTAGCAGGACTCGACTTGACTTGCTTCAGGTGAGCCACTGACTTGACTTGACTTACTTGATTTGTTTGTACTGTGACTTGAGACTTGCTTGAGACTTGATGGCAGGGACTTGAGACTTGAACATGTGTGACTTGCCCCCACCTCTGCTAAAACTAGACTAAATGTCATCAGTTTCCGTCGACTAAAACTAGACTAAAATGCTCAGACTTTAGTCGACCTAAAACTGACTAGACTAAAAAGAGTTATGAACGTGGACTGAAACTAAGAAAAACGAAAATGACAGTCTTCACACAAAGCTCGCAAACTAAATAAAACAGGCAACCAAAAACAACACTAATCGCACCAACAGTTGTCTCCTTCTCACCAAGTTTCTTGCTGATGGTCTTGTAGCCCATTCAAGCCTTGTGCAGATCTACAATCTTGTCTCTGACATCCTTTGACAGCTCTTTGGTCTTGCCCATGGTGGTGGGAGAGGGTGGAATGGAAGATACAGATTTTACAGGTGTCTTATACACCTAACGAGCTAAATTTAGGAGTAACTTCTTAATGTGACAGAACTAATCTGTGTTCCACATGGACACATAACCAATCTGTGGAGCCAGAACTCTTGCTGGTTGCTTGGGGATCAAATACTTATTTCACTCACTGAAATGCAAATCAATTTCTAAACTTTATATAAAGTGTGTTTTTTCTGGATTTTTTGGTTGATATTCTGTCTATCCGTTAAAATATACCTAGCATAAAAATTACAGACCCTTAATTTCTTTGTAAATGGGCAAACTTACAAAATCAGCAGGGGATCAAATAAATATTTCCCCCTCTGTATATCTGTTTTTGTTATGTTTGGAGTTTGACAGCCAGAGGTTTCCTTTTAATTTATGATGTAAAATACACTGTACGCATTAAAAATCAGCAAAAAAGGGCAAAGGTACTGATTATTTTCTGCGAGGACACTGTTAAGTAAACTGTAAAGTTTACTTAACAGTGATACATCCTAATAATCTCTTAGTGTGGCTACACAGGCAAATATCCTGACTGGAATTTGGTCAGCTGTTAACATCGTGTGACTGTTTACTCTTTGCACTTGTGTACTACCTCTATTTCCAGCCAATGTTTAGTGGACAAGACAGTGCACTCTTCAGTATGTGAAGAAGCAGATACATATACTAGAACACACTGAGTGGAGTGCAGAGGAACGTCATACTTTGATCTGCTAATGACTGTGGAAAATTACCTGGCAAACCACAGGTGTTTTTTATCTAACTGCATTAGCAGACTTTTCTACTTTAAAAGGACCTTTATTGAACCATAAATCTGTAAAAGCACTGTTAGCGTTATAGGGTTGTGTACTGTTGTGCCAAATGATTAGTCATTTTTATGTAAACGTAATTAGATGAACACCTCAGAAGACAATGTTGCTTTTTTGTTTCCTATGAAGAGAATTAGGTTTGTCGAACCTTACCTCTGTGTAGTTTGCAGAGTTATTTTTTAATGGATAGTGTTGATATTACATCTATTGTTGAGTTTTTCTTGTTAACACAATTCAAAAGAATGTTTAACTGTCATCTATATCTCGCTTTGAAGTTCTCCATAAAAAGTCATATCTGCACCTTGGTGATGACTTTACCACTCAACGAGTGTGCCCTGTTCTTCTCCTGTTTTCTGTTGTGCCCTGCAATCCAGAATGTCAGCACAGCTGAAAGGTTTGTTTGAGCTTTTTGAATTTACATTTCCTTCAGCTTGAGTCTTATTCATTTCACTTTTGATGTGAAAGGGCTTTTACATTTGCCAAAAATATAGCTCTTTATATTAAAAACAAACAAGCAAGCCCAACCCAGATGAGGAAAATGTATGTAAAAGTAACAATTCAAATGAATGTTTAACTGTCATTTGTATCTCGCTTTGAAGTTCTCCAGAAAAGCATATATCTGCACCTTGGTGATGACTTTAATTACCATTCAACACCGAGTAACTACAACCATAAATGGCTCCAGGTTTAATGAGGTTGTCCCTAAAGTAACTGCCATGCCAGCTCTGCCAAAGACAGCTTCCTATATCCAACTTCCCAGGCAAGAAGGATCCTAGGAGCAACAACACCTCTCAAATTGCCATCTGCTGTGCTTTCACATCACCTGCTTTTGTGTAGGAATGCATTTGTGTATATTACGCCTACATATATAAACAACTCGCTCCCACTCGCATACAAAGACAAGCAGCAAACAAAGAGCGTAAAATAACAAAGGCATCATGCGAGCCCCTTTCAGATTTAAGATGGGACACATAGTTTAGTCTCACACAGAGTCCTCCGCCCCCCCCAAGGCCTGTTGGTATTGCTTTGATTCTTTATTTCGCACTGTGTCCTCTCTTGTCCCTTAACCAGCTCCCCCTGCCCTTAAGTCCAGCTGATGGGAGACTCTTTTGTCCAGTAGCACCCAGGCAACGACATCAAAGGATCCAGGGTACAGCTAAAGAGTTCCCCTAAAACAAAACAAATTCAAATCTAAAATAGAGTTCCCAAAGAGGTTGCTGGAAAGGAGACATGCTAGGAGTAAAAAAAAAAAAGATCTTTAATTACCATTAAACACCGAGTAACTACAACCATAAATGGCTCCAGGTTTAATGAGGTTGTCCCTAAAGTAACTGCCTGGTTGAACATTTTCAATAATTGGCTGGTTGAACATTTTCAGGCTGAATCGACAAGAAGTTTGGAAGGTAACATTTTCAGTGAATAATGATTTATATAATGCACGTCTTGTATGGACTACATTGTATGCAGGATCGCCTGGAACAAGTGTTGGGAGTAATGCATTGCAAGTAACGCAAGTTAGGTAATCGGGTTACCTTTTCAAGTAACTAGTAAAATAATGCAGTACTTTTTAATTTACAAGAAAATATCAGTTACTTTTTCAAATAAGTAACACCATTTACTTTGTTTTCCCATGTCTCCCCATGTTGAGAAGAAATTGGGAGTAAGTGCAGAGGCGTTTTGTAAGCATGATGTTACTGTAGTTCTAGACTAAATGTGAACATGCATTTACTCATCTCACTTGCACATAAACAGATTCCTCAAAATTAAAATCTAAAAACAGTGAAAAGCAAATTCAGAATATGACAAATCTGCAGTGTTAACACAAAAATCATTTACGATTTAAATCCCATGTTATTAACCAGTGTTTTTGCTGCTGACATTCAATGATCCAATTTAACCATACTAATTAACAATAGTAAATGCAATATTCATTTCACTTTTGGTGTGAAAGGGCTTTTACATTTGCCAAAAATTGAACTTTTAAAAACACACAAGCAAGCCCAACTAGAAAAAGAAAGCAGAAGTAACGTAACATTACTGTCAATTAAAAAAAGTAACGCAATAAGTGACTTTTTGTGGAGTAACACAATACTGTAATGCATTACTTTTAAAAGTAACTTTCCCCAACAATGCCTGGGACATTCTGCTAAACATCTCATTTTGGGTTCCATGGAAGAAAGTAATATGTGTTTGGAACAACGAAGTATGAGTAAATGATGACAGCATTTTAATTTTTGAGTGCACTGTTCCTTTAAAGACAATACCCAGATTACCAACTATAAGTGGAGATATTAAGATCTTTGAGATTTGTTTTTTCATTGATCTCTAAGGGAAGACTCAAGCATGCATCCTTGTAAAAGGCATCCATGTCTGTTGTCCGCCCATAGGGCTGGTTTCCCACTCTAATGTTGGCACCAGGTTGCCAACCGATGTTGTGCAAGCCCTCTATTCAGTCCGACAACAGAGACGCTCCTCCATCCGGTCCCAGCTTGTAATTAAAAGTCCAGACCTCAAAGAGCACAACATTTCAATCTTAATGGTAGGCTTCTTTCCAAGACCCTAGTTTAATACTAACGCAGCACCCATAAACCAGTGATGTGGACAGAAAGGAAGAAAGATATTAAGACTACAAAGTGTATGCGTCCCATCTCGGATTAGAGGTTCACTGTCCCTTTGTAGTACTAAGTGGTAGATGCACACAATCAAAAATAATAACTTAATTTGAGTCTCCCTTATTGTCTTGTCCCTCGCTCTATATTAAGACTGCACAACAATGTTCAAAAGCAGCGACAGGAAAATGTCTGGAAGAAAATTAATGCATTTCATGTTTAGAGAGCGTGTTGTGCGATTAAGGGAAGCCCACATCAAATGGTGCGGCTTCAGAAAACCACAACTTGAAAAACAAGGCGCTTCTTCTTTGTGGAGCTGTGGAGAAAAGAGGAGGTGTTGTTTTTAGAGAGGACCGAGCCCATTTAACAGTTTCCTGGAGCGATATGAGTCAGGAGACATATACAAAACAGAGACTTGTTGAATAAAGAGCAGGCGTGCAAATTTGCTCAAAGAGTTAATCAAGTGTAATGAAGCCATCAGCAACCTCAAACAACATGAAGAGATCTTAAAGCTTCAACCAACTGTCCAGCATTACATGCAGTCACATAAACATAAATAAGACCATAACTTGGACACATAATGTTATAAAATGTATTCTGGAACCACTGACAGCAGTTTTTGACATTATACGATGTGAGATTTTGTCTTTGTCTACATATGCGTGGCAAGGTGAGGACAGGTCCTGAATCTCTTATTCTCATCTCAATATTGTAGCCACATGTGTAAGGTTGTTTACTTTGTCTTTGACTGGTGGAATTTCATGAATCAGACCACAACTTAAAAGCCTAAATTATTAGCATGTTGTTTTTCTCCTCCACAAACTGCACACACTTTCCTATTGAATAAATGGGCTAATACACATGTACACACTTATAGTGGGCCCCCGACAGGCCTTTAGGTGAGGGGATGGCAAGTTTATTTTTAGAGGCCTAATCATGGAAATCTACTCAATAGACATTAAACTTCGGGATCATGTCAACCACATCAGAAGAGAACCTAGGTCAGGAATGGTCACACGGAAGCTTTGGATAATGATCAAGCGCGACGAAAGAGAGGTGGGTGTGGAAAGAGATTGTGAAAGGGAAAGGGTAGGGGAGAATGGAAAAGATACGGCTTGAGAGAGGAGGAGTTTGAACTACCGAGGTTTGGGAAACTGGCCTTCTGATTGCATCCTTGAACAAATAAACAACCACTTAACGGTCTCTTCAGAATAAAGCTGTGGTGTAGAGAGAGAGGCGTTTCTTTTTGAAAATGCTAATTTTATCTATAGGGGGTATTACTTGATGTGAGAGAGAATTAGAAAGCACAAAACAGACCACTTTTATTTGAAAATTCAGTTCAGTGCACTCTCTTTAAAAGCCTGCACATGGTCAAGTAAGCTGCTTTCTTTGGCAGAAACTCAGATGTTTCAAACAGCTTTCTTTGAAGTTAAATGGCATATATAAAACAGTGTTTGTCTTTATGTATGTATATGTATATACAAAAATATATATGTATTATAAAATTACACACATTATATTAATATATAATATATATAATAATGTTCAAATTTGAGATGAATATGGGCAGAGAGCCAATATCACTATACACCTGCAGAATTATTCAGCGCTTTGTCTTCTGTACTCATCAATAAACACCAATAACCCAGTTACTCTGGAAGCCATGCATGCTCATGCTCACACTGCTCCACCATGTTTTACACATGGCTTTGGGATCCATGAGGGTTACAAGCAGTCCATACTTTTTTCTTCCGTCTTCTGGGTAAAGGTGATCTTAATTTCAGCCATCCAAAGAATGCTTTTCCAGAAGGGTCGGGACTTATTTAGAGTGTTTGCAGCATCTGGCCTTGTTTGGAGCTTGTGGTGAACCCTCTGTATTTGTTCTCATGAAGTCTTCTCTTGATTGTAGACTTTGACTGTGACACTTCGGTAAATGCTGTCCTTCCACTAAAATAGTTCCTGACAGCAACTGTAAACGGCAAGAGAATGTTCCAAACATGCCTCATCTAATGGAGCTTAAATAAAAACAGAGAATAGGAGCTCATCCGGTGTCTTTTTTTTTTTAACACCATATATGATATTTTCTCACACACATACATCTGCTTATCTCTCAGCATGAAAAAAACCCATCTGTTTCATACAGAATCATACCTGAAACAGAAAGCTAATAAATACAGTAATATTCCCTCCTCACTTCGGTAGGGCTTCCACACAGACGCGCACTCACATCAACATATCTCTGCATGAGTAGCGTTCATTAGACTGTATCGTATACTTTTTTGAAGCAAGTTCATTAAATGCTGTCCTTCCGCTAAAATATAGTTCCTGACAGCAACAGTAAATTGCAAGAGAATGTTCCGAACATGCCTCATCTAATGCCTCATCTAATTTAACTATTTGTTAGCAACCACTTTTTTTCAATAAACATTTAAAAATATCTTGTGTGGGGTATTACTTATGTATTTTATGTCACAGAATAAACTTAGAAGGGATGTTGACTGTGTTTTAGCATCTGGGGACAGTGTCACGGTCAGGGATCCACTTTGAAGAGAGTAATTATTCTCGTGGTCCAGCTAAATGGTGGAAGATAAGCTTGAAGGGAGGGACAAAACAAGGCTATAGTTCTTCTGGCCACATCTGTGAATGTCTTTCATTCACCTTTTTCAACTTTGTCCTGTATTTATCTCACTCACACATCAACACTGCCCAAAGCATGAAGTAGGCCCTCATTGGACAAACCAGATAAGTGAGCTCTATTTTTGGCCAAGTTAGTTGATCAAAGCTCTCTCAATTGTCCAACTCTCCAATATCAAACGCTGATGAGGTCACAGGTATCGGTAATGAGCATGAATGATCCACATTTCCTTAGAGCAGCTCACGGTAAGAGGGCATCCGTTAGGTTGCAGACCTATTTAGAATTAACTTTCCTGGCATCCTAAGATGAGGATGCTTCATCTCAGGGGAGATTCCAGTGCTCAGGATGCGGCTGTGCACTTGCTTATTGAACTGTAGTAAATCCTAAGACAAGTTCCTGTAAGTAACCTCCGTTCTCTTCTGTACAATTGTCAATCCCTCTTTTAACACTTCTTTTCTATTTGAAGCATGTTTGTGTAATCCTTTTACTACTATCTACTGATTTCAGAGTTGACATTTTTTGACATTTTAATCATTATGAAAAAAAAAACAAGAATTGAATTGAAACACATATTTGAACCTTTTTAAAGAAAAAAAACTAAATTCAAAACTACATGGACAATGGAAAAGTGGCTTTGCAAAGTTGTACCTGCATCTCTCACCATCAAATTTAAACTTTGTAGACGAATGACATCTTACATCTCATGCACAGAATACAACAAATGTTCACAGAGGAATGAAATACACTCTCATGAAGACCACCCACATAGAGAGCAGCAACATGACACTGACCGTCTGCTATGGCCTATACAGAAACACTCTAGGGATTGAAGGGGTTTTGTCCATGGCTTTGATGTCTCCACAATTTGTATATGTCCAATGCAACCTTGATGTTGACCAGGATGAGAAAACAACCTTTACATCCATTTACTGGCTCACATGTCCATGCAGCAGATTCCATTCTTTGTATTATTCATGTGCAAGACTTGCACGTGTCCGTAAAGAGAGACAATTGCAAGCAAAGAGGCAAATTCTGGCATCTAATGATCCTGATAATGACACGAAAACAGACAGAGGAATGTTGAGCTAAAAATAGCAACAAAACCTTTTCCATCCGAGTTCCCTATTCCAAGCTCCAAGAGGTAAACAGAGCTGGCAAAGTTTATAGAGGCATGTTGTGGTGGAAAATAAAGTCCCTTGCCACTCATCATTGCAGTTTCAGGTGGTTTATGCATACAACAAATGTGCGTTTACTGAAATGCTTTCTTTGCATATACTCATGGAACTGACCAATTGAAAGTATATGTTCTGCAAGTTTCACTCCTTTTTATTATTCTGTATAATACCCGTTTGAGTAGAAAGAATTTGGTGCAAGTGTTTGTAAGAACTTCTATTTAAACCTTTTTACAATGTAAATTAATTTAATAAAGTGCCAGAGATTTTTGAGGGGGACTACTTTTACTTTTGACTGATTTCTGTTATTAATTATACATCATAAGGTCCTTTGAAGATGTATGAACATCACTCCTCGTTAGGAAGACAAGATGTCTGGTGGATGAAAAAAGGACGCATTAGCCCAGAGAAAAACTGTTGTTCTTAGACAATCAGTGGGCTCTGTCCTATTGTATCATTATTATTTTTCTGCTTCGTTTTTCAAGCAAAACATCAGGTCCTGACGTCAGTGTATCATTGTCATTTCAAACGTACCCTTGGAAGCGGCACACAAGCTGTGATTGAACTCAGAAAGCTGCCCCGGAGCATTACTTTGAGGGAGAAACCACGGAACCACAGCTAATGCCTTGCAGTCCCCTGGTCTGAACTACTGTCAACAGATTTTCACTCAGTGAAATACTTGAATATGATTGTCATTCCAAATTCTCTGTCAGCAGAAGCCTCGGCACTACTGACAAATGAGATGAGATTAAAGCAACAACTGCAGAAACAAATGTGAGCTCAAATGTTTGCTTGACAACAAGCAAAGACACAGACAACTCTGAACAGAGCTGCTTTAATGTAAGAACAAACACTGCTTTTGCCATGAAGCAAAAGAATATCTTTGCACAACATCAAGTTGTGCTAGGGTTTGCTCTGCCATTACCTCAAAGAATGTGGAGTCAGCTGGGTTCTCTTTGGAGAAGTCTCTTTGTTGTCTCTCTTCATAAACAGTTGCATGACACGAGGGGCAAGGGTAAAAGAATAGAGCTGGATGGACTTTTCAGGAGAACTTGGTCTGGAGATTCTCCTTTCATCCCTCACCACAAGCTGAAGAGACATATAAAAAAGGTTTGTGTCAAAGTTGCAATAGTTGTTTTTAATTCAACCAAAACCAATGTGAAAGGTCTAATTACAGAAGAGTGAGCAACCCAGCCCTTTTTTCAAATGGCTGTACAGTAAGTTTGATGTTTTGTGTCCTTCATCCTGTTTTGTTTCTTTTTCTTTCCTTCATCTTGTGTGTTATAAAGAATGCCATTGACTCACTTGTGGTTTACATTTAGTCAAAGAGTGTGTCTCCTTCTGCACCCTCATGTTTCCACCCTTTTCCTGGCTTTGATCATCATGGAGACTAAACTGTCTGTCCCGTGGACTCATGCACCATGTGTCCGCTCAGTACCAGTGTTACTTACACTTGCTCTGAGTAATGTGCATTGCATTTGCATGTTTACACTCATTCCTGGATGAGGGCTAGGTGAGTTTTGACAAAACTAAAAATAGCCTTTAACAAAGCTGACATGAACAAATACTACATGTTTCTTACACTAAAATAAGTTTTAATCATTACTTACATCTCTCAGGAATCAAGTGATAAGGCATCCAGTCTGCAATGACACCATTCTTTCAATTCAACTATCTCTTCTCTATCTCTCCCCACTACCTTCAACATCCATCATTGTTGGGCAGGGTTTATTGACCCAAATCAAAACAAAGTTGCCATCATTCCTTTTTAATTCTCCAATGCTCCTGATGCATTATATGGTTCTATCACCCTCCCCTCTGCTATCCTCATTTAATGACTATCCAGCCATTACATTTTCCAAACTGCTTGTCCTATGTATAGGAGCCTATCCCAGCTTCTCGGGCCATAGGCCATTAGAGATCACTTTAGACTAAAACAATCTTTCACACCTTACAAGTCTTGGTCCATCCACCTGGCCTCTCGATCCTATCCTCTACCCTCTCCTCCACGAAATTTCCTCTCTTCCCCGTCCTTGCCTTTCTTCTAATACCAGTACATTTTCCAAATAGCTCACTCCTCTTCATGACCAAAACCATGGAATGATCTGTTTACCATCCATAGGGAAGTTGTCCAGAAATATACAAATTTACTAGAAGTTAAGGCTTAACACTACGTCAGTCAAGCTTTCAACTTGGGCACATTATACAGGGTGTCCAATCCTCTACGTGGGATGGAGGGCCCACTTCCGTAGAGTTTGCGTGGGGCAAGTTGGAGGTAAAACTCGCAAGTGGTCAGCATTTCCCCCCCCCCCCAGGGTTTTTTGTTAAGGGTTTTGTTTTTCAGACACCCCCGTATTACTAAGATGTCTCTTCTCATTCCTGTAACCTAAGAAAACTAGTCTTATCAGTGTTCTGCTGATGACCTGAAACTCCATATTTGATTTGTACCTTCAGTTTCTACATCTGTTATCTGTGAACATATCAATCTGGCTGTCTACTTAACACCTGAAGTTCCAGCTCTTCTTCTGATGCAATAGTTTTTTTTCTTTCTTTCACAGCAGATGGATTTATAGTTGATATCTTCAGGTGTATTACCTCATTTGGCATAATATTACTTGGCGTACATATTACAAGAACTGCCAGGACCAACCATTAGCAAAACTATACCCCTTTCTCAGTCTACTTCAGGCCCTGAACATCTTGTGGCTAAAATACTGCAACTCCCTCCTATGTGAACTACCTGCAATGTCCATAAGCCTCCTTCTTCCACAATCTTTTTGCTTGTCCTGTCTCTCGTGTCTCTTTGTTACCTGCCAATTCATGCCAGAATTCAATTAATGTAATTGTTACGGACTCACACAAAGTTGTCATTGGCCAAAAAACCTACATTTATTACATCATCGTACATCACAGCCCAGCTCAGTTCAGATTGTGCAAATTGCCACCTCTATAAGATACACTTATTCTACACACAACCGTGGCTCATTGAAAATATGTACTTGTGGCGACATTTCTGCAGCACAATATTACTTGCCTTATTGCACTTTTTGTTGCATTGCTTCAGGTATGTATTGCAGTGGTTCAGAATTCAAATATGTCAAAATGAGTTTTGCTAAAAGGTTAAATCCGTCATGTGGAAATAACACACTGTTACCACAAACCCCTAAACTACATCACAAGAATAATTGGCTAGTTCACCTAAAAATGAACATTCTGTCATTAATTACGCACCCTCATCTCGTTCCAAACCCGCAAGACCTTCGTTCATCTTCAGAACACAAGTTAAGATATTTTGAATAAATCTGAGAGCTCTCTGACCCTCACATAGACAGCAAGGGTCCTACCAAGGACATGGTAACAAAGTAATCAGTGTGACATCAGTGGTTCAACTGTAATTTTACGAAGCTGCGAGAATAATTATTTGTGCGCAAAGAAAACAAAAATAATGACTTGATTCAACAAAACTCTTCCCTCTCAGCTAGTATCAGGTGTGCGCGTTCCATGAATCCTGAATTCACGGAATATTTTAATGAGTCTTGCTACGTTTCGACCTTGATTGTGCGTAGACTGCCTGTTATGGGAAGGGTATCTTAAATTTGTGTTACCGAAGATGAACGACGTCTTTGGTTGTGGACGACATGAGGGTGAGTAACTAAAATATAATTTGCATTTCTTGGGGAACATCCCTTCAAGGAAAGCAAAAGTGATTCAAAAACACATTCGGCTGCAACTGCGATATCTTAACTTTTTTATCCATGGGCTGACTGTTTTTGTCGAACCTATGTCACAGGATGTATTCGGAGTGCTTCACCTCAAAACTGCAATGTCATGTACAGTGGATAATGTGAAAACCCCCTTACTATGAAGCTGCTATATGGTTCAAAAATATCAGTTTTCTTGTTAAACTAGTTTCGAAGACATAATAGTGCGCAAGGAATTGTGTGTAAATATAATAGAAATAAAAGTTTCCGAGTTTCTTAGGCTTTAGTGTTAATTTCAACTGGAAATGGCTGAGATTCATACATATAGCTATTTTATTTTTTTAAATGGCATGTTGGTAGAGGCATGTATTATGAGCCTGGGTAGTCTATACATCACATTGTGGACTCATGCATAGACATAAAACATAATCCGCAATCTTCTGTGGCAATCATATAGTTTTATATAGGTATGCTTTTGTTAAAACTGTAGCATTTCAACTGACTCCAACCCCTTCAGACAAGTTTTCCCAAGCTAGTGTTTATTTGAGAATGTGGTGCAATGTTGAATGACTCCTATTACCACTAACAGCAATCGATCTCCTCAGATTAGAACAGTACTGATCTAGTAAATCAAATCCAATTTTGGACTTCCAGGATGCATAGATAAGACCTACAAGCACGCTGAGACTTTGGCAGACTATAGAGCCTAGACCTCATTGTGGAATATTCTAATAAAGCCCAACCACTACAAGATTGAGCAAGGGACAAAGACATCAAAGTAGAATTACACAGGCTGTTTGATCTCTCCGTTTCCCCCCTCTTTTTTAACATCATGCTGTACTGTTTACACTCTGTTCCTCATTATGCTCTTCATCCATCAGACTCATTCTGACTCCATCAGGGAAAAGAACATGACTTTTAAGATGATGTTGTTGGAAAACAGTTCTAGTTTCTAAGCGTGAGGCAATTTTAGTGTGTAATTCCTATTGATGCTAACAAGTGCATGTGACTGATGGATTTTAGAGAGTAATAATTCACTTATTTAATGCTTGTTCTTTCACAAAATTTTCATGTTGGTACTTTCACAAATGTGAATGTTATAAAATGCTTTTATATAGATGCCCACTCTCTTCTCAAATAAATCCAGAACCATAAAGGGCAGCTATTAAAGGATTGGATAGCCACATATTACAAATAAAAATGTGGTCTTGGACAACGTGCAAAGGTTTTTAATAGGATCATATCGCATTTAGTTAATAAATAGATTTTGGGTGTTGGTGGGGCTGTATTCATCAAATGTGAGATTCTGACACAAACTCTGCAGATCCTGCCAACCTGTGCTAGTGAGGGAAGTCAGCATAGTGATGTAGTTCAAGCATTCCTTATTATCAGGCATTCAAGATCTCCTTTTTGAGGCGAAGAGGCCACAATAGGTTCACCTTACTGGAGCAAAGGTCTTTTCTCCCATCTGGCAGTCATAAGTGTGCCGAAGTGTGTGAGTGTTTGTGTATAATGTGTTTGTATAAATGTTTGTCCAAATTCTTACCAAGGTATTGTATAATATGTGTGTGTGAGTATATGTGAAAGCACAGTGAGACAGAGACACTTGTGCCCGTGGCGTCAGGGAGAGCTCGTGACTGTGCCTGTTTAACTCCGCTAACAGAACAACCATCCTCGAATGCAATCACGCAACCCACAGATGGCCCACAGAACACAGACAACCACACAGAAACTACAAGCAACCATAATAATCTGCAACCCCACAGCATAGACACATAAACCAGGGAGAATACAAACTTCTCCCAAAACAGAACAATTGTGTTGTTTTCGCAACACCTCCCACCTGTTTTCAAGGAGTGGGAAAAGTCCTTGAAATTCCTTGATTCTGGGAAATGGAACTGAATAATCATCTATGATAAAAGGGGTAGTTGATTTGCCATTGATGACCTCAACTTGAACTTGTACAGTCATTTCATCACTAATTCTACTGGTATTCAATGGAATTCAGTGATTGTTGAAATTTGAATTCAGTATTGAGAAATACTGATGCTTCATTTATTATAAATGTTACAATAAAACAATTTTAAAAATACTTATCAAACTAAATATATTAGTTTGCAATGACTTGAGAAAATTTACCAGCAATAAATATTTTTTACTGGCCATGAAACTGTATTTCATTAAAAATACAGGCATAATAAAATTGGGGAACTACATCTAATTGCAAATATACAACTCTGAACACATCATGTTCTCAGGCAGTGTTAGAATTAATAACAATAAAAAAAAGTTACAGGCTTGTTTCATATATTCACCAACTCTAATTTTCACTCGCATTCGGCACTTGGCAAGTGTTAATTTTAGGCCCTTTGCAACCCTTTACAACCATCAGTGTTTATTTATTTACATCTTCATTCATTCAGTTGGTACACACGTCCATGTCTGTCAAAGGATGAACATTATCAGTCTCATTAAGTCAGTTCCCTACTGAGATAATGACTCAACCAGCTATCACTGCCAACTCTGGGAACAATGAATAGTGTGTTCTCATGGCCTTGGCATTGACCCTTAAGCAGTTCACACCAAATAATTTAAAGAGCAGAGAAACCTTATTGTCTGTAACAATGAGATATCAGAATTTTATAGTTGCGACTAGGGCTGCACGATTAATCGAATGCGATTGTCATGCGCAATTTGTTAGTAATGCCGGTTCTGTAATCAGCAGGAAATCATCATCTCGTGCTTTCAGATGGAGCAGAATTTACTACACAGAGCCGTAGTTCACTGACAAGTTACGCAAAAAAATTGCAGACGATTTTATTGCGCGATTCTGAAATCGAAGAAATCATTCACGATAATGACAGCTGTTTGCATAGCTTCTCAGTGAACTACGGCTCTGTGAAGTAAATGCTGCCCCATCTGAAAGCATGTGAAAATACCACATTTAATAACATATTTTTACTCCAAACTCACTTCATAACGTCAGCCGAGTGTTTGAAATAAATCCTTCTGTGAGATGATGTGGCTTCTTACACAGAATAAGGCACGCAACATATTTCATAGTATTTAAGCAGTGATAAATGTCGATTAGCATTGCATTATAGATATACTTTATTTTAATGAAAAATATGATAAGAGAACCAGAATAAACCGTATATTGCCATAGTCGTGTGTTTATTAGTCACGTTGAATCAATGAAAGCAGTATTTATGCGAGGCGTATTTGGAGTTTCAGCGCGAGAGCGCCCTCTGGCCTTCGGATGGAGATTTACTGCTGATCACAGAACCGTGCTTCACTGAAAGATACGCATGACAATCGCAGCTTCTGTCGAATCGCGATCTCGATTCCATTTCGATTTATCGTGCAGCCCTAGTTCTGTAACATTAGTGCATTGTTTAGAGTTGGTGACTAGTTTTAAGCTGTAATACCTCGACCCTGTTTACTTGTTGTTAGCCGTTTATCCACGTACACTATATGATCACAACTGGGCAGCTCTAAATGTTAAATATAGAGAAAAAAAATTTGAATTTGTCTCGTGATACTATTTATCAACTGATTTGGTCAAGGATGAATGTGGCAACAATGCATGTGTAGTATAAATGCATCTCAGGCAGCATTGAAGGACCATGGAAAATGTTCAGTGTAGCATTACCATGCGGTGTAAGTGACACCTACAAAAAGATGTTTATTCAAATGTTAGTATACAAAAGTGCTATTAGTATACTTCCTTTAAACTAAAAATAGGAAAATAGTATATAAATAGAAAACTACAAATATGATTTTAATTTCACTTAAAGATAACTTAAAGTACACTTCCAGTGTAAAAAAAACTGTAAAACTAGTAATTTATGAGAGTATATTTCTAAGAATACTTTCATAAAAAAAAAAGGACTAAAAGCAGTGTTGGGGAAAGTTACTTCTGAAAGTAATGCATTAAAATATTGCGTTACTCCATAAAACTGTAACAAATTGCATTACTTTTATATGGAAAGTAATGTGTTACATTACTTTTGTGTTAATTTTTGTCACCCAGGCTGGGTGCTTATTAATAAGCGATAAGTGATATTAATAATATTAACTCTGCACTTACTCTGAATTTCTGTCATCACGGAGACAGGAAAGGTGTCAGTGAATAAATGGGAAAACGTCTCGGGTTACTTATGTAACCATGGTTCCCTGAGGGGAACGAGACACTGCATCCTCTAGGGATTGCTATGGGGAACGCCTCGTCGTGACCCGTGTCTGAAGCCTACATTGAAAAAACACCAACTTGTTGGCCGCCGACAGCCATGACGTCACTACCGGTGCAACTAGTACAAAAATAGGCGCCAGTAGCGCACATCATCACTTCTTCGTATGAAGCTTGTGTCCGCAGCATGGCACAAACGCTAGAGGACGCAGTGTCTCGTTCCCCACAGGGAACCATGGTTACATAAGTAACCCGAGACGTTCCCTTTCGTGGAACTTCGAACTGCGTCCTCTAGGGGTCGCTATGGGGAACGGTATACCCACGCCGCCATGCTGAGGGGAGTGCAAGCCAGAACCATGGCAAGCCACTAAGTACCAACTACACCATACCGCTATGGGAGTTGCCCCTGTCCTGGACTAGACGGCTGTCAGTGACATTACTCCCTGCGGCCAGACGCCTAGGCTGCCAAGGGACATTACTAGAGCCTCACAGTGTGCAGGTCCCACTGGTCAGTCTCTCGAGATTAACCTCTGACGTAATGAGGGCGGCTGGCTCGGTGCCCAGAACTGCGGGATGGCAGGGGCCACCGTACCAGCTGTGCCAAAAAAAGCCTCCTCGGAGGTGGCGCCAGGGCCTAGAATCATGAAGGATTCCTTCCAGGGAATACGACCAAGAGCCTACTTACTGGATCAATTACTAGTCTTGGCCTGTCACACAGGGCCTACCTCACTTTTGGAGAAGGACCTGTCTCAACAGGCCTCTAGCAGAAAACACCCTGTCAAGAGCAGGTATCCGAGAATACCTTGAGGAGTGGGTCCCAGGCGGAACCGGGGTTTTAGACCACTCAGAAAAAGAGAACGAAGCTGTGCGTGTAACTCTTACCATATAGGATTTTAGAGAAGTGGGCAAAGTAGAACGTGCGCACTTACCACTTTCGTGGAATTTTAGAAAAGTGGGCAAAGATACCGTGCCCACTTACCACCATGTGGATTTTAGAATGTCCATATGTAGATGGATACAACCGTTCTAGGGGGTTCTCGTGGCACTTCTGGAGGGCAGCCTATAGATGGAACTCTGAGTAGTCATCAGTCTCACCTACGGCTATCACGCTGGCGTGGCTAGCCGCGAACCTGTAGCTGAGGGAGCAGACATCCATTCAACGGGAGCTCGACCAACAGCACGTTCCATTGGTGGAACAGCTAGCAGTTATCAGCTGGGGGAGCAACACGCCCAGTTCTCACCGAGAAGGGGACTCGACCCGCAGCACGTTCCAACTAGCGGAACCAGCTAGTAACAATTTCGGCGTGGGAACACACGCCTGGTCCTCAGACGCCCAGGGGGCTCGACCCTTACTAACGCCGGGTTTTCCCCGGCTGGCAGTAGCTCATTCTAGCTGGGGGAGCCCAACCCAACTCTCACCGAGAGGGGGGGCCCCCAACCAGCAGCATGATTAAAAATCAGAGGGGTAGCATACTTCAGGCTAGCCACATCGCCAGCGCATCAGGGAGGCGGAGGACGGCCCAATCCTACTGATGCAGCTGGTTCGAGGTCTTTCTGGAAGACAGCGAGCTCAAGCCTCTCATGAAAGAGGCACCTCCGTTTTTCCTCAACGGAGGAATACTGTTCCCATTCCAGGTGACCCTTTCCTGAAAGGGGAGCAGTGCTCAACATTACCACGAGGACAGCCCATGGAGCGAGGAATTCAACTCCTCAGAGAGGATCCTGTTCGCCAGATGACACCCTCTTAGTACCCCTTGATATCGAGGGGGGCAGTGCCTCCTGAGTGCGCCGATCGAGACACACTGGTTGAGAGGAGCCCAGGAAATTGGGGCCTAACCCTCTCCGAAACAGGGAACGAAGTCTGAAACGCGTAACCCTCACCATACAGAATTTTTAGAGAGGTGGGCAAAGAAGAACGTGCGCACCTACCACTTTCGTGGGATTTTAGAGAAGTGGCAAAGCATAGCGTGCACACCTACCACCTAGGTGGAATTTTAGACGGGTGGCAAAGCCTAACGTGCCCACCCACCACTTACGTGGATTTTAGAAAAGCGGCAAAGGATAACGTGCACACTTACCACTCACGTGGATTTTTAGAAGGTGCACAAAGAGCACTCTTTGGACTTCCTTAGGGTTCTATTGTCACCCGGACAGAACAGCAGCTCCAGCTTCCTCCTCAGAGGTGAGGGGAGTGCTTTCTCCAGGGTGTGTCGACCAAGACACAACTTTTGAGTGGAACCCAGGGTACCGGGGTGTTAATCCACTTTGAAACAAAGGGAACGAAGACAGCACGCGTAACCCTTACCTTCACAGGATTTTAGAGAAATGGGCAAAGAATCCCGTGCCCATTTACCACCTAAGTGAAATTTTAGAAAATGGGCAAAGCAACACGTGCCCATCTACCAGCTATGTGAATTTTAGAGAAAATGCGCACAGCTTCACATGCACATCCACCACTCACGTGGATTTGGAGAAATGCACAAAGCCTTGCTTTACGCGGACATTTACCACATTATCTGGAATTTAAGTTCAAGGAAACCCGACCATATCGGCCAGCCGGAAGAAGCCGGCTCGCACATCTCAGTGGTGATGGAGCCCTGCCTAGGACAGCCTTACACAGGAGGATCCTGGTGATGCCCCCGTACCTCCCGTTCGTTGCCTCAGCAAGAAGGAGTACGCCGGTGGCCAGGAAGCCCCTCGGGGTGACCAGGCACTGTAGCCCCGTCCGGGTGCCTTGCAGCGTAGCACCGGGGGCCTGATGTTCATGAAGGCTCCCGCAAAAGCCTGTGTTGGGCCGCATGATCCAGGAGGTATGAAGCCGAAGCCCGGCTCTTCTTACCGTCTGGATGTATGTCGACGAGCGACACGCCTACTGCAAGTAGAGCACCTGGCTTCTGAGCCAAGCAACGGCACCTCATCGAGGGCGTCTAGCAAGTGACAGAAACGTACAGGTCCCGGGAAACACTGCAAGGAACTATAGAAGGTTACACACACAGCCATCTCGGTCTGTCCTCGATATACAGATATCATGATATTTGGATCATACTCACCCCCATGACCTCTGTGCTGGAGCTCTGCTCCGAGGATCTTTCTGACCGGATCATCTGCTGCAGGTAACTTTATACATTTTTTACACATGACCACCTCAGTCTCCCATTAGTATACACTCTCATGACCTATGGATCATACTCACCCACCACGAGCCTTATTGCCGGGGCTCTGTTCAGGGATTTTTGACCGGACCATCAGTCAGGCGGTTACTATGATCTGGCCATAGAACCAACAACCATCATGGGCTCAGTAGGAGACTGTTTGAAAAACGTTTTACAGCTAACCTCGGTCAGCTGGAGATGGTGGTCATAATGGGGAATTGGAAAAAGGGGAGGACAGGGTAGATGTTGCACGTATACCTTGCCGTTCGTGCGAGATGTGGCTTGAAGGGGCACGGATGGCAAGGAGGGAGTTTTGAGAGATGATGTCTCACCCATAGAGAGATAGCTGACCTTGTCTCTCTATAGGGGCATTTTCTCATAACCGCTTTCGCGCATCGTCTCGATGTTCGCATAACTCGTATGCTGAGACCGATATATGCGTGAGGAAAACGGCCTCTTCCATTCCTTCTCGATCTCAGTGTGGAGATCAGGAAGGAAAGGAAGGCTCACTTGAGCTGGAGGTCTATGGTCAGAGAGATAACGTTCGTCGAGGCGACCTCGCCACGTCACCTCCCTGGCTCGTTTCCACGGTAATTCGAGCCTCGCCATGGCCCGATCCATTACCTCTAGCAGCTCACCATACGCAGGGCAGGTGGACTGGAAAAGCTCAGCCTCGGCTTCTTCACTCTCCACATCCATACCTTGCTCTTGTTGGGCTGGGCCCAACTGATCACTGGCCCCTGGATCAGATGATATTAGAGAGAGGATATCATCGTCCAGCGGCTGTCTCTCGCCCGACGCCGATGCGCGGAAGAGGGGGACCCCCCCTTCAGCCTCATCGGCTAGGTCCACCTGAGATCCCCACGAGCTCATTCTCCTCCGTGCCTCAGCAGCGGCGGGTCCTGAACCGCGGGAAACAGATGGTTGTCCCTCTCCACTCGAGAAGAGAGACAAACGAGAACGGAGCTTTTTCAGCGAAAAGCTCTCACAGTGCACGCAGATTGCCCCCTCGAGGACATCACGTGCGTGCTCCTCGCCCAAACAAACAAAGCATAGATCGTGTGAATCATCGGGTGCCAGAAACCGCTGACACGGATGTACACACTCTAAACGCTCCGCTAGTGCTCGCCACAGTAGGAAAAGAAATACTCTTACTTTACTTTTGGAATGCACGCTTCAAACAGAACAGTCAATGAAAACGAAGAAGAGAATGATGTGTAGCTCCAGGCGTCTATTTATACTATAGTCGCACCGGTATGACGTCATGGCTGTCGCCGGCCAAACAAGTTGGTGTTTTTTCAATGTAGGCTTCAGACACGGGTCACGACGAGGCGTTCCCCATAGCGACCCCTAGAGGACGCAGTTCGAAGTTCCACGAAAGGGGGAACTTAATATTTGAAAAGTGGCCACCCAGATCTTTTGTTGTAAATTTAAAAGGTAATGCGTTACTTTACTAGTTACTTGAAAAAGTAATCTGTTTATGGAACTAGCATTACTTGCAATGTGTTACTCCCAACACTGGCTAGGCAGTATACCTATAGTTGCCTTGTAGTATAACTCACTAATCCTACAATATAGTTCCAATACAACAGATAAACGTGATGTAAACTAGTTGTGTACTCGATGTATTCTTTTATAAACTAAGAACTTGGCCAATGTACTATATAAGTATTGAAATAGTAAACTTACAAGTAAACTTAGTATATTGATTTTAGTATACTTGATTTTAGGAAGAAATCCACTTCCTTCATCCAAAATGGATGTTAATATCGGGTGAAACAGGGTTTAGATGTAGAAACACCTCCACCTCCTTTAGGTTCCTCAGCATCATTTGAAGCTAAAATGCGTCTCCCATAGGGCTGATGTCTGTGAGGGATGCTAGAAGAAGGACATAAGCACGACATAATTACTGCTTATTGTAGCATTTTTCACGGCACTATAAAAGTCTGTAACCCTAAAAATAATACGTCATTTCCTAACTGAAGAGTAAACAGTAATAACAATAATCTCTCTCAAAGCTTTTATCACATTATACTGTTTGCCCAACATTGCAACAGTCATTACGTTTTCATTATTTCAAAGTCTTTATTCATTTATATCTGCATTCCTATCAATTTGCCTGCAGACCTTAAAAATATGAGAGGCTGCCTGTGGCATCAGAGACGCATATGATCTTCCCAAGTTGTTTCCTTTGCTTTGATGAAACCAACACTGCTTGAAAATCAATGGAGTGGCTCCGGAGAGTAAGAGGTCAGAGTAAGTGCTCTTGTGTTGTTGCAGTCGCTGTGGTGTGATGGGAGCAGACTCAGGCCAGCATGTAATGTGGCCCCTCACTTCAAAGGCCCAAAGAAAATACATAAATACAGATCCATTAGGCGGATTGTTTTCTTAATTTAACATTTCAAACACATCGTCCACCATCATGTGTTGAATCTTCCCTCCACACTGCCTATGTTAATGCTGCTTTTTAAAGTGTTAGGGCAGTCCATGGTACTGCTGTTGGAGGATCCTTGACATCCTCGAGAAAGGGGCCAACGAAGAAAGTTTGAACTGAAAACACACTACAGACTGATCAACACCTCCCTTGGTATATGGCTCTAATTGTCCACCAAACACTACAGGCCCAGATATACTTTATTTAGTGCATTCTTGCTTTGTCTAGCACACAAGACTTTCAAAGTGCACTACACTGACCATGAGTGCGGATGGACACATTTGGTGCATGCACATTACTTACAGATATTTGTTTTTAAGTGTTCAATCACTTTTGTACCTTTGTTTTTGTCCATGCACAAATCCAAGCGGATCACACTATAATGGCCTCTTGCCCTCAAAGATGTGGTGGTGTGTATTTAGTCCATCAAATATTCAATTATTTTTCAAAATCACTTCTAGGGTTCACACTGCACGATTTTAGCCCCGATTTTCAATCGCCAACAGTGAACGGATAGTGCGTATTATCAAATACGCAATATGTGTCACTGATGCTGTGAGATATTTGACATGCTAAATATCTGGACCTGTCGGCGACTCAGAGTCCTGCAGTGTGTAATGTGTTTTGACTGGAAATGACATCGGTGATGACTTACAACCAATGAGAGAGCAAGATAGAGGGTAAGGGAAAGTTCAGAGGGAGGAGTCATAGATCTGCAACAAAACATCAGCAAGCAACCATTATTTCATTCATATTCTACTGTGTTTAATTTTAATTTTTCACTGCAAATCAGCAAACAGATATGGAGCCCAGAATATGACAAATTGAATTAGTAAATTAGTCAATTGTTCCCTCGGTTTGAGTAAATTGTGTGCTCAATATAATAATTTGTTCCCTCATTTTAATTAAATCAAATAATTTGTTCTACTTCCGTATGCATTTCTCCTATAACTTTGAGATGCACTCTCACTTAAGGGGGTCTATGATGCCCCCGATTCAAGTTTTCTTCTCGTGGAGTGTTGAAAGACTAAAGTCTCAAAACCAAAGAGATATTCTTTATCAAAGTTAAGACTCTGCCATGCCCCCCTAAAACGGCTCGTTCTAACACACCCCCACATATCTACCTCACTATGTGGAAATATTTGCATAATGCCACCCAAATGTTCACGCAAAGAAAGAAAGCGTGGTTTCAGTAACTGCAGTTAGTGTTGAAGTAGCCATGTCAGGGAGACGCTGTGTTTTTCTAGGCGAAAGCAAAAGCACTTTTTGGCCTTCCGAAAGTAGATGCATTTTAGGAATCTTTAAGATTACTTACACAGAACAGCAATGCATTTTAGGGACGACCGTTTCGTGAACCTAGGAGAGGATAATTCTGACTTTGCTATGACAATCTAGCGCTTCTGAATCAGCACTGTTTTGTTATTAAGGTATTTGCTATTGACTGTTCAAAGGCGGAGTTTTGCGCATCATGTGTGTGCGAGAGAGAGAGAGAGAGAAAGAGATGTCCCACTTCGCGCGAAGGAGAGAGAGGAGCCGGAGAGCGAGACACATCACAGTGGTGTCAGCTGTCTTAACCGTGGCTTGTGTATGGCAAACACATACCAGCTTCATCACTGTGTCTGTAACGTGACTTTGTTCCCCTTTCGGGCTCTGTTTTTACATTTATTTTGAAAGCTGAAGCGATTATGGTAAGGGGGTGTTACATTTCCGACGAGTGCTCGCGGTGTTCGGCTAATCACAATGCACTGGGTCAGCTGGCTAATCAGAGCAGACTGCGCTTGTCGGAAGGAGGGACTTTGTAGAAAACTAAGCGGGGCATAGAGGACCTACAATAATGTACAGTATTTGAAAAATTATGTGTTTTTTAAAAGCATGTCAACATATTCTGTTACACCAAATACACAAAATAATGATCTTTAAAAAAGCATCATATGACCCCTTTAAGATGGATTCCATGCAACACTGCAAGGCTTTTGTGAATGTCTCTATAACTTATTCCCAACTCAAAATAAAACCCAATTAAATTGTCTCTGTCCATAACCTAACATAACAGCAGCAACAGATTTATGGAGCCCGGTCTCATGAAAATGTGTATAAATAGTACGCCAAATAAAAACAAAAACTCGTAGTATTGATACGCAAAAATTGACTTTGGCATGCATATGATACGCACGTGTTTGGCGTGCATATAATATGCAGCTTTCGCGTGCATATGATATGAAATTTGTTGGCGTGCATATGATACGCAGTTTTCGCGTACATATGATACGCATGTACCCCACACTGCGAATAACAAATTATTATTTTGTGCGCACGATTGACAGGAAACCAAGGGAATGAATTAGTAAACTGTCTGTGCGATTTAGTTTGTTTTCCTGCATGTCGTGTGCGGGGTTCCGTTTACAGGAAACTTTGATTGCAAGCTTTTTGCGGACTACCATTTTTGACAGGAATAAATCCATTCCCGAATTTCTCTTATCAATTATCATGTGTTTAGTTGTGAAAACTAGTTTTGATGGAGTTGTAAGCAATTATTCTTATTGAAAAGCTATGTAATGTCTGAGCCCTGTATCTAAACCTTTGTGTAGTTTGCACACAGCAGCAAGATGGCACCCTAGTCATGTATTGTGAGAAGATGTGACTCTGAAAATCGTGCAGTGTGTGCCCGGCGTTAGTCTGACTTCATGAAAATCACATTGTCACAATGTTGGCTGGACAAAAGAATTTATATGACATTTTAAAGACAAAATATTATTTCAGTCAAGCTGAAATTGAACTTTTAAGATCCATGTAAACACAAAGTAGAATTTGACAGTGTGACTACAAGCTAATCGTAGCAGTTGAAGCTATGCTTCAAGCTATTATTAAAAAGTAACTAACAACAATGAAGCAATTTCACTGCCGGATTCCCTTTGCTTAGTATCAGAGAGAGAGAGAGGATGCTTTAGGAGAAAAAAACAGTAGAGCTACTGGCATTTTACTGAAAAATGTAGTCAAGATAGTAGCATTAAAGCACTTCTTTAGTGAGTTATTCCCCAACACTGCGTAGAGAATAGTGGTTGGGCCTCAAACATGCACACATCCATGGGAGAGAACACCACAAGTTTGGAGTTCACCCAACAAGTTGTAAATGTGGATTTTCAAGACAACATTATTAGTGTTACAGAGGAGTTTGTAAACCGTACAGCTGACACTGTGAACTCTAGATACAAGATGTAGACAGATTACCACTTCATTAAACCAACAAGGGCTTCAAATGGCAAAAAGCTCGTCAGCATGCATTCCAGTCAGAAAACGAACCACATCAAATAGCAACTGAGTCTGTCTTTTCAACTTATTATAACTCCAAATGTTTACTGGAAGGAAATCGCCTCCTTTTCCCCCAATATTACAGTATATTGGTAGTAAACATGTTTACAAGTCCAAGACAGAAACAAAATCATAACATTCTCTTAAGCTATTTTTAGACATGACCGTTGTAAACGCATTGTTAAAAGACACATGAATCAGAGAAACATTTTAAGAAGAAAAAAATTACTTCCTCATTTTTCGAGTGGTTGGAACATTAGAAAACCCTCACAAACCTGCTAGACAAATGGTTCGATGTTGTTGACCACAGTTTGGAGGTTGACCAGAAAAACTTGTAAAAATATAATGAACCACCAGCATTGGAACCTGTAACAGGCTGAATTTCTGTTAAGGACAGCATTCATGTTTTGCTTCCCCTCCTCTCTATTATATTTCCTCTCTATTAGATATTTTTTGATAATCAGATCAGTTTTGAAGTATTACAGTACTTTAAAGTGCATACACTACAATTTTGGTGCTTGCCAAAAGTTGTGATGGAGAAACATCTTTTGGAGTTTTTAAATAACATAATGTATCATATTAATGGGTTTGTATGGTTTATTTAAATTAAAATCACTGACGAATCCCTGACAATATTCAAGAAACAGCTGTAAACTTTCTATTGCTAGCACTTCTTTTGGTATTGTGTCTTTAAAGGGATAGTTCACCCAAAAATGAAAATTTGATGTTTATCTGCTTACCCCCAGGGCATCCAAGATGTAGGTGACTTTGTTTCTTCAGTAGAACACAAATTATAATTTTTAAGTCCAGCCGTTGCAGTCTATCAGTCGTATAATGCATGGCAATGGTAACAAAATCTATGAGAGTAAAAAAAACATGCAGAGACAAATCCAAATTAAACCCTGCGGCTCGTGACAACACATTGATGTCCTAAGACACGAAACGATCGGTTTGTGAGAGAAACCGAACAGTATTTATATAATTTTTTACCTCTGATTCACCACAATGTCCAACGTCCTTGAGCGCGCGCACGGCATCCGGTGCGTGAGGTGTGTACATGCTCTGGCGTAGTTTACGTTAATGGTTGTGTTGATATCCAGCCGAAGAGCAATAAACCATAATTTCAGGCGAGCAGGCTCAGAAGTTGGGACTACGTGGAAAGTCACCACTCCCGAATAAGTTCGCGCGAGAGAAAGTAGTCTTTTAGTTTTAAGTCGGTTTGAACAAAAACGGTAAGTACCATTTTGATTAGCCGTCGTACATACAATGACTGTGCACTGTGTAAACAAAGAGTGACGTATACGCGCGAGAGATCAATTCCGGCGCTTGCGTAAACTACGCCAGAGCGAGTACACACATCAGGCGCGGATGCCGTGCGCGCGCACAAAGGAAGTTGGACATAGTGGTGTATTAGTGGTAAAAAATTATATGAATACTGTTCGGTTTCTCACACAAACTGATCGTTTCGTGTCTTAGGACATCAATGTGTCGTTACGAGCCGCAGGGTTTAATTTGGATTTGTCTGTGCATGTTTTTTTTACTCTCATAGATTTTGTTACCATTGCCATGCATTATACAACTGATAGACTGCAACGGCTGGACTTAAAAATTATAATTTGTGTTCTACTGAAGAAAAAAGTCACCTACTTTTTGGATGCCCTGGGGGTAAGCAGATAACATCAAATTTTCATTTTTGGGTGGACTATCCCTTGGATTGAATCGCTTGCTTGAACTCTCTTCATTGTCATTTGCTTCGGATAAAAGCATCTGCTAAATCAATAAATGCAAATTTAAAGCTGCTAATAGATTGATCAATGATCAGGCCTATTATATGTTCAAAATTATGGCAATTAAACACACACACACACACACAAAACATTCTATTTAATAAACGTTTTGGTGCTGATAATAGTGATATTGGTCTTGCTAATGTGGTTCCGAATAGTATGCCGAGCAAAATCACAAATCCAATTGCTTAGAAAAGTAATAGCACATCTCTCATGATCTGATGTTTATCATGCTGTGGTAGAATGAGTAGATGCGAGGGTTTGGGGTTTGTTCAAAACTCTAACAGTTACTTTGAGCAATATTAATAAACATGATACTCAGTTTAACAAGCACTACTGAGGATGGACAAACTTCCAAAAAGTTTGTCAAGTGAACATCCCTGACCAAAACAAAAGTAGTTTTGAGTCGGCTAGTGAGATGCCAAATTCAGTGATGAGATGATGGCAATCTAGTAAAAGGGACGGTTCACCCAAGAAAGACAATTCTGTCATCATTTACTCACCCTCATGTTGTTCCAAACTTTGTAGGTATTCTTTCTTCTGTTGAACACAAAAGAAGATATTTTGAAGAATATCGCCATTGACTTCTGTAGTTCTTTTTTGGAAGTCAGTGGCTACAGCAACTGTTCGGATTCCAACATTCTTTGAAATGTTCAACAGAAGAAAGGAAACTCATGCAGGTTTGGAACAACTTGAGGGTGAGTAAAAAATGACACAATTTTCATTTTTGATGAACTATCCCTTAAAGGAGGAAAATAATTTGCAAAATTTGTAATTTGCTAATGCGTACTATTTAAGCTAACAAACAAGTCAGCTTAATGTGTGCTGGGATATCAGCTTTGCCTGAGTGTTTTGTCTGCTCAGATCCAATCAGAATGGGGCAAAATGCCAACAATAATGCGATGACACCTCTCTAGAGAAGAAACAGACGCTCGCTCACTTCAAAGAGTTCAGGAGTGCTTTCAAGCATCAACTGGTAATAAAATACAACAAAGATTCATTGCTTTTCCATGACATGAAAGGAATCTTCAGCATAAAGGATACCTGACCTCACTATCTGGGAATTGTTCTTCATTTTGTTCTTCAGAAATCCAGTTTGCTAAGCAGCTTTAGCTTCGGCATTGGTTACTAGTGAAGATATTGTTTTGAAATCATACATTTAGCTGCACAGGGATACAAAGTATGTCAAAGAATCTACAGAGATCTTCTTGGAGCTGCACACACATGTTAGTGAGAGATGTAAGGACTCCTCTGACCGACTGATTCATGATCTTAGTCAGACTGAAACATGATTTTAAAATTATACACAGTATTTGAAACATCACACAACAGCAGAATGGGGATAAACTAAAGGATGGGAGATTAGAGACTTGAATTGAGAGGGGAAAAAAATCTTTCCCTTTGCTCTGCAATGTATTGACGAATAGATCCTTGTGCTGTGAGAACTCCCCCTTGAGGTCGCTCAGGGTACCTGGCAAGTTTTTGTTAGTTTTCGCTTAAAACAAGAAGAAATGGGGTAATAAAAATGATCTTAATTCAAAGGCTAAACAAGATAATTTTTCTTGTCCCTCTGGCAGATTTTTTTTTCTTGTTTTACACAAAAACTAACAAAACTTCCATACATTTTTCAAAAACAAGACTTAATTTCAAAGTAATTTTGCTTCTCAAGTAAATGCATCTTGATTCAGGAATGTTTCGATAATTATAGTAGAAAACAAGTCAAAAAACTGTGAAAATCTTTTTCTTTTCTTTTTTTTTTTGCAGTGATAATACAGTATAAGAACAAACCATGCTGACAACATGGCCCTTTTTGAATTTATGAGTAAGAATTGTGTTCTTTGTAATAAAGTTAATAAAGTATGTAATAAAGTTGCCTTTAACATTTAGTGACAATTAAAGGTTGTTGACTAATTGAAGCACTTGCAACGTTTCTTGACAAGCGTGAACTGTTATTCCTTTTTAGGCGGGGTACAACTGTCTTAAAAGTGTTATGTCTGTCAAAGTTCGCTGTAACAAATCCACCACAAACAAAATTCAAAATTTACCTTGAGAAAGTCAGTGTTGTTATGTACTTCTGGCTCTGCTTGTTTGGTTCCCACTCGCTGTTGAAAAAAACTGAAGGAATGACTAAAGCATTTTTCAAATTACAACCCTGGCCATTTACTATTTCAGGGCACACTAGTCAAACTCTTGTCAACAAGTCTACTTTTTTATACTTTCTCCCTGCATTAAAATGCATGCTACAGCCTTCTGAAAGTACAGAGGAAAGGAATGACCATAATTGCAGTTTGGGACAGCAGGGTAGTGCCAGTCTGGGACCTTTAATCTGCACATCTTCATTTGTCTCTCCCTGGACAGTGTGGTATATTTTGTTCTCATTTAACACGACATGACAAGGGTAATTTTCATAATGACCGAAAATACCAGTGGCGTGCTGTCTGTTCTCTCACTGTGCACTCTCAATATCCACATACAGTAGCCCAAGATGTATTAATCACTGTAATGCCTTTATAACAGAGATGAAATATGAGAGAGGAAACTTCCAGCTGTCTGCTGATCTGCCTGTCTGACTAATACACAATTCAAAAGCATGTGAGCTCACAGGTACCTCATAAAGGCATTTAAGGTAAAGAATGTTGCACTTGCTTCCTATCTGAATATGACAGCTAGTACTGCAGCACTCTTGTCTGTGCTGTGTAGACTGATTTATCTGTAATGTTTCTAATTGAGTGAAACAAAGTAGTAATCCCAGTTGATATGTTTTTTCTGTCTCTGTTGTCTCAGTCGCTACTTCTCACTCTCTGGAACTCCTGTTATTGTACTTGGATAGGCTTGCAGCTCTAAGAAATGTGGATCACGACAGGATAGAAATAGACCAGATCATAGACCAATGTGCAGTAATAATAATAAAGTCATAAAAACTATGAAGTAATACAACTGGAAAGATGAGCTCTGCACGCTCTGGGTTTTTCTCAACCAACTTGTCAAGGTTTGTCCTGGGATGCTTTTCAAACATTATTGCAGGATATTATTGAACTGTACTTAAAGAGAGTACCTTTTCATGACTGTGTTTCTTAACAAACTTAAGTACACAGTTTTGAAAAAAAAACACTTGTAATAATTTCAAATTAATTTTTAAAATGTATTTTAAAATCATATGTGTCATGCTTAAAGAAGCAAAATTTTGTGTGTGACCAAAATAAGGAGGCCTTGGGCGCTACAGTAATGTTTAAACTGGTGTTATTCAACATTACATTCAAAGTATATAGTTTAAAGCAGTAGTAAACTGCGATTTTACAAAATATTCAGATTATATATATATATATATTAATATGTTATAAATATATATAATTATATATAATATATAATCTATATATATATCTATATAGATATATATATAGATAAATATCACGGTGTGTACAGGATGAGAAGGACGAATACGAAGAGGGGGAGCACGAAAACAGTCTGTAATAATCCACACTAAGGGGACTCCATTGCCAGGAACAGGGTCAACACACAGCTAAGTTGACGAGACCGAAAAAGAAACCACGGAACTGAATACAACATTAACACAATCAAGGGGGAGACAGAACCTAGGTATGGAACACGAGCGGATCACTGAAATTATAAACACAATAGTCCATGAAGTTTGACAGATATATTATATATAGATATGATAGCTCTATATGTATATAATATATATATATATCTAGATTATATATTATATGCGCACAGGCAAAAGGATTCAACATTATACATTTAGCCTTGTCCAAACATTTGACTGGTAGTACATATCAAACTATTCTGAACATGCAAAGAACACTATGTGCCAAGAACATCAAATGACCAGACAGGGTGGAAAACAACTGCTTAACCATTGGTCTTCTGTGATGTACTAAACTGTGTCTGCGTGCATGTGAATGTGGGTGTGCATTTTCCTCTATCTATTCACTCTCAGTTACACTTTACAGTTGTCTCTGCTCAAATGCACCATCAAAGTAATCTGTGGAGGGCAGAGGTCAGGGGTATTGTTGTCCATAGAACACAATTGACTACAAAAGGACAAAGATCCCATTGCTGGCCGTTGTTCTTTTAAAGTTGCAACCAAGAGAGAGGCTCGCACAGTAAATAAAGCAGCAGCGAGCAGAAGAAGCGCTCTGGTTCTGTCTGGCCCAAGGAGGTTGTGCTCACAGAGTCGCACTCAAAAGAGACTATCTTTGAATAATTAGACCCACTGACATCAAAGCAAAACAAGCTATGGTTTAGTCTGCTCAATCTCTGCAACACAGACACTAAGCAACAACAAAAAAGCATGTCATCGTATTCCGGCCTGTTGTTGTTGTTGTTCTGGAAAGCGAAACCCAAAACCATGTCAAACATAATGGAAAATATTTGAGGTCCTCTGTTATTAACCAAGAACAGCTTTGATGTTTGACGTCTTTATTTATTTTAAAAGAAGAAAGAGAAAGGGGGCGACATGGCATGTCTTTGGAGAGCAGAGACGAAAAAGACAAATAATATAAAACAAAACCAGAACTCCCTTGCTCCATATAATCAATTAAACATCATTATCAGATAAATTTGGGTGTTTTAGCAAAGATCAAAGAGCAGTAGGAAATGATCAAAGTGACAGCGTTTGTTTGAGCCGAAAGCCCCTTACTGCTACTGCAGCTCCTCCTCCTGTGTGATGCTGTCTGACTATGAGCTCCAATCAGCAAACAAAAGAAAAACAGTCAAAGGAGAGGCACGGACCCCTCAAAGGGAACACGGCCCTTTCATTCTTTCATTGTTTGTGCGTGTGATTCAGAATGCAACATGCAGCCCACTGAAGTGATGACTTTGTTAAATAAACATTTGGTTTGTTGCGTTAATCAATTTCATGTGATTTGCCGGTAAAATTAAACGATGCAGATGCTGATGAACCTCAACAGACACATCTATACTCTTTGGGACCAGCCAAAGGAATTTCAAACATCTCCTTTATTGTATACCATGAAAAGTCCACATGGCTCCAATATGACTACAGAGCCTCAAAGCATAGAGTCAAAGTGTAACATTCCTAACTATAAGAAGAGAGCCATAGATGTCCTTTAAGTCTTAACCCAGAATTGACATTTCCCAGCTCTGAAGTTGCGTTTTCATAGCTCTGGAGATTTAATTCAGTTCACATTTGCTTCATTAATTTATCTAAAATAATGTTTATCCTATAATTCTTTAAAACTATAATTCTCTCTTTTTTGATTAGGTATCAAGTTAAAAATACATGAGCAGCAATGCTGTTAGCGAACATTCTGTAAAATTCTTACTATTAACTAATTATTATCTTTGACTTTTGCCCTCCACCACCCCCCAGTAAACTTCAAGGATGCTAATCAAGTTAGTAAGGTAGTTGTTACATTTAGGTATGGGGTAGAGTTAAGGGATCTAAAATATGGTCATGCAGAATAATGCATTAATGTGCGCTTTAAGTAGCCTACTAATAAACAGTTGATATGCTAGTATGCATGCTTAGTGAGAATTGGTCCTTAAAATAATGTTACCAAATAAACATACAATAAACATGACATTAAAGCATTTCTTCATAGCGATTTCAGTTTGTCTCTCCAGTCACATATGTCACTTCACATTTATTAATATATTCTTACACTCTGAAAAATGCTGGGTTAAATACCACCCAGTGCTGGGTAAAATAGGGACAAACCCAGCAATGGGGCTGTTTTGACCCCGGGTTGGGTTTACTACCAGAAGGTTGGGTATAAACATTAACCAACCTTGGGTCTCTCTCAAAAACAGCCCAGGTGTGGGTTTGTCCTATTTACCTGAACTGGTTGTTTTAAACCAGCCATTTTTTTAGAGTGTACAATAGATTGCTTTAAAGCAAGCATCGTACAGTACTCAAACATGAACAACACAGAGCCACGTGTTGCCTTGTATATTAAAAGTCCGACTCAACCTCGAATATAAAGAAGCTTCTCCTAGTTGGTGTTTTTACTTGCGTCTGACCTCAACAGACTGAACAGAAGAAATCAGCTGGAGATTACACCTTTTGTATAATCACCTTGGACCAATGGTAGGTTGACGGTGTTTACCCAACCCATGCTCATTTGAAATATGCACTTGTGATAAGGTTTTTGCAACATTCCGCGGTAGTTTCAAATGAAGATGTCCAGTGAGTGGCGCTTAAAGATAGCCGTAGCGGACAGTAGGTGGACCGTCCGCCTTATTATGACATTGATACAGGCACATATTAGAAAACCCATATATGTGAAGCTGTACATGTGACGCTAACATTCAAAAGTATCAGTTTTCAAAGCTCGCAGCAAGCTAAAATTGTTTTTAAGTCATGACATAATATTGTGCAAGAAATTAAATTTCTTAATTGAAACTCTGGCCCTCTAAATCATACTTTGTGTGGAAAGGAATAAAATATGTCAAATTTTACTGCCTCTAGTTTTCATTCAACTGGAAACTGCAGCGATTCGTATACATACATATAGGCACGTTTTTTTGAAGTTTGCAGAAATGTAGATAGAAGCATGTATTTACAATGTACCTGTGTTGCAACCGTTTACCTGTCAAATTGTTTCTCCCAATGGCAACTCCGAACTAACTTCATTTTGGTCTGATTTTGTTTGTAATGACATCACATAAGCTCATTCTTTGATTTCGCTTGAAGTAGCCTACATCAGGGCCTTAATGGCCAAAGCACAATTTACCTGATGTGTGTTCTTGTGCGGTTCTGACAGTAACAAACCTCAGTACTCATGGGGGCAATATAGAGTTACAGTACACTCGTACATGAAACCAGGTATGCTATTATTTAACTCTTATAAACACCTACTTTACATAAGAAACAAACTAACTAGCCTGCTATGCATAATGGGGGTTTCCTAAAGGGGGCAAAATGTACATTTCAGATGTATTTTCTGAAAAGTATATGAAATATAACTTATAGGAACAGTGATCCTATGGCAGAGGTTTCAAGTCAACAGTAGTACACTGATGTTTCTCCCTCGAGTCATGATGAGTCGGTTGGTTACAACACTTCTTGAGTCACCAGAACTGAAGAAACAGTTTGAACTTGGACCAAAAACTGATGAGTTGCTGATATGCGTATGCGTGAACCAAGCAACTGACTTGAACGAGGGTTCGCAACGAAAACTTTGCATGATGTCTCATTGTTTATGTAAAAAGTGAGTTGATGAAGAATAGTTAATTCACTTTATATTCTTTAGACATGTAAAACCTCTGTGTTTCACGTCATTATTAGATGCTTTAATAATAGAATTGCAAATGCGTGACATCATTGTGTGATTATGCAAATGAACTGCTGATCATTTCAGCCAACTCATTGAAACAAACTGTCAGAAAGAACCAGTTCACTGGAAAGAATCAGACTTCTTATCACTACCGTCTAGGAGAAACAAATTGTGATTTGATTGTGATTTTTCTTTCTAATTAGCTCATTAGAATATTACACGTGAGGATTATTTTAGTATTAGGTTATGGTAGTGGAACTTGCTGAAAGCAGCTAGATTTTTTGCGATACATGTACAAAAAGTCACTCTTATTCCATAAGCACACGCAACTGGAAAATAAATTCAGAGACTTTGATGTGTTTCAACAGAGACATTTTGCACTGATGTCCAATAGCACATTCCTGCTATCAAAGGCACGAACCACAGACCTTTTCAAGCCTGTGTTTTTTGCCACTTGAAACTCTAAATGCTTGGCAACGGCATTAAAAAGGCCTTCTTCAGTTTGCTGGCAGCAAGGAAAAAGTTTGCATTGATGTTATGTTTGAGTAAGGGTGTGGGTGAGTACAAGAGCGTCTGCATGGGAGCTACAGGGTGGTCAGTCAAGTGTGCCAGACTTATAGTATGTTTTCTCTTTAAAGTCCTTCAGCATACTTGAGAATTACAGTTGACCTACAGTCTTACGGCTTTCACCTTCCCATCTAGAATTGGATGTTTGGATGAGGTTGGGACCTGGGTCTTGGCTGCAGCTTGTTTAGAGACTCTTGTCTACTGGTTCCCCTGATCTGTGCCCATTACCTGTGATGTTCACAAAGATGACTAGTTGGTTTCTTTTCACTTATGTTATTTTCTATGACATTATTAGGATGTTGCAACCCAGGTTCATTGGAAATACATGACTCTGGCTACATTTCTGCAAAAATGTACCTGAACAATCACTGCAGTTTCCATCCGAAATGAACTCTAGTGGCAGTAAAACTCCAACATCTTTTGAACCTATAACACAAATTATGATTACAGGACCAGATTATACTCAACACACCTTTACCATACTGCATGATTCGTAAAATAATACATTTTGACATTTGCATCACACAACCAGCTCCATACGTGTGGCTTTTCTGGCATAGTAAACTTGCTCAGTAGCTCACCTGGTACAGCATTGTCTTAATCATTACATCACCAATAATGTTTCTTATATTTAGTCTAAACTCTAGTAGTTTAGACTAAATCTAAACCTTTAGTCTAAACATTACAGCTGTAATGTTTGTGTAACTACACATATGTAACAACCCACTGAATGGTATGTGTAAATACAAGACATTGGTAACAACAATTTTTGGGAATGAAAGTCCCCGGTGACTCAGGACTAACAGCACTTTTTGGTAAAAAAAAAAAGTGTTACACTTTATATTAAGTAAACAATTCCTATGGATTTACCATGTAATTACTCTGATGTTACACAGCAGCGGCCAGTAAGTTAAGCTTTACATATAAATTGTGGTTGGTGTCCAGAATGTTAAATTTTATATTAAGTGGACAGTTCCTGAGGAGTTACCATGTAAGTATACTGGTATTACAGTGGTGCACCAACTTGAGATCCAACTCCTCCCACTTTACATATCCCTAAACCTACGCATCTCCACCCCTGGATCCCATTTCCACCCCTAAAACTACCCATCTCCACCCCCTGGATCCCATTTCACCCCATAAACCTACCCATCTCCACCCCTGGATCAAATTGTTCCAATTACTCTTATACATATTTTGTTGTTACAAAATGTAGTTATATATGTCCTGTTACACATGTGTACTTACACAAACCATTCGGAGGGTTGTTACACGTGTGTAGTTACAGAAATATTACAGCTCTAGATAATATGTACCAATGTGTACTTACACTGTGGTTACATACTACGTACACATCTAGTTACTATGTAAGTACGTGTCTTAGGGCCACTAAATATAATGTGGGACCTATTGGCTGTTTATTTAGTACTTATAAATCACATATTCTGCATGACCATATTCTACATTCCTAATCCTACCCAATACCTAAATTTAACAACTATCTTACTAACTAATAATAAGCAGCAAATTAGGAGATTATTGAGGCAAAAGTCATAGTTAAGGGTTTGTTAATAGCAAGGATTGGACCTTAAAATAAAGTGTGACCAAAAATAAATAAACAAATGCTATGGAAGTCAATGGCTACCATAAACGCGGTTGCCGTACCAACATTCTCAAGACTATTTCTTTTGTGTTCAGCAGAAGAAAGAAACTCTGGTTTGGAACAACTTGAGTAAATGATGACAGAATTTTCATTTTTGAAAACTATCCCATTGAGACTGCTTACTCGCAATGTGTTGGCTAGGCTTCTGCATTTTCATACTTGCATTGAGTATTTTCTGGATTCTCACACAGCATTCTGGGACTGTTCTGAACCAGAGAAAACGTAAAGCGTAATTATAGGGAACTGCACAAGCTTCCTCCTCATGTCCTTCTCAGGTCAAACTAAATATAAAGCAGAGAAAAACAATATTACATCTTTCACTTTGTGCCTAAGCCCGATAAAAGCCCGATACAATTTTTTTTTTTAGAGAGGCTTTGACCTGTTTCTCTTCTCATATAAAAACAAAAGCTGTGTGTGCTGACAGCTGCAGCTCCCGCTCCCCATAGAGAGCTGACAGAAAGCTTTGAAGAACTTGACCTTATGGAACAATAAAACGCCACCATCAAACACTCTTCTAAGACAGGCCACTGACCCCGAGAACCAAACGCCTGCTTGAGAGTTCAGTCCGTGTGTGTGTGTTGTCACTAAGCTTGCTTTTGAGCACACCGTTCAATCAGTTGTATTGGTCAGTTTGCAGGGTGCACTTGCAAGAGGATCCACTTTGATAATTGCTCCATCTACGATATCACGAAACATATTTATACAATGGAAATGTGTGTCTGTTGAAAGAAACATGCTCTTTTAGCTTTCTCTCCAATAAAATGAACTTAGACATCAAATTGAACCTGTTGCTAATTGTAGATATTGATATAAGACTTTCTACTTTTTAAAGAAAATAGACATTGTTGCCTGTTTTTTTTCTTTGTTTTTTTAGAAATGTCTGTCTACTATTTCTATATAATATATGCTGAAAATACACTGCTTTATACATTGCTCAGGTATTATATATTAACCAACATAAAATCAGTTGTACTGCTGCATCAACACAGTAATCACAATATAGTTATTTCAAATGCATGTTTAATTTAGAGCAATGTTGTTTTAGTATCATTGAGATATATTATATTTTTAATATTTTGAATTAGATTTTATTTATATATATATATTTCTTTTTATAGTTCTGAAAGCCACACATGGCTATGTGGACCAATGACTTGAATTAAAAGTGCTCAGTGTAAGAAAGTAATAATAAACAAGTGTTTCTTTGCTCATAAATGAGGTTTAAGTATGATGGATCTTAAAGGAATAGTTTAAATTAAATACAAGTTCTATGTAAATAAATTCAAATAAAGTGAACAAGCAAAAGCTGTAAAATACACTGAGGTTTGAGTTCTTTATTGTGCAGTCCTTCAGTTGTGCAGTTGGTCTGCATTATGATAGGGAAGATCTGTCCATTTTAAGGGCATTTGGAATGAAAAAGCAAAAAGTTTGATAAAGCAGTGTTTGTAATCAAATGTATTCATGAATGATTGATCTCATTTGAAATGCAGAATCTAATTTGAGTTTATAATATCGACCTGTGTGGCTTCAAGAGAGCTAACTTCTGTGATACTTCTTTCATGTTGATCCTTTAGTTTGTTTCAAATTTTTAAGATAACTAAATGTCACAGTGGGTTATGTATATTTCATGTTAAGTGTATAATGTAGTGTGCAGAATATTTAATGTTACATTATTAGGACTGTCCTGGCTGGATGTTCACACTCACTACATCACTTCAAATTATAGCCAAAATATGTTCATGCTAAAGATGCAAAAATTACAATATATGTTTTGGTTATAAAATAGAAACAAAACTACTAGTACCTACTTAAGGCTGTCTGTTTTGTAAAAAAAAAAAATAATCAAATTCCAAATAGACAGCTGAATGGTTTGGGACAGTTTATATAAAGCAAAAAACTGTCGTGGTTAAATTGTATATATATATAATATATAGATTATATTATGTTATATATGAATAAGTATTTTTAATCTATGAGATATTTCTCAAAAATTTAAACAAATGAATAATTAACAAATGAAGGCATAAAAGTGAAATAAAAATTACCTGAATATAACCTGATATTCACTTCAAGTCGTCACATTACTTTTTATAGCACTCTAAACAACACAGATTGTTTCAAAGCAGCTTCACATTAATAAACCGGACAATAACAGTATTAATTATTCAATTTTGAAACAAATTCAATTCCAGCTGCAAAGCAGCTTTACAGAAGACGTTAAAGGGATAGTTCACCCAAAAATGAAAATGTGATGTTTATCTGCTTACCCCCAGGGCATCCAAGATGTAGGTGACTTTGTTTCTTCAGTAGAACACAAATTATGATTTTTAAGTCCAGCCGTTGCAGTCTACACAAAACGATCGGTTTGTGTGAGAAACCGAACAGTATTTATATAATTTTTGACCTCTAATACACCACTATGTCCAACTGCCTTGAGCGTGCACACGGCGCATCAATGTGTCGTCACGAGTCGCAGGGTTTAATTTGGATTTGTCTGTGCATGTTTTTTTTACTTTCATAGATTTTGTTACCATTGCCATGCATTATACGACTGATAGACTGCAACGGCATCTTGGATGCCCTGGGGGTAAGCAGATAAACATCAAATTTTCATTGGATGAAAACATTCCCTTTTACAGTTGTCTTTATTCAGCTCAGTTTAGTTAAGTGTTGATTCAATTCAGTTCAATATCAATGTCATTGGTCAGGGGCGGACTGGCCATCTGGACGTTCTGGAGAAGTCAGTCGGCCTTGGCTGGTTCATCATCAAATAAAAAGTGTCAGATTAAGTGATGTTGACGGCCGACAAAAGGGGGCACTAATGCAATCTATTTTTGCTTATAAGAAGCCGAAACTGACGCGAAGGAGAGTGGGCTCGTGATGGCAAGCAAAAGACGTGAAGAGGCGGTTGGGAGAAGCTAAAAGGAAAAAAAGCGAACAGTTTTTACATTTTTTTTTTTTTCCCAGGTTACCTTTGCCCGCCTCTCTCACTATACACAGCATGTAGCCTATAGCACTGTAGTAAAATCCCAGGACACCCCTACTCCCAACGTCCACTTCTATTTATCACTCCGCATTGTCTGGCATGAATATTCCTTTATAAAGACAGCAGCGATTCTACAACGGGTTACATTTGAGAGCTATTGAGCTAGAAAAGAGTGTAAATGAAGTAGCCTATAAGGTGATTAGTCTGATTAACATGACACACACACACACAGGAGGAGAGGAAGAGCGAGACATATGAATACTCAAAGGAAGAATTCTGTTGTTTCAGTTTCTAGATTCTAGGGTTTATGTTTATCAGTGTATATAACATTTGTGCAGTCTGGTCTTTGCATGTAGATTTTAAGTATTTTAGTTCATAAATAGGCTAATACATTTAGTTCAATCCTCTGTTGAAAAAAAAATAGAAACCATCACATAATTTGTAATGGTTTTACTGGTTTTAATGGAAAGTGTAATGGTGCCTGTTGGTCTCTACTGGTAATTGGTCACCTTCTATTCATGGCTTTTGTTAAAGCCACTAAATTCTATTGGAATATGTCCCAAAACACACTACAAGAAACAATTTTTTATTGGTTTTAATGGTTAAAAGTTGATGGTTTGTGATGTCTGTAATGGTATTAGTAGTGGAAATCATTCGATTTTTTTGTGATGGTTTCTATTGTTTTTGTCAGCAGGGTCACCATGGGTTTTGTAATGGTATTTGCCATAAATGCGATAGGATGTCTGTAATACTGTGAGATAGTAGCGACTGTTTGTAGTTGTGCTGGGCCTATTTGGGAGAAAATCCAGGGCCGTTTTTTACTCCTAGTCCGTCCCTGTCATTGGTGCAAAGTAAAATTTATTATACAGCTCAATTCAGTTCAGTTTTGATAATATTAAGGATGATTAAACCCCAAATTAGCAAGTCACAGGCTTACCCTTGTACATTCATTCATTCAATTTAACTAAATTAAACTAAAATTTGGTCTTTTAGACTGATCTTTCCTCACAGATGTGCTTCAATTAAGATGATGCAATCAAAAAAATTGGAGGACATTTTCTCACTCACAGTGTTGGCATAGTTACTGTTTTGCTTCTGCATGGTGAAATATCATCTCTAAAAGTGGATTTCACCAGGTGGCTTCTCTCATTCAACATTTTAGCAGTCCATCAGGCGTGGCCCCACTCCACATGTTCATTTTTGCTTTCCACTCCTAGAAATGCGTTGACAGTATAGATTTGAGGTCAGGGACGGGGCAAAGGTCAAGCTCCTGCTGCTGACATGAAAGTCGGTCTAAGCACACCTTATTCTTTGTCTCTGTCGTTCGTTTCTGAGAACAGCTGTATCTTCACAATCTGGGGCTCATCGGGACAAAACAAAAGCCATGTGTTAATTACCTTTGAAGGTGTAATGATTTCAGGGCCAGGAAGATCCTTCATCTGGTTTCGGATGTAGGGCCGAGAGAAGGCTGTGCTTTCATGTCTGGTTACAGTTTGACTTATTTTATACCTGCCTGATGTGCGCATAGCCTGTGGGAAAATGGCTCAAATGCCTGCTGCACCAAAGCATGTTTAGATTATGTTTCTGACAAACAGAAGTGATTCACTGTTTTTCATATAAATCAGCATATTTCATAAAAATATGTCATTGCATGACCAGTATATTTTATATTCAGAATTAAAAAAATGCAATACTAACTAAAATCTCTAATATAATACTTTTCTATTTGTTCTATTACAAAGTATTATCATCATAGTAATTTGAGTGAATATGTAACAGACAAATGTAAATTCAGAATTTAGTATTTTGTATGTCTGTCTATTGCTTGACAACAGCACTCCAGCTTACATGAATTTGCTTAAAACCTACCGATTATGTTTTCCAGCATCACTACAAAATGATCCAAAGAGCAACTTTGTGCTTAAAGCAGAAATGGGTTCACATAAGTGAACATTACATAAGTGACTGAGAGTTTGATACTACTTTTACGCAGCATTTAAATAGGAATAAGAAGCTCTTATTGAGTAACTTCCAGTTTTTAGACATATTGTTAGGTACTTTGTCTACTTTTTCTCCACCATCAAAAACAGTTTTAAACAAAGCCATAGCATAACCAACCGTTTTGATTTCTACTCTTGAAAGAACCAGTGTTTTTTTAAAAAGATTCAGTTGAGTGAATGATTCAGTGACAATCACTTGTTGTTACTTTCTGACATGGTGATGTTACCTGCAGAAAGCATCACTGAAAAAACTATACTAATATACAGACTGACAGTCTGTCTGGTAAAAACACAGATACACACAGTCAAAAGTTCCATATCGGCACTCTTGTAATGATACTCAGCCAATCAGATTCAGGAGCTAACTGTAAAAATATAGGACAATATTTAGTATATATTTACAGTGCACAAGATTTGTGAAGAAGTGCATTTGGACTTGTTCTAGTATGTGTGACATGAAAACGGTGATGGAGCCCATGCCACTGCATGCACACTATATTTGGGGGGGGGGGGGGGAAATCATCACTCATGCATGAGTGATGATGGTGTCTATGTGGTGTGAGTGGATGGCTGATGTATGCCGTTTACGTTGTTGCGTAAACTGCTCATCAACCTTTTAATGGTAGAATAATCCTTAGTAATTTACTAAACCGTTCATACCTTGTCTACAGTGAAAACTAGCTGTGCATGGTGAAAAAAACATATTGGTCCAATTCATATAACAAGAATCGGTGCTCCCATTATCAATCAATGAACAAGCTTCAGAATTAAGATGGATTTGTTCAGCTAAAATCAATTCAATACATTTAAATAATCAAGAAAGCATACATTTGCAAATTAATGACTGATTACACTTTGAAACATTGTTGATATCTCCTTTGAAAATCATATTCTGTCCTGAAAATAAAGGAGACACATTTGAGATTACTGGCATGAGAAAGATCTGTAAAGAGACTTGGGAAGAAGTCTGTATTTGCTTTCCATTTAAATGTATTGCTATGAAAAAGATATTAAAAAGTTATTGTTGGTGTTTCTTCTTTCATACAAAAATAAAGTGATCAGGAGAAAGGACATAACACTAAGACTTCAAACAGACGATTTTCTGAAATACCTCGGAGGATTTTTCGCAGAGCGATGCCATGCCAAGATGAGAACGCTGATGAACAAAGAGTAACATCAACTAAGCGCTCAGATGTCAAAGACAAAAACAGAGATGCTTATTCCAGGAACCTAAAAGTACATTCCCAGAGCTGGAAACATGGGTGGAAAGTAATCAGGCTCTGGAATGATGTCATCTTGATGAAAGACATCATCAGGGAGCTGGTTGGAACTGGCACGGTTTGGCGCAAACTGAGCTACATCATATATAGCACAACATCAAAGCAGGTGCCAGGCTCTTAGAAAGGCCTGATATGTGCCAGCAGCAGTTATGACTATGACATATGACATCTCACTGGCACAGGACAATGGGCTTTTGCGTTATGAAGACATATAAATGCTGTGTATTTTGTAGCATTGAGGAAAACATTCTGAAATTTCACATGGAGAAATATGGCTTTTCAGGGGGCAAATACCTATACTGAGTGTCTATTTAAACTAAGTGTCTTGTTGTTTACACTAACTCCACCCACCAAACCAGTCCAACAACTGGCAGGGTCCCGCAAGAATGTAAAGACACTCGATTTCACTTTTGACTGACCTGAGTTTAAATTCTCTTTTTTCTTCTAATTCTTATCAGCTCAGAGTGTGAGTGTATTGTCAAATTAAGACAATAGCTGCGTCCCAAATGACGCACTATACACTATGCGTTTATACACAATATGTACTTATGCAGTATGTACTCAACCGTGCAGTGTATGATTTACATAAATGGAGTTAATGCAGTTAAAGGCATTCATAAATGGAGTTTGATAGTGTTACGATCCTTCAGAGCTAGGAGACGAGGAGACGCAGGAGTAATTCAAACAAACAGACTTTAATAAACAAAAAGGCAGGGAACATCGGGAACATAGGATACATGGAATGATGGAAACTAGGAACAGAACACTCTTTAAATACACCACTGCATGAGGGGATAACGATACACACCTGAGACAAATGAAACACACTATGAGCAGGAACAGTAAGATCCAAATATGGGCACAATCAGAACACGGGAGAAACTGGGTCACGTGGAGCACATGGGGAACAAAACACAACACGGGAACTCAAGGTCAGTCCATAGGTGTGACACTACCTCCCCTCCTGGAAGACGCTCTGGAGGCCTCTAAGGACAGGCTTACCCAGGACGGACAGCCTCCAGGGCAGGACCAGGTTCCGGGAGCATGCATGGCGGCGTGTAGGCAGTTCAGGGAGCCATGGCGGAGCAGGCAGACTGGGGAGCCATGGTGGAGCAGGCAGTCCAGGAGGTCATGGCGGAGCAGACATTTCAGGGGGTCATGGCCACAACGGCCAGAGCTCTAGAGCCCCCCCCAAAAAAAAATTGGGGGGGGGGGAATTCCGGGTTCTGAGGCCTGAAGTAGGAAGCCAGCAGAGGGTACCTTCCTGGGCTTGATCGGGAAACTGAGGCCATCCCATGGGCGGACGGGGGACCGGAGCCTCCGGGATTAACTGGGAACTGCATCATCCCTGGGATGGACGTAGGGAACTGGAGCCATTTCAGGAGCAGAACCGAGTGGCTGGAGAAGACATGGAGCAGACCAGTGAATGGAGCTGACACTGGAGTGGACTCAAGGGCTGGGACCAACAGTCTCTTTCTCTGCATTTTCCTTCTTTGAGCAGAGGTGAAGGAGACAGTTGCTGTCAGCTGAGGGCTTGGGAGTGAATCGGTCGCCGGCGACCTCGACTTCCGAGCGGCCAGCAGGCTTGTCGTTGGAGAGGCTGGCGGGCTTGACGGCAGCCTGGTTCTGAATCGGGGGTGGACACTCTCCAGACACCGGAGGATACCTTCCCTCCAGCTCAGTCCAGTGGTGTCTGGGAGGTACACGGGGCGATAGTAATTAGCCCCGATCCAGAACAGCGAGTTGAGCGTGGCGTCGTCTAACGCCGTAGCCGCGGCGAGCCCGCCAACCGAATTCCTGGTGTACTCAACAAAGAAAGAGATCTTTGGGATGGGGGCGAATCTCGCGGCGGTTTCTATGATCGTGGGGGGAAAAAACAGAAAACAAAAATAGAAACGGAACGGAAACAAAACACGGGGAGAAGAGGCGCCACTTACTATTTGAAAGATTCGGTGTTCCATCACAATCCTTCGGAGCTAGGAGCGAGGAGACGAGGAGTGGCAGGAATAATTCAAACAAACAGATTTTAATAAACAAAAAGGCAGGGAACATCGGGAACGTAGGAGACATGGAATGACATAAGACCCCGAACGAGGAAACTAGGAACAGAACACTCTTTAAATACACCACTGAACGAGGGGATAATGATACACACCTGAGACAAATTAAACACACTAGGAGCAGGAACAGGAATAACCTAATATGGGCACAATCAGAACACGGGAGAAACTGGGTCACGGGAAACACATGAGGAACAAAACACAACACAGAAACACAAGGACAGTCCATAGGCATGACAGATAGCCACTCCCACTTCGCTATGTAATTAAAACGGCGACAGTGAGTGAATGAAGTGCCCAACATTCCACACTTTTTTTCTGGTTATTTAAGTGTATCATGCAGTTATTTAAAGTTCTCTTTTTGGAATTTTTAGTGTGAACACACTAGTCTACACTATAAAATGTCATAGAATAGTTCATAAGTTTGCAATTTGGGACACACCTAATATCGAAAAGTGAAATAACAGTTATTTAAAAGCACACTTTGCGACACGTTGATGCAACTGCCACTAGTTTTAGATAACATCTAGGTAACACTATTTACACTTTTTTCCATTTATCACTTAGTTAATTGCACTTAGTGTAAATAGCATCTAGTTATATTTGCACATAAACCTCTTCCATGTATATAACATTTTCCAAAGAAAATGTAACCAGTGCTTGCTTATGCAAATGTTACTGCCATGACAGTAGCCTACAGTATTGAAATAGTTGCTATGTGCTTGTTCTGCATGTTTTTAGCATGTTGCTCTGTGGTTGTTATGCTATTCTAGGAGGTTGCTATGTGGTTGATTACAGGGCCAAGACAAACAAGCCCACCCCCATGTTTCTTTGATATTCTGGTCTATAGATATCTCAGATTTTTTAGCTATTGTATTGCACAATAGCCAGGTAAAGTATGACTAAGCAAATACTAAATAAAATACATTAAATGCAAGGCAGTATAAAAGCTTTTCCTTTAGAATTTTACAATTCAGATTCAGTAAAGTCCTTCTGGAGACTGGTCAGCATCAGATGAGAGTGGCAGATGCACAGCAATGCCAATCAATACACCTGAAGCTAACATTTACTTTCCACCCCCATCTTATTTCCACCTATGAGAGGTCAAGAGTGTGGCACTTCTGTCGAGTCATTTCAAAGGGGCCCACATCACTTCATAGACAGCCACGCAGAGAACCGCGTGCAGGCCAAGCAAAACACTTTTCGTTGGAAAATACAGTAGAGTGCAGAACTGGTTTCGCTAACAGCACAGGAGCACATTTGATGTGGTTTTACTTAGATATGTCAGAAAAGGGGGCCTTCTGCAAAAAATCACTAATGCAAACAGACAAATGGTTAAATAAAAACAGGATTTGATCTGCCACTTTAAAGGTTCCTCTGCCTGTTTATTCCCCCTAGACATAGATCAACCAAGTGTGATTCCATTTCTAAATACCCACATCCACACAAACAAATTATCCAATATTATCCATACAAACAAATTAGTCATCTCCCATTTGAACTAGTATACAAGCTGTCAACTTTACTCTCATAATCTCTCTATGCCAGGGTACGTGAAAGGAAAGCTGCACAGTCTTGAAGTAGTTAGTCTTCCTTCATGAAATGGGGCATCATCTGCAACCAATAGAGACACTCTGGTTACGAAAGGAGAGCCTGTTTGACAGATGTCTCCTGCTTCTTCTTACTCTACTGAAGTCCACTTCCTAGATGGCACCTCATGACTTATGTTTATGGCCAAGGTTGTTTACTGATTCAATGGAGTGCACACAGAACACATTAATGGAGCATGCAACACGCCAAAAAGACCTGCAAAAAAAAGTTGTTTGCTTGGTTTTATGATGTACGTATATTACAACATCTGATGCTCTGAAATATGATCGCAGGATTTCTCACTGGGATCTTATATCATGTTACTGATTAGGATTCTTCAAGCTTTACTGGATTATCATACCCAGGCTCTTTGTAGATTAATACCATCAAATGCAGAGTCAAATTCAAGTGCGACTCCAACGACAACCTGAGATGCAGTCATGCACACTTAACCCTGACACCATACCGAGACGTTATACTTGAACTCAACCCACCCCCAAAATTGGGTACCACTTTAAAGAAATCTGTTGAAGAAACTTCTTAGTGAATTACAAAGGTTTTATAGATGGCGATCTCTGCTTTGTTCTTGGAATGAGGACTTCCACCTGTTTCTGATGATGGGAGCTGGAGCCTGTCCCTTTTAAGAGCTTGATCCTTCTTGATCTCTTTGATGTAACTTGACCTAACAGTTCCATCGAGAAGAATTTGATGATTGCGGATGGACTCTTTTAACTAGCTGCGTAGGAGATATGAGAATTGAGCAAAATATAGAGTAGAGCCAAAGGAAGGATGGTTAAAAAATTGGGTTAGAAAAGCCTAACAGCGGTAAAGGCAACATGAAACACCAGTTGCAAACCATTTCATGTAATTAATCTGATGGGTTTCCACACTAAAGAAGATATTTAATAAGAAAACATATAGTATTAGATATTTTTCCCCCATTGGAGATTGATTAGTTTGTGAAAATAGGCATTACATATCAGAATGGTAGCTGGTGGTAAGAGGGGTTAAATGTAAGAGCAATTTATGCAGGAGGTTTGATTGATTAAACAGCCCCTACTGGTCGATGTTGTAAATACACACTCTCAGAAAAAAATGTGTCCAGAAATTGTACCTTTAAGCCCAAAACACACTGCACGATTTTAGCAATCAAGATACGTCTGCAAGATGTCTGTTAAAGATCTCTTGATCTGGAAAGCATCTGCCGTTTACAAACATCTTAAAGACATCTAATAGACGTCTATTTGACATCTAAAAGGAAACGTCGCATTTTTATTGGTTGGTCAGTAAACGTGGATCATACCAGCAAACACACTGTGCGATGATCACGCTTTATCGTAGGCTGTATTTGGTCACAAGACGGTGACACTACTCGTCTTTGAACCTCTCTCACTGTACAACACAGGACCACCGATTAGGAGCCACGATCATAGAATCACCACGATTGTTTCATGATGCCAATCTTTCATATGGGACAGCTGAAAACTGTGCAGTGTGTTTAGGGCTTTAGGAGTACAGTACAACTGTAAAACGTTTCCTGTCCCTGTGCTCTTGTTTTGTATATGGACTTTTAGTTTGTAGTGTTGTCCTGTTCCTGTTCCTGATTTACTTGCATTAAAGGGATAGTTCACCCAAAAATTTTAATTACCCAATGATTTACTCACCCTCAAGCCAGATGTATATGACTTTCTTCTTTCAGATGAATACAATAGGAGTTATATTAAAAAATGTCCTGGCTCTTCCAAGCTTTATAATTGCAGTGAATGGGGTTTAAGATTTTGAAGTCCAATAAAAGTGCATACATCTATCATAGCTTTAGGGTGGTTAATAAAAGCCTTCTGAAGTGAATCGATGCATTTTGTGTAAGAAAAATATTAATATTTAAAACTTTATAAACTGTAATCTTTAGCTTCTGCTAACTGTCGTACATGCGTACATGAAAGAGTGGCGTTCCAGTGGATGAAGTAGGCAAATGCAGTGATGAAAGCACAGTGGACGGAGCAAAACAAAACACCAGTAACAAATTAGAAGTACAAAACAAAGATTTGTAAATAAAAATGTTGGGGGATTTCGATATAAGCCAAGTGGAGACTTGGTTCTTGTGAGACTAGCATATTCTCACCAGAACTTATGAACTTTTATTGGACTTCAAAATCTTAAAACCCATTCACTGCCGTTTTAAAGCTTGGAAGAGCCAGGACATTTTTTAAATTTAAACTCTGATTGTATTCGTCTGAAAGAACAAAGTCATATACACCTAGGATGGCTTGAGTAAATCATGGTGTAATATTCATTTTTGGGTGAACTATCCATATAATATATTCAGATATGGTTTTTCAGCTGCCTTCTCAAACTTTTGTAGCAGCAGCAGAAGCATTTATATTCATAATATTTTTTTATAACAATCTCTTAATCTTCAGCAGAGAAGTGAATGGTGCTGACTGTTTCACAAAGACTGAATCCAGCTGATGCTCTCCATGTTTTGTATGATTTCCAGTGTGCTGCAGATGTCACACTTTCAGGTGCACACACTTCAGAGTTAATCAAACTCAGACTCAAACCCGGAGTTCACAGAATGTTTAGGGAGCATTTTGAACCCACTGAACCTGATCCTAATCAAGTTGGATTGGTTTAGTTTTGTCAACTTTAAGCCTACTCCGTAATTCAAAGTTTGTTCAACTAGCTTTATGTAACAAGCCACAGGTCTTGTCTTTCTCTGTATGTGGCATCGGCATGCTAAGTTTTGTTTCCCGTGTTTCTCTTGCCCTGTGCTTCTGGTTCTTCCCTTGTTGTCAGCGTGTCCATACCTGGACCATCCTCCCTAAGTTTCCTGCCTTTACTATCACAACCAAGAAGGCCGTCTCTTCTTCATGGTTTTTAGGGCCATCATTGTCTTCCCTGGGTTGCCTATTCCACCAGCTCCAACGTGGTCTCCTGCTCCGCTGTTGTGGTCTCTTTCTCCTCCGGCATCCCCTGGTGGTCTCCTGTTCTTCCAGCTCTGCCTTGGTTTCCTAGTCTGCCAGTGCATCTGTGGTCTCCTGTTCTGCCCATGGTCCTCTTCCACCTCATGATCCTGGTCCACCTTACCTTCCCCTGGTGATTTCCATTGACTCAACCCCCTGGAGGATCCTTCCCTGTCCTGTTCCCCTTTGTGATTTCCTGATCATTCTCACCTGTTTCTTGTTACTCTGATTAGTCCTTGGGTATTTAAGCCCTTGAATCCAGCTCTCCGCTCTTTACCTGACACAACAGCTTATTACTGGAGCAGTACTCTCAAAGGGACATCTCTGTAACCTTACGTACACCTGAAAGGTTCATAGGGTACATATTATTTACTATGCACTTAAAAAGGTAGGGTGGTAGATAAAGTACGAAGCTGGCTACTGCCTCAGTGACAAACTATTGTACCCCTCCGGAGCAGGTTATGTTCCAGGGTTTGTTCACTTCAGAGCCATCAGCGCATGCTTGACCTACTGACGAGCCTTCAGTGGGCGTGACAGATAGCGCACAACATTATACAATATTGCAATATAGTTATGTAATATAGCCTACTGATATATATATATAAATAATATATTATATATTATAGATATATAATATATATAGAGAGAGAGAGAGAGTTGTATGATATGTTAATTATAAAGCGTTAATATAAGTAATAAATAAGGTAATATTATTCTAATATGGTTATTATTTATTTTATTGGCATATATAACAGTTATAAAACACTATTATGACAAGGTAATATTTAATTTATTATATGAATAGTTTATTTGCAAAAACAGATAACTCAATTTTGATTTGGTCAAAAATCATGTTTTTTATGCTATCATGTTTTTATTGTGTCAGTTGCCTAGTCAAAATAACCCAACTGCAGTTTGATTGGGATTAACTGGAATGCACAATGAAAAAAACATGATTTCTGAAAATGGTTAAAAACTGAGTTATCTGTTTTTGCAAATGAACTCTTCATATATATTTATTATCATCTCACACATGGATCGGCATTTTCTACAAAGTATTTCTATAATAAAAAAATACATATCTGATATGACTTAATACATAATTATCATCAAATAAACAATATAATTCATATTCTCAATGATAAAGATACATAAAAAAAAAGAAAAAAAATAATCACAACCATCAATAGTGGCGATAGCACCAGCCATAACGCCCATTGAACAAAGAAGACGAACAGTCATGGGGCGCTTTTTTCTTTAAGCGTCCATTTCCATCGTGACTCGTCGATTCATCGGCTCTGTTGGAAGGTCTTGGAGTCTTAACCAGGAACATACTCGTGAAGTTGAATGAACCTACTCCCCAGATGCTTTTTTGGAACCACATACCTCAGTAACAAGGTTTGGGTTAATCAACCGAAAGTTCAGTTTTAGCTGAGGGTAATTTAACCGTGCTTTCTGGAATACACCCCAGGAGCAGGTCATAACAGAACCGGGTTTGATTTAAAACCGTCTTCACCTCGCTTTGTAGCAAACTCCTTTGTGATCTGATTATAATGTACTGAGTTCTACGCATTATGGTCTTGGACAGCTCTGCCAGGCAAGTTTTAAGCAGTAAAAAGAAAAATAAGCAGTATCTGTTGAGGGCACATGCAACTGATTGGAGCTTAAAGACACCTTTTGACTTCGATAGAGGTAGGTAAGAGAAAACGTTAGGAGAGAACATGAAGCTCCTGGTCTTTTTCAAATGCCCTAAGTCTCAGATTGCCCACTTGACTAGCATGAGTCACATATCTAGTGACTGTAGTGCACTGGGAGTTACGCAAATACCTGGTCTGTTCGGTATTAGTATCTCCCTACAATGTAATGTTGTATCCAAATGTCATGCTGCCATTTGACGGGGCCCCTTGAGAAGTGCAGCAGAATAAGATCCTCTGTGAGTGGATGTAATGTCTACAGTTCCAAAGTGATGGGTAATAAAATGGAAGGTATGGGTCAAAGTGACTAGACTCAATTAGGGACAGACCCTTTCCTCTTCCTGAGTCCCACCACATCTCTAATCTATACAACAGCTGTTTGGAGTTCTCCAATTGATACCATAAGTCCTGCCCCCCCCCTGCTGGTGTGACCTCAGTAGACAGATCCCGCCACCTCATGCTATAGCTCAACAGGAAGAGCTATGTGATGCGTACAGTACATCCCCCTCACTTTTCTGTATTTTCCCACAACTGAATTTTTAAAAGTATCACCCAATAAATGGAAATTGTCATCATTTACTCACCCGGTGTCATTCAAAACCCTCCTGACACAAATTATGAACACAAAGTTTTCCGCTCAACAGATCTTAGTCAGGTTAGATGCCATGCTGAATTGTATGTGGATGAAAACAAGGCTTTGAGGGACAGACTAAAAGTCTTTACAATAGCATGCACTGTATAAAGGTCCTAGATCACATAATTTCCAAAACATTAAAAACAGTTTTTTGGAGTTTTTGTCCACTTAAAGTTCTATTTTCTCGGAAAGATGTTTCGCCAGCTGAACATCTGGCATGCTGTTAAACAAAAGTACAATTCATCGAACACACTGTATTTCCGTCCCTTATAGCCTTGTTTTCATTCCTGTCAAAAATTAAACATGCTTCCCTTACTAAATCCCTGGACCCTTTTCACAAGACTGTGATGACGCATTTCAACGGTCATCAGCATCGTAAATCTTTGAAAGTTTTTTATATTTAGATTTTTTAAAAAGATGTACGTACATTTATAACACTATACTTTGTATTGTATCACATTTGCATCAGATTACAAAAAAACTAGTTAACGCTAATGCGAGGGTGTTTCTAATGTAGCGGGAGTGATGGTAAATTTGACTATCGTTATCAGTCTCTCAATTTTTTTCCTTTTATCGAAAGTCATGAAAACACTATCGTGGATTTTTTTTCTTTTGCTATTTGAGCAAATGCGAATGCAAAAACTGTCAAGCTTTACAAAGGATGCAAAGCACACAAAAAAGTAGCCTAAACAAGTTGTATGCCAGTGGCTCTTACCTTTTTGACTCAAACATATTCAAAACTCTATAGCCCTAAATTCAATTTTGCAGAACTTAATCTAATCGATAGCAGGGTCTCCAGCCCTTCTCCTGGAGAGCTACCCATCCTTCAGATTTCCGATGCAACCCAATAAAACACACCTGAAGCAGCTAATCAAGGTGTTCAGGTTACTTGATAATTACAGGCAGGTGTGTTGGAGCAGGGTTAGAACTGAAGTCTGCAGGACAGTAGCTCTCCAGGATCAGGGTTGGAGATCCCTGATATAAGGTTACTGTAAATCAAAGGTTCTCAACTCTTTTAACAAATGATTTTGCATTTGTCTTCCACTCATTTCATGATTTATTTTATAAAAGTAAGGTTTTTACAGATATCTTTACTCGCCATTTATTAGCTAGTAAAATAGAATCTTGGCATAGTTGGTAAAATGTAGATTTATTAGAAAAACACTCAAAGATAATAAGAACAACAGCACATTCGTTACTGAGTTTCAGTTGTATTATATATATATATATTATGTATATGTATACTGTGTGATGGAATATATAGATAGAATATATATATATTAATATAGATAAAGATATAGATGTCCTTTACTTGTTGTGTTTTTAGTTGGTTCAAGTTTCACAAGGACAGCATTTCCTAGTGGAGGTACCACGGGTGTAGAAAATCCATTAATTATCAAAATGTCCACTGACATCTCTACTATCAAATTAAGCCTACTGTGTGTATTTTTTTTTAAAACGTTTTTATTATTTTAAAGTGTTAGTTTAAAATGAACCTTTCATATTTAATCTGATAATTTTATTAGCCAAATGATGCTGATTTATTATTATTTTATTATTATTGTATTATTTATTTATTTATTTATTTGTCTTTACGCTCATGTCCCCAGTCTTTTGCAGCCAACGTTGGACAGACCTACCTATGGGCTTGAGTGTTTAATGGTCCATGTATCTACGTCTGAATAGTGTCTGATCTATTCTTCAAGTGTTTAGCATCTGAACAAAGGAGGACTCGCGGTAAGTGACGGAATGAATCGACGCCAATGGGCGAGTTCCCCCTTTTCCACGGCACTGCATGCATAAAAGTGAGAGCAGTGGTCTGAAACAACAGGCTTGTGTAAAGTTAAGGGTCGCGTTAACACCAGCCACTTGACACCCTTTTATCTCACCGCTCAATGGCCGATGAATGGCCGGAGCAGGAATCCAGCGAACCCCATTACATTAATGCGATGTGTGAAACACTTTAATGAAGACATCATTGTAAAGGCAGAGAGAACTAAAGGTCTCGAGTGAATAAAATAAAATTAAAATAAGCGAGATGAAATGAATAGAGCAGCACAAGCCTTAAACCGTGGTGACGAAAAGGGAATTTGCTTGTTTGACTGACAACGTGAAAAAAAAAAAGCATGGTTACACTTTATTTCGATAGTCCACTTTAGACATTCTACTAACTATAAGTAACTTTGTGACTACATGTCAACTACATGTCAACTAATTCTCATTCATTTGCAACTACATGTCTACTAACTCTCAGAGTAGACTGTTAGGGTAGGTTTAGGGTTAGTAGAATAAGTTGACAAAGAAAGTGTTAGAAGATATTAAGCAGACAGTCTACTAATACTCTACTAACTGCTAGTTGACATGTAGTTGCAAAGTTGCTTACTGTTAATAGAATGTCTAAAGTGGACTATCGAAATGAAGTGTTACCAAATGCATTTACTCTAGCAAGGAAACATTTAATTTAGCCACAAAAAAAGGAGCATTCCTGTAAGGTGCGGGTTTCCCTTCCGACTCCAAATCTATACAGCAGAGGGAAAGTCTGGACTGGGGCTTCATACGGGTGGAGGGTGATGACTGACTCCTTTGATCTTCAGAGGCCCCGTCAACAGACTCTTGTAGATAAAAAAAGTTGCGGAATCTCCATACTGACAAAAATACCTGCATAAGTTCGCAGTGAAGACATATGGGGAAAGTAAAAAAAAAAGAGCAAACTTCACTGGACCTAGTGGAGGAAACTCGTTACAAAAGAGTTGCATAAATGTTATATTTAAAGTTAGGCATCAAATAATACATTATAAAATATAAGTTCTATATTATATATAGATATATTATACTATATTATACTATCTTACCAAAGGTTGGGTTTGAGTCTCGTACCGGCAGGGATTGTACACTCTCAGAAATAGGCGGTACCTTTACAAAAGGTACACTTTTGTACCTATTAGGTTCTAATATGTACACTTTAAGGTACCAATATGTACCTTTAAGGTACCAAAATGGACCCTTTAGGTACAAATATGTACCTTTTGAAAAGGTACCGCCCCAGTGACAACTGTTGTACCTTAATTTCTGAGAGTGTAGGTGGGGGGAGTGAATGTACAGCGCTCTCTCCCACCTTCAATACCACGACTGAGGTGCCCTTGAGCAAGGCACCGAACCCCCAACTGCTCCCTGGGCGCCGCAGCAAAAATGGCTTCCCACTGCCCGGGTGTGTGTTCACGGTGTGTGTGTGTGTGTGTGTGTGTGTGCACTTTGGATGGGATAAATGCAGAGCACTAATTCCAAGTATGGGTCACCATACTTGTCCACATGTCACTTCATAACATTTATATAAAGCGCACACAATATTGCTACTTTATTATTAGGTTATATATATATATAGTAAAGTAGCAATATTGTGTGCGTTTTAGGTTCCACTGCCACTTGTAGATTCTCACGCTATTCGTGTTGCATATATTTATATATTTGTTTCCAATGCACGAAAGCCGGGTGTATCAGAAGAGTCTTATTCTCACTCTATAAATTCGCGTGGATTAGGAAACAGGCATTTCAATGCCAATAAAAGCTACCACATCAAGTAAAATATCGTAGATCAAAAGGACCAAACTATGGGCATTTTTTCAATAAATGAAAAGGACAGAAATCAGTGCGCCTGGATCACGCCCCGTTGCACTGCCCTCCACAGCGATTGGTCCATGCGAAAGAGAGCAGGATTAAAACCCAGAGCGCCTAAATACACAGGTATTGAACAGAAGAGCACGCCACAGTCCGTTTAAGAGTTTCTTGGCAGTGGAGGAACCAGTCTATTGAACATTAGAAAGAGAAAAAAACAAACATAAAGGACTCCTAAGTTTTGCACTGAGAAAGCTCACCTGTTCATCTCACTTAAGTTACTTAGGCTTTGTGTAACTGTTTTGCTGTTGAATTTTGTGTAACCGGTTCTGCAGATTTTCAGGAACCTCTCAGGATTTTTAGGAAAGCGCGATGGAGTGCAGGCGGCCGCAGAGGAGCATAAGGGTGCTGGATGTCTTTCACTGGGCTGTGATGCTGGGGTTGATTCAGTCCGGCGCGCTCGGTGCGAGGAAATTGCGCGGAGGGCGAAACCCGCAGCCGCGGCGAGCGCTTCCCTCCGCTCATTACCGGGACCGCACCGAAACCACCGAGAGCTTCTCACTGGATTTCACAGCTGTTGAAGAAAACATGGACAATTTCATGACTCAGGTGAAGAACTTGGCGCAGTCCCTCTACCCCTGCTCGGCCCAGAAGCTCGACTACGAGATGAAGCTACATTTCCTGGAGAATACATCAGTCACCTGTAACGACGGGACCCCAGCAGGGTAAGACAGCAAGCCGGTTAAAATCACAAACCTCAGGTAACCCAATGGTCTGCCAATTTAGTATATTTGGGCATCACAGGCGCATGCAGCACTGCATCATCTGCGCGCTCAGATTCATACCCGAATCTCATCCGTTATTTTTACTAAAGTAGGCTAGAATAAAACGTTTTTAACTTGCGCCATCAGTGTCATAAACTATTAACAGAAAGATTGTACGTTTCTTACATCGTCAGAAAAGAGTTATATTATTATGATCAGTTTTGGGGGGTAACGCATTACAAGTAACGCGAGTTATGTAATCAGATTACTTTTTTCAAGTAACTAGTAAAGTAACGCATTACTTTTTAATTTACAAGAGAATATCTGAGTTACTTTTTCAAATAAGTAACGCAAGTTACTTTTTTTTTTTTTTCAATTTATTGATTGACAGGTCTCCTGTCCCCATGTTGAGAGAAATCAGAAGATGTTACTGTAGTTCTAAAATAAATATGAATATGCATTCATTCATCTCACTCACACACGAAAAAAAAAACTGATTCAGTATTCCTCAAAATGCATAAAAATAATGCAACTCAGAATATGATGCAAACCTGCAATAATTATGTTTTATGTATTTAATCCCGTTCTATTAACCAATGTCTTTGCTTCTGACCTTCGATGATCCAGTTCAACCGTACTAATAAGCACAAATTACTCTAGACAAACATTTGCATGTCTTTGTTTATTGCTGAAGTGTGTTGAAATGTCTTCTTCTGCATTCTACTGTACGGATGTAAATGTACTTTCCCTTCAGCCTGAGGCGCATTCATTTCACTTTTGGTGTGAAAAGGCTTTTATATTTGCCAAAAATAGAACTTTTTTATTTTAAAAACAAACAAGCAAGCCCTGTCCAGATTTAAAAAGTAACGCAAAAGTAACGTAATGCATTACTTTCCATAAAAAGTAACTAAGTAACAGTATTAGTTACTTTTTTTATGGAGTAACGCAATATTGTAATGCATTACTTTTAAAAGTAACTTTCCCCAACACTGGTTATGAGTCGACTGACAGTACCTGTGGTATTTCAAACTATATGCATATGGCTATGTTTTTTTATACCCCTAAAGACAGTTTTTGTGTGTCCATCCACCTTTTCTCAACAATTTCTGTCATTGCTTCCTGATTTCACTTGGTGTTTCAAAATCAATTGCTTAAGAAAGTGCTTTGGCATCACTGCATTGGTTTTACTTAATCTAATGGCAGCAATTACAATTAAGTTGTCCATTTCAATTTGTTGACATATTCATGAATTGAGATGAAGTGAGAGTTTGTTGTCTAGTACAGTCTAAGTCAGTCTACATCTAATAGGTTTTGACATCCATTTATCTGGAGAAAGACAATGGCATGACACTTTCATGTCAAATCAAGATTTATTAAAACAGGAGTGTAATATTAATATCAAAACAATAATACAATTGTGGGATGAAGATGTCAGAGCAAGTTGTGCACGCCAGGACCAGGTTGAGAAGACTTGCAAGGGAATCACTAGAAGAAATAGTAATACAGTGACAGGTGGGTGGGGCTTGTGTTGAGTAAGAAGGAAATATGTGCTTTAATATGATCTATAGAGTTTACAGTTTATGCAAAATAACTGCATTGGAGTTGATGTGCAGCTGAGGTAGACATGACAAATATATAATAGAAATGCCTGATTTCAGTGACATCTCCAACTGGCTTTTGCAGACCTGCGACTGCTGATCTTTTAGAATCAATATCCATTTTATTTGATGCTATAACAGAAAAAAGCTGTCTATGTCTCTGAAAATGTCAGAGCAAGTTCAAAACCATCATGAGGGACACGTCGTCCCCAGAGTAGTGGTCAATCCTTATGGGTTTTCAATGACCAGTTCTGAAACATTAACATTCCTCCGCCCGCACCGTCCAAGTATTGCACCAATTTTCACTTTGTTTGGATTTTTGAATGCGTCACTTTTCTAGCATACCTGGTGACTCAACTCAAGATACTGAGGTCAAAACAACATAAGCTAATTGGCTATATTGCCCAATCACTATAGGGTATATAGGGAAATTCTTATAAGAGCGGGATATTGGTTGATTGGTTATATGATATTGGGGCAGTATATCGCTTGGGTTTAGACACTACAATATAACTACCATGTTCGAAATGACTGTTATGTACATTATTTACAATATGAATAATTTATTAGGCACCAGACACATCATTACATGACATACCTGAGCCTCTGCTGTCTTAAATTTAAATCTTAAGCACTTAAGTTAAAACGTTAGACTCTTGTAAAATGTAAAAGTGGGGACAGATGTACAAAAGTAGAAAATTTGATCCAGCTGTGCGTAAGTACGCTTTCCTTGCGACAGCACAGTGTATAGGTCAATATTGCCAGTGGAAAATAATCTAATAATAACGATATCTTGAAATAATGTAAAATCTTGTAAATCTGTCAATGTATCCTGTACCGCATTTCCTTATTTTACATGATAATTGTGGGTCTTGATCATACTATTCTCCAGCATCATTGTGTTATGAAACTACATATTATCATGCAACAAATAAAATCCTATCTGCTGCTATAAAGATTGTCAAACAACTGACATTCAAAAACGTGTTATATGAAGCAACTTAAGCCTACTTTATGCATATCACATTTATGCACATCACAGTGTTTTGGATTAAGGGATATCCACAGGGATATGGGTCTTCAAATTTGATTGCAGTTATAATTAACATTATTAATGCTACATACAAAGAATCGCATATATAAGAATTGCATATAGTAGCAAACCAGCATTAATTGATCATCTGTTTCTGAGATTCTGACTTGCAAATTCCTGATGTTCCCAATTACGAATCATAATTAATATGCTTGAGCAGTCTAGAGTTCTTTTATGCTTTGCAATCAGGGAATCAGAGCTGGCATAAACTCTGACTCTGGGAACATGCTCACCGTAGACGCTCTTCAATGCACCGAAGCTGCAATATTTTTTTGGCAGCAGCCTGCGTTCTTTCTCAGATCTGCAGTCAGTGCTTGTAGAGAAGGTCTCCTGTGGGTCGTGTGATATGCTGTTACACATGGATGGACTCCACTCATGGATTCCCCAAGTTCTCTGGAACTCAAAACCATTCCTATATACTACAGAAAACTATTTAGGCTTGTCCTAATCTTTCTGCATTTAAAACTTGTTCAGGTTAAGTTTCTGAGGGCTGGCAGACTTGTAGCCCAAGCTTTATAAGTTGTAATGTAACGAAGCATACATCGTTAGCGTGTAAGTAGTGGTGAGGTGGGTAACAGTGAGAAATGTACACCATATGCCAAAAATGTGGTCACCAGTGGCATAAACTGGATGCATATTTAAGCTGTCTTTAATTATGGCAGACTGATGCCCCTCAAAGTAACAAACTGAACCACAACTGTAACTTTTCTCACACAAGCAAAAATGACTGAAGTTTGAGATAGACTGAGTTTACACAATAGCTGAATGACCTCTTGTGGATACTGTGAACATTGCATAGAAAATCAAGTGTGAACTGAATGAAAATGTATTCTAGTATAATTTATAATAAATGCATCAGCTGAACTTTAGAGTGCTTTTTGACTCACTTATAAGACTTGAGTACGTTTTTATGTGTAATTTCAAATGAATTGAAATGTGGTTAAAGTTTAGTGTTGAATGTATTGACAAAAATGTATGGTATACTAAAATATACTTTAATGTAATTTCTATTGAAATTTGTATGTCACGTATTTAAATATATATGTTGTAACAATGTTGTAATGATGGAGATGCAATTTAGTATATTTAAAATATACTAACTTTATATGTAATATTGAATAACGCTATGGTTAAAAACAATCATATGTGCTTTAGGATGTTAGTCAACACATCAAAATAAGTGTATTTCTTTAAAACATGATGAAAGATTATTAAAACATGATTTAAAATGTACTTTAAAGCTAAAATTGACATTATTACAAAGTTCACTTTTTAAAAGTGTGCTTACAAATAGTCATAAGTACACTTAAGTGGGCCTTTATTTCAATAATATTATATCATCTGCGTGTACAGCTTATGTACATGCGCACACACACACACATACTTTTATGACCTGAATGTGCCGCACATTCACTCATTGTCTGTTTAGGATTAGAATAATAAAAAGTGTATTTTGTTAACAGATTACTTGATAAAAATAACAATAGGAACTATATTGAATACTTTACTGAATTTATAAAAAGGCAGTGCTTTGCATATATAAGTTGTAAGTATAGGTTTAATGCAAGTATCTGCTTTATTGCAGGTACTACCTGAAGGAGTCCAAAGGAAGCAGAAGGTGGTTAATATTTCTGGAGGGTAAGTGTGAAGCGTTCAATCATCAGAATAACTTTGGTAGAATTCAGACTATATTTTCACAGCATTGTGTGTATCTGTCAGGAAGATCAAGTAAGACACTTGTCTCTCTCTCTGCAGGTGGCTGGTACTGCTTCAACAAAGAGAACTGTGACAGCAGATACGAGACCATGAGGAGGCTCATGAGCTCCTCCAAATGGCCACAAACTAAGACAGGTTAGAAATGCCAACAGTCTTTCAACTGAAACTCCATTTCTAATAATATTACTTTAAAGGCTTATTCACACCCAGATCAAATTCTTGGCGCAATAAACACACATAAACTAGATTTCAAAATGAGATTATTCTAATTTCTGTTATTTTGTATAATTTCATAATGTATGTCTTTATTTTAACTTTAGGCACAGGAATACTGTCTTCACTTCCAGAGGAAAACCCACACTGGTGGAATGCCAACATGGTGTGAGTATCCCACTATGCTAAGTAAATATTCTGTTACTTCTCCCTATTTGGGTGATTTTCATAAAGATTTTGGACCTAAAATTTTGTTTATCACTTTTTAGGTTCATCCCATATTGCTCAAGTGATGTATGGAGTGGAGCCACACCAAAAACTGATCAAAGTAAGACAACTTGCATAACAGATGATACATTCATTAATATGGTATACACAGTTTACAATGCACAGATTAAATTTCACTTTAACCTGAGATAAAAAGAAGAATATTTTATGATTTTGAAAAAATTAATAAATAAACAAAAGTTTACAGACAAAATAAGAAATATTAACTTTTATAGGTAACTTACTCTTTATATACAAGATTTTGTTTTGTCCATAATTTCCATTCAGATCATTCTCAATCTACGTTAACATAAAAAACTGAACCCAATAACATGGACATCAATTTGTTGTCAATTCAATCCAATTTAATGCTAGCTCAAGTGTAAATTCATGAAATTCATACGATTTATTCATGATCATTTAAGTTGTAATGAAAAATGTACTAAATATGACTGGAATGTCATATTTACAATCCCACATGCTTGTAAAGCGCATTGGGTGTACAACAATACACAATAAAGTGCTATATAAATACATAATTCATTCTGGAATAGGGGTGGTATGTCCATGGTCAGGAATACAATAAGATCTTTTCATTTTATAATTTAATTAAATCATATATTTCATACGATTTTTAAAATCATATGGTCTCCAGCTTTTTTCTGATAGATGTTTCTTTTGTCTCACCAAGCTGTCATTTTGTTACGAGGCCGAACGAGACATGAGCTCCTGCGCTGTATCCAGTACTAGCAAAGCTTTAATAGAGACAGCGACGTGTTTCATCACTCAGGCAGGGTCGAACAATGGCAAACGGGTATAATGAGGGCAAGACAGAAGAGTAATCAAAAACGGGCGTGGTCGATAAGCGGCTAACAATATCCAGAGGGCTTGACATGAGGGGTAGTCCAATAACACGAGCTAGAGTCCAGGCGAGGTGCAAACACAGTCCGAAACGGCAGGCAAAGGGTTAACTTAAGATAAACAGGCAAAAATCAGGTACCAGGAAATCAGAAAACACGGCGAGACTAGACTAAGACTGGAACTAGAAACTAACACAGGGGAAAAGGCTCCGTAAAGTAGCTATCAACGAACAGTGATAAGTGCTAAACAATACTCGGCAGTGTGAAAGGGATCTGAGTGAGTGTATTCGTGCATGGATGCTGGATATGTATCCGATGACATGCAACATGTGTGCAGTGCCCGAGTCATGTATTGATGGTGACCGCGGGGGGGGGGGGGGGGGGGGTGGTGTGAGGAATTTAAGTTCATAGCGCGATTCGTGAACACATTTATTTGAACAGTCCGTAAATCATACAAACGCAATATTTTGAAATATTTCTTAAATAAAATTAATAATTAAAAATAAAAAACTATACTATTAAAAAATGTATTAATGTGGTACAAGCCTGAATTTTCAGCATCATTTACTCGCCGGCACACCATCAGTGTTTGCATTACCTTAGGAAATCATTCGAATATGCTGCATTTGCTGCTAAAAAACATTTCCTCAAGGGGGTCATATGATGCAATTTAAATGTTTCCTTTCTCTTTGGAGTGTTACGAGCTCTTGGTGCATAAAGAAGACGGTAAAGTTGTAAAGATTAAAGTCTCAAATCCAAAGAGATATTCCTTTATAAAAGTTAAGAGTCAGCCACACCTAGCTAAAACGTCCCAGGAGAGTAACTACAATGCCAGCTGTTCTGACTCACAGTCTGTAAGTACGTTCTATTTAAGGGATTTGCCACTGATGATTCAAACGCGGGTTTTGAGCAGTGTAGAGTAGCGTTTGTTTTTTGTCATTTCTCTGATCACAAGTGCAGACATGGTTTTATTTTTATGCGGCGCGATGCAATGCAACGCACCGCGTAAAAATACACATTTTTATAAGTCATTATAATCAGTAATTATTTCTCCACTGGATGCAACAAATGCCTCGTTTGTAATGGGTTTTAATGTTTATGTCTCACTGCTCTGGCCGGACAGGGCATCACAGTATGGTAAGGGGCGTAACATTTCCGTCACACGCTTGAGGTATTCGGCCAATCACAACACACTGGATAGCTGGAAAAGACGGGGCATAGAGGAGAAACAGTAATGTACAGTATGTGGAAAATAATGTGTTTTTTAACCTTAAACCACATAAACACATTTCATTACACCAAATACACAAAATATAATTGCTTTCTTTTTAGGCATAGTCCACCGACCATCATATGACTCCTATTGTTTAATTTCAAGTTGGGATATGACCACGTGTTGCTGCGCTGCATAGTTTTTTGAACAGATAAGTTTAAATTGCCTCTGCATTTGTTGAAACAGCAAAATCAGTGTGATCCCATATCAAATGTCCTTTGTCCAGCTATTTGTGAGACACAAATTTAATGCATCATTGCTTAATAAAAGTTATATCTTTTTTTTTTAATCGTAATGACCCAAAACGTTTGATTATTATATCAAAGTATCAATATATTACCACTTGATTCCATCACCAACACGTATAAGTTAGTTAGCACTAGCTGTCATTAACTTGTTGTTTTTTTATGTACAGATGACTATGCGTTCATGGGTTCACTGATCATAAAGGAAGTTGTAAAGGACCTGCTAACAAAGGGTCTGGACAATGCTAAGATACTGCTGTTATCTGGAAGCAGGTGAGTCCACATTGCAGACCATGGTTTATGAGTTTGATATGCATGACTGATGTTGACTAAATTTATGTGTCTTGTCCACAGTGCGGGTGGCACTGGGGTGTTGCTTAACGTGGACCCAGTATCTGAGCTCCTGGAGGAGTTGGGTCACACAAACATCCAGGTCAGGGGTCTGTCCGACTCTGGCTGGTTCTTGGACAACAAACAATACCGCTGCACTGACTGTGTGGACACCATCAACTGTGCCCCCACAGAGGTCATCAAGAGAGGAATCAAGTAAGACCATTACCAATTCTTTATTTACCCGTAGTACATGGTTTTATTTTGGTACCCCCTATTGAGCGATCTTTCTTATCCATACCCACATTCTTCAAAATAGAAAAAAGAAACTCATGCAGGTTTGGAACAATTTGAGGTTGAGTGAATGATGACAGAATTTCATTTTTGGGTGAATTTCACTCATCCAAATGTTTTACAAGGGATGGTTTCACCTTAGAGTTTATTGGCGTCAGAGAACAGTGCTCTTTTTATGGTGATTCATGTTGTGTCACACAGGATTTGGAGGGGGAAAAAATGTGGAAGTGATGCTCAGTATGATGAAAAGTTGATAAAATCGATAAGAATGGAGATTCGAGAGTGGGTCATTCATTAACTTGTAAAATCTTATTTGGCACCTGTTTCTCTAAAGACTACCTCTCCGCCTCCACAACTACAGTATAACAAAATGACTAGATAACAAAGGGGCAGTGCTATGTAGATATAAAGATTGAAATAAAAACTGCATAACTTTTCATTTCTGACACCCGCTTGTTATGGAGAAGAAAGTCAGGCAGTAGGTTTTTAAACAGCCATTCAGACTTTTTTTTTAATCTGTTATTCTGTTTATCAGACAGCAACAAATACAAGAGCACAGAGACAAGAGAGCTGGGTCTGGATTCTTCCTTTGCTATTTACTGTCGCTTAGCAAAATACTCTGTTTATAAGCGCCACCAAGTTGTAGCTTTATGTAACAGCAGCGGCTCAGGGCATGTGACCCTAAGTGCAAATCTTTTTGGTTGGTCAGCTTTTTTCACAGTGCCATGGAAAATAGATTAGAAAACCTCCATCACATTGGCGACATGCAAATGTTTTTGCAAATTGACATTGAATATTCAACTTGGTGTGAACAGTCTTTCAAATACAAATAGCATTCCATGATTACCTTTTTCTTCATATACATGTGAACTTGACTGAATTAGTCATTTAGGAATGTATCTATCTTTTCTTTTTTGACAGATACTGGGGCGGTGTGGTACCTGAGCGATGCCGACAGGCTTATGAAGGAAAAGAATGGAACTGCTTCTTTGGATATAAAGTTTATCCTACCATTAAACGTGAGTATAGGACATACCAGGCACCAGCCACAGCCAGCCACATTTTAACTAGTTTCTTACAGACATTGTTGAGTTTGTTTATTTTTTGTTAACTCGGTGTGATGTTTCTTTGTCACAGGCCCTGTGTTCATAGTGCAGTGGCTGTTCGATGAAGCCCAGCTAACAGTAGACAACATTCATCTGACGGGACAGCCCGTTCAAGAGGGCCAATGGCGTTATATTCAGAATCTGGGGACTGAGCTGAGGAACACTCTGAAGGATGTCCCGTAAGTTTGACATGCCCTTCAGAGACTCTCATTGTGAACAAAGCATTAGTTTTTGTTTGACGTGAATACCTTTTTTTGCTGTTTCTAATGCTCTACTTCTTACCTTCAGCGCCATGTTTGCTCCAGCTTGCCTTTCGCATGAATTCATAACAAGAAAGTAAGTGATCTCTTTGAATTTTGTATATCTCGACTAGTTCAGGAGTATATTTATACTGTATTTTACCACTTTTCTAGTTATTTAAATGAAGTTCAAATAGTTATTTCCCCATTAACATAAATGATGGCTTTGTTGATTTCCATTAATGACATGAATGGGATGCTCATTGACTAGCTCTTCCCTCTTGTGTTTGTTGTAGTTACTGGACTGACGTTCACGTCAAAGGCACGTCTCTACCCAGAGCGCTCCACTGCTGGGACCGCAGTCTACAAGAAAACAGCCGAAATAATAAATCCCCTCCCAAAGGCTGTCCCGTGCACTTGATCGACAGCTGTCCGTGGCCTCACTGCAACCCGACGTGCCCAACGATCCGAGATCAGTCAACGGGACAGGAGATGAACGTTATCCAGTTCCTCATGCACATGGGCTTTGACGTGCAGAAGATGGCCCATCAGCAGGGCATGGACCCAAGCAAGCTACTGGGCATGCTCAGCAGCGGCAGCTAAATATCGTGGAAGAACTCGCTCCCGGTTGGGACCGTGCTTCCCATCAGTCCGTTTGATACCTCCAACCCCATACCCACTTTACCCACCTCGGCTTTGACCTCAGGCTGAGCCTGCCTTTAGTCAGGGCTCTGTGCCAACTCTCTTGGGGCTTCCATCTCCAGATCCCCTCATTTGGTTTCAGTTGGTGTCCATTTTGCTCCAGTCTATACTATTATCACTGAGCAGCTTGGAGATGGTGGAGACGCCCAAAACAGAGATTTGGAATGGAGCCCTTGTCAGATCCACCTCAGTTAAACCATGGGCTGCTGACTGTTGAAAGGTTCCCAATACAACACAGTACAAGTGAAAGTACTGAAGAACCATGTAACCAGGACAAGGTACACCTGCATCTTTGCTATTAATTTATCTTTTGGTCATAAAAGTATCACGAATGTAATCCAGTTTTACGGATCTTCAGCATTGTTGTTTGCTTTGTGTTTTTTATTATCTTATTTTCGTTTTTTACCAATATATTTAGCCACAGTTTATTAGAGTTTTATATGTCCATTCAGTGGAAGAAAATACAGAGAGCGAGAGAACAGAGATTATCGATTATAGAGTTTATAATCTGTATCACATATTATAGAGTTTATGAAGTACATGTAAAATATATAGATCTACTCAAGAATCTTAAAAACAGGAATTTCAGAACAGACAGACACTGGATCACCTGCTCTAAACCCAACACCATTCTTGGGGTATGGCTAAGTTGTGATAAAATATGTCATAATAATAGTGTTTTAAGGAATAGTAATAGCCTTATAATAAATTCTGTTACCATTTACTATCTCCCATGCCATTTCAAACATTATTTATTTCTTCAGTAAAACACAACTGGAGAGCTTTTCAAAAATGTCCAAGCTTCTGGTTTTGATACCATCAAAGTTTATGGTCATTTATTCTGCCAAAAACCATGAGGACATAATGGCGCCATGAAAGTATCATATTAGTCCATATGATCAATACAATACAGAGTTCTGGCATGAAACTCTAGATGGCGCAGTCCGATAGGTCTAACTCAACCTGACCTAAAGACATCATTATCACATGGCACAGCTGATTGGTTCTCTCCTGTGTCAGCAGCCAATGAGCTCGCTGCTCAACATTCAAATATATGACTAGTGCTTGCTTTTAGCAGTTTGCAACGTGCTTCAGAAACCCTCCACCTTCCCCAGCTCCACCTGTATAGATCTGCTACGAGGTGATTCATGTATGTTATATGGGGGTTATTTCATGTATGTTATATTTGCAGCAGCAGTATTTCTTACATGCTCACAGCAGCATGTTGTGGATGATTGGCAGTAGCAAGTCTCGGTACTTGCTCTGATGCAGCAGGCAGCTAGTTTTATCAAACTATGCCAATCCCTCCGAGAGTAGTCATGACAGAAATACATTTCAAGTCTTCTGAAGCCATTCATGCCATAGCTCTCACATCTCATTTGCGATCAAGTGGACACAAAACAACCATCAGTGACTTTTACCTGAACTTAAGTGTGAATGACAGTTGTGAGCCCTAGCACTAAAATCTGAATATGTATCATGGTGTGGATGAAAAATCCATACCACGGAAGTAATGACATGGACTACTTTTTGAAGAATTCTGAAGCAGTATAAATCCACTTGTGCTTGTATACAAAAACACAAGATTGGACGTTGTTGAAATTTCTTAAAATACATGAGGGTGAGTAAATGATGTCAGAATTTTTAGGTGAACTATTTCTCTATGGTACCAAATGTATACATGCTCACAAATCCTGGATGAAATGCTAATTCCAGAAAACAGATCCTCCTTTTCATAGTCACATTCCAGGCACACGTTATCCTGAATGTGACCCTGCTACTCAGGTCGGTCTCTATGCCTTTTTGGTGTACTTTCAGTTGAACTCATTCACATTGTATTAAAATGGGGATTTCACTCATTTCACTGTGTACGTAGAAACTCTTGGGACATATTTTTCTTAGTATCTTAATGGTAAAATAAGCAAAATTACACTGTTTGAGTGCTATTCCCCTTTGTGTAATAAACCACCATTGTACTGACTGGACAGTAAGGCGATTGATCACAGTTTTATCAATGCAAATCCTCACTCGATTGGGAGAGGGTATTGTGCTCATTATCTATGTATAGGTTTTCTTAACAGCTGACTCCTTTGTGAGTACTTTTGTCAAATGAAGACACTCTAGACTGTTAAAATATTTAATAGAAAAGTACTTTTTTAATATAACTTTTTTTGTAGCGGTCTCATGAAAAATAATAAAAACAAATAAATCAACCAAAAGAAACAAAAACAACAGAGATGTGAAGGTATTACTAATTGCTATTTTGTTCTGTAACATATTTGATATATCTGAAACTCAATCTACATTGGTAAATTGCATATTTATTTTGTTATGTAAATCGTATTTATAATGCTATTTTCACAGAGAAGTGATTCTTTGTAAATTGTAAATAATGATGTTTTTTCGTGTGTTGAATGCATGTATGTTTCCATGAAAGAACACATTACAGTTATTTCAAAGAAACGTTCAGTATCGCCTTTTCATTTGAGACACATTTAAAGCCCAAAGCCTCCCTGCCGACCTCATGGAGTTACTGAATTAGGAATCATGATACTTTAACATCAATCATCAATCATATTTTATATTCACAACATTACAGGACTATTTCTGTCAGGAATTGATTGGAGGGTGAGATGTGGATTCAAGACTAGTATTGGGATAATGCATTACAAGTAATGCAAGTTACATATGTAATCAGATTACTTTTTGCAAGTAACTAGTGAAGTAATACATTACTTTTTAATTTCAGGAAAAAAAAATATTTGAGTTACTTTTTCAAATACGTAATGCCAGTTACTTTGTTTTCCTATTTACTGACTGTCTCCGTGTTGAGAGAAATTGGGAGTAAGTGCAGAGGAATTGTGTGTGCTTAGTTCTAGACTAAATGTGAACAGTTCATGTAAAACTCATCTTCACCCTTACACCACAAACAGATTCGTATTGCCTCAAAATTAACTACAACAGTTAATGCAAACTTAAGAATATGACACAATCCCATGCTGCAAATAATTTAAATATGCTAAATAACCAATATCCTTTATGGATTTAATCCCATTTTACTATCGTACTTGGCCTTGTTGCTGCGACTTCAGACTCCCATTCAACCCATAATAAGCAGAAATGACTTTAGATAAACATAACATTTGTATTTCTTTTTTTATTGCTGAAGAGTGTTGAACTATCTTCTCCTTTGTCCAATTCTTAATGCAATGTGAGCACAGCTGAAAGCTTTGGTTTTGAGCTGCGCTCTCTATTGTACAGATGTGAATTTACATTTCCTTTAGCCTGAGGCTTATTCATTTCACTTTTAGTGTGAAAGGACTTTTACATTTGCCAAAAATAGAACTTTTTATATTAAAAACAAACAAGCAAGCCCTGCTCATATTTAAAAAGTAACGCAAAAGTAACGTAATACATTAACGAAGTAACTAAGTAATGTAATTAGTTACTTTTTAAGGGAGTAACACAATATTGTAATGCATTACTTTTAAAGGGGTGGTTGATTGCGATTTCACTTTTTCAAAGCAAAGCTGAAAAGCTGAAAGTTCAATGCAAACGGAGATATCGTCTTTTAAAATTCTGGCAGCGGCGAACTGCAATGTTTAATGCGCATACTCTTCAGAAAAGGCCGCTAGTTAGTAAATCTCCAGCACGTGCTTTCAGGTGGAGCAGCGTTTACTACACAGAGCCGTAGTTCACTGACAAGCTACACAAAATCGCGTTCAAAATCGGCAATGAATCGCCTGCGATTATAAACGCGATTTTGTGTAGCTTGTCAGTGAACTAGGCATCACAATATGGTAAGGGGTGTAACAATTCCGTCACATGCTTGAGGTATTCGGCCAAGCACTGGATAGCTGGCCAATCAGAGCACACCTCGCTTTTCAGAACGATGAGCTTTGTAAAAAATCGACGTGTTTCAGAAAGGTGGGGCATATAGGAGAAACATCAATGTACAGTATGTGGTTTTTTTAACCTTAAACCACATAAACACATTTCATTACACCAAATACACAAAATAATGTTCTTTTTAGACAATGTCATATGACCCCTTTAATGAAAAGTCTATAACATACATTGGTTAAAATTTCTCAATGGTAGTGTAAAACAATGGAGGATTGTTGACAGCTCACTCAGGGCGGGTCTAAGGTAAAATGCCAGTGTCAGTCAGCAATCGTGGGAGCGGCCTTGCCCTGTGTAACGTCACACAGCCAAGCATCTGAGAACGGCTTGATTTGAGAAAGGGGTAATGATTTTAGTAGATTAAAAAAACACTGGGTGGATTTTTATCATTATAGGGTGGATGTGTACACACACACAGCCAACACACATTTATGTAAAAGTGAATTTTGCATCCGATGACTCCTTTAACAAAGTATGAAAAACTACTTCTTAATTTAAAAATAAAGACATTCAGAAACATTAGGTAATGTAAAAAAAAAAACTAAATTATCACTAAGGAAAAAAAGAAAAAAAAATGAATTACAAACTGACAAGCCATTTTTCATCTGCTCTTAATCTGGGGCCATTATATTGCACTTTTTCTTTGAGCCAGACAGATGTGCCAGGGCCTACACCTTGTAACTGTCCCTAAATAGCTCACACACATACACACACAGTTTGCAACCATATGAAACATGACTCCCTGCACTGTTGCTTGACGCGGACATTTGGATTCCCACCCCATTCCAAAGTGGAATATAGGGCTCTATTTATAGAGCTGGTGGAGCCCGTGGCCCTGAGCTCGGCAGAACGCACTCATTAAATCCGCTTTCCCTAGTACACTTCAACTCAAAGCCCAGTACATGCCAGTGTGTGTGAGAGTGGAAACCGTGCTAGAGAGAGTAAGAGATCTAAGGTAATCAGTGTTAAAAGAAGAAGAAAGTTTAAAGAAATTGGGAACCTGATTCCATCGCATGTGGGATATTTACTGGATCTTGCTAATCTTGTTATGAAGAGACACTTTAGCTAAAGCAGCATCTTGAAGGAGACTTTCGACTTATGTGGAACTTTCAGTGGTCACGATCGACTGACAAATACCACAGAACAAGACCTGTGAGAACAAGGTGACTATGCAAAGACTCAAGCTGTAAGGTGTCCTAGAGGGCCATCGACTGGAATTTGGAACTTTACGTAAATAACAGCAATGATTTGAATTTAAATGTCAATTATCTTATGGTCATTCTATTGCTTTTGCTATAGTTTATAGTCTTTGGTCTTCAAGTTCCTCTTCACTCACAGACAGAGAACATCCAGAGTTGTTACTGTAATCCGATCCTACACACTCTCCAGTAATTATAAAGCAGAGCTGGGAAGCAGTAAAGGAGATTTGTCATTAAGGCTGCCTAAATAAAGAGGCGGGCAAAGGGCGAGGTTTGTGGATTGGGCCGTGGAGGTGCAGCAACACTCATCTGATTCATCGAGATCCACCCAAAGCTTCCCATGGACCCCCAAGGAGGCCATTATCTAAACAAGGCAGCAGTACTGTCTGGAGTCGGCGCTGCCCGGATGTGCCAGCTGCTTCTGGGTTGCACCACCATGGCCTTGGTGGCCCACAGTGCAGGTTTCAGCGCCACCTACGGGACCTACTGCATGTTCGTCTGGTGCTTCTGCTTTGCCGTCACACTAGTGGTCTTCACTCTGGACGTGACGAGGCTACACGGGTGTATGCCCATCTCCTGGGACAACTTCACTGTGGCCTTTATATCGACCATGCTTGCCGACGTCGCGAATGTACGTGTCACGGGCCCTTCGAGTACGTCTAACCTACCCTACCCCGTCTACTTCCTCAGATCCGATTGCCCATCCGAGGGCTGCGAGGTGCGCAACTATCGCATCGCCGTCACCGTCTGCTCCAGCGTCTGCTGCTTCGCTTATGGAGCCGAGGTGTTCATCACACGGGCCAAGCCGGGACACGTGGTTGGCTACATGGCCACTGTGTCTGGGCTGCTCAAGGTGGTCCAAGCCTTCATAGCCTGCATCATCTTCGGCGCTCTGGCCAATGACAGTGAATACAACCGCCACATCCCTACTCAGTACTGCGTGGTGGTCTACAGCCTGTGCTTCGCTGTAACCGTCGTGGTGGTGACTCTGACCGTCTCGGGGAGAACGTCTTCGCTGCGCTTCCCTTTCGACCGCTTTGTGGTCATCTACACCTTCCTGGCTATGTTGCTGTATCTGAGTGCTGCTGTGGTCTGGCCGGTTTTTAGTTTTGATAAGAAGTATGGCACCCCGGGGCGACCAGAAAACTGTCCGAGAGGAAAGTGCCCATGGGACAGCAAGCTGGTGATTGCCGTGTTCACTTGTGCCAACCTGGTGCTGTACTTCACCGATCTGGTTTACTCTCAAAGAATACGATTTGTCTCGCATTCAGCGGCATAAGACCAGCTCATCTCCAGAACGGTGGACATATGAATACTGGAAATGAGGCATGAAAATTTTGTAACATACAGCCATGCCAATAAAATACAGCTGTGTGTATTTCTAGTACTTTAAAAATATTCTGGATTTTTGTAATTTTGTTGATTAGAATGAAATTGTTTAGACTTTCCAACTGCAGTTCTAACTCCAATTGATTTTTTCTTTGTCTTACTAAATAAAGTTGTTACTTTGCTTGGTAGAATGAAATCAAAGCAATTTTAGACTCTATTCCAATGTAAAATTGACTTCTGTGACAATACCTCTCCACAATTCATTGACACTGTAAGTCTTAAAGGGATAGTTCACCCAAAAATGTGAATTCTGCCATTGTTTACTCACTTTTATGTCATTTTAAACTGACTTTATTTCTTCTGTAGAACACAAAGGAAGATATTCTGAAAATGCTGTCAGTTTTGGTGATTGTATTGGACAAAAAAAATTATATTATAATTTACAGAAATTCATAGAGTTCGGGGATGATGTGAGGGTGAGTAAAAGATGACAGAAATTTCATTTTTTTTGGTGAACTATCCCTTTAAGAATGCTTTTGTTTTTTAAGTTGTGAATTAGAACAGCTGTTATATGGCTTACTATGAGTACAACTTAAAGTGTAATTTTTATAATTGAAGTATGCCAGTATAATGTTATAAAGGTTTATAGTCACAACATCATCATTATTATTATTATTATTATGTGATTACTAATACAGTAATGCTTACATTTGGAAATTATAATTTCTAACACAGTCTGACTTTGTCAGCTGCTTATCCAAACATGAGAGATCTGTGACCTCTGACTAGGAGAAGAGAATATAGCCTATCACTTGTTTATGTATTGTCCATAAATACTATTTTATTTTAGAAAGCAATCTCTGCATATCTGGACAATCTACTCAGACTTTTTTGTTTTTAATAGCATGTGACAATATATTGTTACTTATTTTCAATACATTTAAATAAATCAAAATATGTTGGTAATTAAACTGGATTCTTTTGTGCCCAGATCAGTTTCTTTCTCTTTCTCAACACTTTAAAAACCTAGCAAACAAAAATGACCAGGTACACAAATTAAGACACTTTTCTGTATGAATATGCCCACATGGCAAAAAAAGTGGCCAAAATATATATTTCAAAATATATTGAAATGTATGCTATGTTGCAAACAGTGAAGCTCAATTATATATAATTTTTAAATAGAAAATATATTTAGTTTCATCCATCATATAGCAAAATATATTTCTAAATGTATTTCATGGTGAGGATGGAAAAAAATACATTTCCCCGCCACACTACATTGAGGCCTAAACACAAATGTGGGAGATGATCAAATGGAAGGATTTAATAAGTTTAATATATTGCCCAATAATTTTTCGAGCATGTGTAATTTATTAGGTTCCTTGCTGAAGTTTATGCAAATGAGTTATGTGTTCAAACGTGTTACATCCACCAAATCAAGTTTGCAAGTATGCATTTTCTTGGACTCAAATATATAGAGGGCAAAGTAGAATTTTTTTAAATATTATATATTATTACCATTTAAATTTAAAATAATTTGCAAAAATATGGCCAAAAATAAATTGCGTAGTAAAATGTATTGACGCAAAGAGATTTGAAACATATTGAGCACAAAATATATATTTAAATATATTTTAAAATGTTGGCTTTTTATTTTTTATTTATTGATTTATATTATTATTTTTGTTAGTATAGGTGTGTGGATAGGTGTTTACAACCAAACTCTATTATGAACATTTATAGAAGTTAGTTTATCTGACAACATTTTATTTGAGCTAGTAATAGTCTGTAATATCATTGTGGTAATAGATTATGTTTAGTTTCAACCAAAGACTATAGAATACCTAAAAGAGACTTTGGTTTCAACTGAAAACAACAGATCTATGGTAAATTAAATAAAAAAAAGTTAAACTAGTTAAATATATGGCTGCGAAACAGAGCGCCAGAAAATAAGTACTAGTTCTTTCCCCCCCCCCCCCCCGTTTGCTAAGTATATAAATACACATCAATAAAAAGTAAACATATCAAATATAAGGAATCTGGTAAATGTGTCAGACAAGCGGATACAGTGTAACTGTCTTTCTGTTGACACAGGCCCACGTGCTCACGCAACTCTGACAGCTTAGCTGGCCAATCAAAACGCATGGTGCATCCATGAAGTACAGCGATTGGCTGAGACTCAAGCAGTGCTCTACCGTGATTGGTCAAAGCCTTTTACTCCACTTCAGTAATGGCAGTATAACTAAACGTCCACGCACAACAAACAAACGTGAAATAGAGGAAATATAAGTACAACAGCTCTTCGAACGACAATATTTAAGGTACGTTTGTTAGGTAACTTTTAAACATTTAGTTTTCGGCATTTATCTCATTGTCTCTGCTGCTTTACTGCTTTTTAATCCAATCAGGAAATAAACAGCAAGCAGACTCCGTCTTGATATTACCTCATCTTATCAGTGAATTGCCTTTAACTGATTGTTAACTTGTGTGTTTAGTCTGCTGGTGAACGCTGATCGGTGTGATTGTTACTGACAGGTCAAAATGAGCGTTGGATTCATCGGAGCAGGTCAGTTGGCTCACGCGCTGGTGAAGGGCTTCGCAGCAGCAGGTAAAGCAGCAGCAGCGCATTACACACAACAACCACTAGAGGAGCCAAAACACTACAAAGAGAGAACAATCCAACTCACCCTACTTTTTAAGGGGTCATATGATGCGATTTCAATTTTTCCTTTCTCTTTGGAGTGTTACAAGCAGAGCATGTGAGCGGAGCGGAGTGGTAATATTTCCTGAAGAGCGCAGAGCGCCTTTCTGAAGATTCCGCTCCGCTCGCTCAAAACGCTCAGCGCCGCTCGCTCAACCCAGAATGCCGTTTGGTGATTTGCTTGTTCCAGATCCAGAATCTGTAGAGATCGAGAATAGTAGAGCAGTTATGGAGTTCAGATATTGTTTAAACGAAGTTGCAAGCCTTATACATAAATGTAAAGTAAAAAATCTAAGTTAAGAATGAGCAGGGAGAAGAAACTGAGAGGGAGTGCGGGGAGGAGGTTAGTAAAGATTCATATGGAATCTGAGGGCACATTACAGAAAGCACGAAGATGTGCTACTCAAATATGGTGCAGCAAAAGGTGAGCTAGTTGCATACCATAATAAACGAATAAACTGGTAGGCTAAGGTTATATTCGGTTGTAAGGAGCCCCGATCATGACATGCAGACAAAAATCACAGCCACGAATTTAGAATAGGCTAATTCTCTTTTATGCTAGGACTACATTAAGGCCACGAATTAAGTATTTGTTCTCTTGTTTAGGCTTAGCTGCCACGAATTCATTCGTTCGTTAATTCGTTCATTCCCTATAGTAGGCCTAAATCGTGGGAACGAATTATTATATTTCATAATTACTTATTAAAATCATTATTACTTAATTAATAAATAATAATAAATTAATTTTAAAAAGAATAAAACCTGCTGACGTCATAGAAACAAATTGTTAATTCGAATTATATTCGGAGCTCCGTAGTTATTAAATAATCTCAGTTAAACTGTAGACCAAGCTAACACACAGCTGTATATAGGCCTAAATACAGAACTACAGAGTACAGAAAATATTAGCCTACACCACTTGGATTTTAGAAAACCAGTGCTGGATCCCTCCCGCAAAACCTCCAGCATCCCCAGTGCTTCTTCCAACGCTGAGCGAGTGTTTTCGGGCACACCGAATGCTGAAGCCGGACACTTTGTCCAAGCTAATGTTTCTTAAAGTAAATTCTAAAATCAAGTAAACATAAAGAGACGTTGTAATAGACCACAGTTCCCCGCAGTTATGGTCTATTTTAACTTGACACTAGAAAGTGTGTTTCTTTCATTGACGTCAGTTCATAAACCAAGCATTCTTTAAGTGCATTTTATCTTGCATGTGCTTTTCACAGGCTTTATAATCCAGGTGTATTTTGTAAAGATCTATGCACATTTCATCTCGTGTGTGTGTGCGTTTGTCTTTTAATGAGCCTGTTTTGAATGTTCCATTGCACAACAACTGCAGCTATTTTTCACGGAAATAAAGTTAACGAAAATCAAATACAATTTTCAGTTTTTGCATTTTAGGTAGGTTTGCCAAGGTTAGATTCATATATTTAATAAATTGTAATTAATACATTACAATTAATAAAATTAAGAAGAATGTAAGAATTTCGCTCTGAAACGTGATAATTGCTATTTATCAGCATGCTTAATTTTAGACAATAATCCAAGAATTTCGTTACAAACAGTAAACAATTAGGCCTACTAGAGAAATGTTATGCCGGAGTGGGATCTGAGTGGGAATTGGTTCACGGTGAGCGTGAGAGGAATATTAACGGAGCGCTTGCTCGGGCAGTTAGAGCGACTGAGCGGAGAGCACGTCCATAGAGCGGAAAACGTCACACCGCTCCGCTTCGCTCACATGCTCTGGTTACAAGCTCTTGGTGCGTAAAGAAGATCTGTAAAGTTGCAAAGACTAAAGTCTCAAATCCAAAGAGATATTCTTTATAACAGTTAAGAGTCAGCCACGACTACCTAAAATGGCTCGTTCTAACACGCCCCAACATATCTACGTCGCTATGTGGGAAGATTTGCATAACGCACCCAAATGTTCACGCAAAGAAAGAAAACATAACTTATTCTTGGGTGCCTCGCTGCCATGTTGTGGAGTCGATGGTGTTTCGTGTGAAAGCACAAAAAACTACTTTGTTTGGCCTTCCAAAAATGGACACGGCTAGAAATCAGTGGTTAGGTTGTGTTTACAACACTGTTCCAGAACGGTTCAACCCAAATATTCCGATGTGTGCTGCGCATTTTATGGAGGATGAGGACTATTTCCTGAACCAGTAGCCTACAATGCGTCTGTGGCACAAAGGCTGTGTCTATAAAGTGGGGCAGTTCCAATTTTGCAAGGACAGTTTGGCGCTTCTGACTCACAGCCTGTAAGTACGTTTTTTTATATTGAAATAATTTGCCGCTGATGATTCAAACGCGAGTTTTGAGCAGTGTTGAGTAGGCTTATTGTTTGTAATTTCTCCGATCAAAATTGCAGACATGGTTTTATGTTTACGCGATATGCAACGCAACGCGTAAAAACACAGTATAAGTCATTATAATCAGTAATTATGTCCCCACTGGATGCAACAAATGCCTCGTTTGTAATGGGTTTTAATGGTTTTGTCTCGTCCTGCTGGGAGACGGCATCACAGTATGGTAAGGGATGTAACATTTCTGTCACACGCTTGAGGTATTCGGCCAATCACAACACACTGGATAGTTGGCCAATCAGAGCACACCTCGCTTTTTCAGCCCGATGAGCTTTTTAAAAATCGACGTGTTTCAGAAAGGCGGGGCATAGAGGAGAAACAGTAATGTACAGTATGTGGAAAATAATGTGTTTTTTGAACCTTAAACCGCATAAACACATTTCATTACACCAAATACACAAAATAATGTTCTTTTTAGCAACATCATATGACCCCTTTAAATACTCACCAAACATGCACTGATGCACATTAGTCAAAGTTTTAAAATGTAAAACCAGACTTTATTAAATAAGTACAATTTTGCACATTATATCGAGTAAAATAGACAAAATAAAGGTTTTTATGTGATCTCCATCTATCCATCTTGGTAGTGGGTAATTGTCAGAGCATTTTGTCAAAACGTTTTTTTTTTAACCAAAATATTTAATAAAACATCATGCATATAAATAAACACACTTTATCCATTGTTTATGCCAATAAAACGCCGAAGAAAAATGATTGGAAAAAAATCGTTCTCAAAAGCAATATTATGAAAAAAGCGAGGCGTAAAATTAGGAGTAAAATTACATTTATTACATGTGCATGCAAAAGTTTCACTTAAAGGAAAACCTCAGAAAAATGTTAAACAATTCTAACGAAAGAAAAAGCGTGAAATAAAATCATTAAAATATGAAACATTAATATAATAGTAAAACATAGTAAATAGTAAAACATATTTTGGCTGTATGGTGACATATAATACTATATATGCTTGTACCTTTCCTTAAAGATAACATGCACCCTAACCTATAATCTTATTCACAATGTTACTTTGCACTGTCCTGTCCATCAGGTGTGATCGCCACACACAGGATAACTGCGAGCTCTCCAGACACAGACCTGCCAACTGTCATTGGGCTAAGAGTGAGTGTTTGACCAGCATCTGAGTCATATTAGACAGCAAAATAGTTTGAAAGCAATATTCAAATACACTTTTGAACATCGTTAATGAGGTACTTTCTCTGTACTTCAGAAAATGGGAGCATACTTCACCACCAGTAATAAAGAGACTGTGAACAAGAGTGATGTTCTGTTCCTTGCGGTCAAGCCACATATCATTCCCTTCGTTTTGGATGAGATCGGGCCAGACATCGAAGACCGTCATCTCATTGTGTCCTGTGCAGCAGGAGTGACGATCAGCTCCATAGAGAAGGTCAGAATATACCTATTCCATGACACATAATTATATAATGATACCAGCCTTTGGTGGTTTGTTAAAACAAAGCATTCAGTTTAGGGGTATGGAGGACCAAAACAAAATACTAAATAGATGAGGAAATGTGAATGATAAATTAATGAAATTATATGCTAAACAAAATAAATGATAAATATGTAAATTAACTTAATTTTTATGTATTTATTGTTTACATTTTCTCATTATTTTTTCAGTTTTGGTAAGCACATATGTATTTACACTTCCGGTCAAAAGTTTGAAGTTGGTAAGATTTTTGAAAAGGAAGTCCTTTGCTTACCAAGGCTGCAAAATATTTGATCAAAATATTGTGGAATACGGTTACAATTTAAAATAACCATTTTCCATTTTAATATATTTTTGAGAAGTAATTTGTTCCTGTGATGTAAAGCTTAATTTTCAGCAGCATTTCTCCAGCATTTAGTGTTCAGAAATCATTCTAATATGCTGATTTGCTGCTCAAGAAACATTTCTTAATATTATAAATATTGAAAACAGTTGTGCTGCTTAATATGTCTGTGGAAACCATGATACACTACCATTCAGAAGTTTGGAAATATAGCATTTTAATTTTTCTTTTAAATAATACTTAATTTAGCAAGGATGCATAAATAAAAATTCAGAAGAATAGTTCAAATAAATGCTTGTTCTTTGGAACGATTTAGTCATAAAAGGAAAAATCAATTCTCAAAACTATAGTTAATAATACAGACATATTAACACCATTATTAATAATGAAGCCCCAATAATAATTGGTAATAATGGTGCAGCAAATCAGCATATTATAATGATTTCTAAAAAATCATTGGACACTGAAGACTGGAGTAATGGCTACTGAAAATTCAGCTTTGCATCACATCAATAAATTACAGTTTAAAATATATTTAAATTAGGGCTGTCAAATAGATTATCGCAGATTAATCGCATTCAAATAGAAGTGCTTGAGTTTACATAAATATATGATATGTAAACACAATGTGGGTGTTTATATATACTAAAAATATATACATGTAAACCCTCAATATATTTTAAAAGCAACACTTTTATTTTGGACACGATTAATTTAATTGAAAACAGCCCTTAATTTCAAATAGAAAACAGTTATTTTAAATGCTAATTATATCTTACAATATTACTGTTTAACTGTATTTATGATCAAATCAATGTAGCCTTGGTGAGCATAAGAGACGTCTTTCAAAAACACATCATTCATATATCATATATTCGTATATCATTCATTCATTCACTTATTATTTCATGTTTGATCATTCATAGAATTTAATCATTCATAGAGTATATCAGATTTTTTAAAAATGGAAATCCAACAATAATTATATAAATATATATTGAGAATTCCTCTAGTTATGCCCATTTTTGAACACTTGCATTTAATAAGTCTTGCATTAATGCAAAGACAGCTTCACATTATGTAACACTTGATTTAAAAACAAAAGACTGAAAACAGTAAAACCAGTATTAATACAGATTCTGCACTCATCTCTGAGCCACACAATATACACACACCTGTGATCACACATCAATTCAATTCTATATAATTTCATAACTTCCTATACTTGTAGAAATTGCTGCACTACCGCCCGGCTCCTAAAGTAATCCGCTGTATGACGAATACTCCAGTGGTGGTGCGTGAAGGGGCCACGGTGTACGCCACAGGCACCCATGCAGAGGTGGAGGACGGGAAGCTCCTGGAGCAGCTAATGGCCAGTGTGGGCTATTGCACAGAGGTAGAGGAGGACCTGATTGATGCCGTCACTGGCCTTAGTGGCAGTGGCCCAGCCTATGTAAGCGACAACCTAGGATTATAAAGGAGGTTTAAACCAACAGTTGAGCTCCTTGTGGCTTCCTTTGCACATCCACCGCTGACTTAGGAAATCTTTATATATCTTTTTATCTTAGGCGTTCCTAGCTGTTGACGCTCTCGCTGATGGAGGGGTGAAGATGGGACTCCCCAGAAGACTGGCTGTGCGACTCGGAGCTCAGGCTCTGCTTGTTAGTTCTTGACAGTCTCTGAAACATTTCTCATCTTGGTAATCTGAGAAATATTTGTGTCTGAGATTTACAGTACTGTGATGCTTTTTGTAAGGGGGCGGCAAAAATGCTCCTGGAGTCCGAGCAACACCCTGGACAGTTAAAAGACAACGTGGCTTCGCCTGGAGGTGCTACGATCCACGCTTTACATGTCATGGAAAGTGGCGGCTTCCGTAGCCTCCTGATCAACGCCGTGGAGGCGTCATGCATCAGAACAAGGTACAGCAAAATAAAAAATAAGTGCTATTAAAAAGAAGTCAAAAGAATTGCCGATGATTGATTTTCAGCTAGATGTGTTCATTTATCTTTCTTCATAATTCATCATGTCATAATCCTTGAAAATTACTTGATAAGCATAGTTTTACTCCCTGTGTTCACGTATTTTCTATTAAAACAGGAAGATGGGGCAGGATATATAAAGTTATATATAAATTGTTATCCAAAAGTTTCAGTGAGGTCAAATTGATAATAATTCTGAATATTAGATGTCTTAAACTACTATGTACTTGCGTTAAAAAAAACATTTGAGTGTTCGTGTTGTATTTGCTGCTATTTTATATGCTATTTCATATGTATTTATTTTATTCTGTGTGTTTATTTATTACATTGTTTATTTAAATCACATTTTTACTTGTTTTAATAAAATAATATTATTTATTCATTTAAAACATTTTTACACAGTTTTTCCTCTAAACATTTCTGTGGACCGCCAGCACCCCCTTGCGGCCCCCTGGAGGTCCCCAGACCCCAGTTTGAAAACCGCTGGGGTTAAGGGACAGTTCTGTGGTCTTCAGTGTAATTACAGTTTTGATTATATGCGGGTAATTTTTAAATGTAAATACAATGAAAATACATGTATGTACACAATAATTACATTGTATCAAATTATTTAAATGTACTGAACAGTTAAAGACACGTACTATAAAGTGGGTTTGTTTATCTTATTAATTTTATTCATACTATCAGACGTCGTCTGGCCACAAAGCTCCCATTTTAAATTTGATGGCCTCTTTAAACAGTTTTGTCTTCCAGATGGACATTGCTCACTCATGCTCACTGTTTTTTTTTTATTTTAGGGAGCTTCAGCACTTAGCTGACCAGGAGAAGATTTCTCCCGCTGCAATAAAGAAGACGACTCTGGACAAGGTGCTCCAGCAGCCGGGTGTGACGGCAGCAGGGGTCGGTGTTAGGACCGGACTCAACCTCTTTAACAGCAGCACCTCCAAACACAAGAAAAACTGAACCTCATCAGCCTCATCTGGTTTACAGTAGAGATGAAACCACTTCAAGAATTGCAGATAAGACACTAAAATACCAAAACATTTTTTAAATTGTTCTCATAAACTGGTTAGTAAGCTTTTTTTTATAACCTGAACGGTGTGTTTACTTCATTTTCTATATTGTGCTTTTGCCTTATGCTGGTTTGGACCAACTCTAAGCAACAGTTTCTCTTGATATACACTGTGTAGATTTATTAAACTATGTCTGGGCTGACTTGAATGAAATTAAAACATTTATAGTGGGATCTCTAGTTTTGAAGTTGTCCCCCCCTTTTTTAAATAAATTCTTGGATTTAATATTTACATATTATTTTTCTTCTGGATAGTTTCTAAACTCTTGTACTGCTCAGTAGTTCTGTGTACTCCAAATAGAAAGAAAAAGTCAAATTCTTTAAATGATTGTCCGTTAGGTTATTTGAAGCAAACTGTTTAACTGATAGCAAACCAGGCTTTTAATAGCTCATGACAAGGAATTCATTTCATTTGAAATAATTTTATTAAATCCCACACATTTTGGGAAATTAAAAAAAAAAAATTAACAGACACATTTGAATACACAATAAAGTAAATAATACATTGCTGAAGGTACATTTTCGGATCATTACAAGTGAGTATGAAGTATTCGAATTAGTAAAAAAAAATTGACAAAGACTATGTTAAATATATATTTACAATTGCTAAAATATTAGAGAAAATAGGCCTTTAAAATTAAACAGAGGAATGCAAATCAGGCGTGGAAAATCTGCTGACCGCACATGAGAAAATTATTTTGGAATGTAGACAAAGTAACATATAGGCTAGTAAAATCAAAGAATATACAGTATATGTATCAAATATTTGATTCTTTAGTATCTACTTTCATATCAGTGTAAGTGATGCCTTTGTATTTGCCTGTGGTTTGAAAAGAAAACACGCTGCCGTTACGGCAGGTCATCTTCACTGTGCCCGTGTACGGCAGGTCAAACGAGCGTCTGCCAATGGTGATTTTCACATGAATCTTCCTCCCTGGTGGAACGTCTACATTGGTAGACAGAGTTTCAGTTCTTTCACTAGTGTGCACACAACTGTAAGTGTTTTCTACTCCAACAGTAGTGCTGAATCCTGTGGAAATTTCTGCCATGTTTGAAATCCCCGCCTTTACATCCACACTGAATGTGGCTGTGATGTTTTTTTTTTTTTTTTTTTTTTTTTTTTTTTTGGCTCCAGACCATGAGTTTGTTTTGATTATTTTCTTTGATATTTCGACTGTTTGCTGTTGACCGACAGAGGTCTTATTCTTGTAAATGACAGATTTGATTTCTTCCACTGACACCTGCGGAGTCACTTGTTTAATGGTGGGATATCTGACGTCGCAAAGAACTACGGATTGAATGTTATTGAGAAACAAAAATCCCATGCAGTCAATGTCCCGTCCGGAATTTCCTACAAGGCCCAGACAAAATCCAGAGCCTACATCCATAGGGTATTCTGTTTTTAAACCCCAGCTTGTCATTTTCACAAAAAATTCTCTTTCCTTGTCGGTTTTGAATTTGATGGCTCCAAGTCGCGTGCCGTTTCCGTTGCCCCACAGGGACAGCGTGGCGATCCTCTCCCCAGGCCTGAAGCTGAACTCTTTGTGCTCTCCGACTGGTTCTCCAAATGTTTTTTTGCGCCCATCTGAAAGCCAGGCCCTGACAGCCTTAACCTGCGACGGCCCCACCCATACCCACATCCTACACAAACTGGCACCGTTGCTCTCACCAGTGAACCAAAATCGATCTCCTTCATTGCCGCCAATTAATTGTAGAGTTGTTGACTCAGTTGTTGTTGAAGCCATTAGAGCTGAAATGTGCATGAGAGATTAATGTCAGAACTGGCCACACAGTTGACAAAATTATTTTACAAAATGCTTCCTAATCTCTCCATTTCTATAATACTGTTACTACAGTATTTATTCAAAAGCTGTGACTGGGGAAGTAGCCTTTCAAAAAGTTTACCTTTGTGCCTTATTTCCCTTCTTTACATTTTAGTACGTATTAGTACTGCCCAAGTGACAGGTTTTGTATTTTTTTTTCGAGAGAGAGTGTACATTGTGGAGTTCTGTAATGGGGTGTATATTGAACGTCACCTGACCAGGAACAGGAAAACAGGTCTTATCACATCCATTTGTCGGAGAAACTGTTAACAGCAGTATGAAGTGATGCCGATATCTACGAACTTCTAAGGTTATCAGCCAACCTGGCTAGTTGTTTTATTGTTGCCATTTTATTTGATTTTAATATCCAAATGTAAGTTAGAAGAAGAAAAATGAAAAACTTTTAGATATCAGTCTGCATATTGATGGACATTGGATGTGATCATCTTTGGTATCTCCCATATGGCCAAAAAATAAAATAAATATATGTTGTAAACTATAGGTATAACATGTGTATATAGATATATATAATTATTATTATTTTTTAAATAACATTATATTTAGTTTCAACCTTCATAGACCAAAGTATGTTTTTTTATGTATTTCAAAATCCAGTCTATTTTGACCATCAAGTTCCCATTTAATTGACCTCTGGCTCAAAGAGGAACTGAAAGTTGCTGAGATAACAATAATGTATGCTTTTTAATTCAGACCACTCTAATAGTAATTGGTTAACATGTGAAGCTAGCTGTGGGACATTTTAAACCACACAGATTTCAGTTTTGCTGTAGATATAAAAGAAACCATGTCTTTTGAAGTTCCTTATTATTGGAAGAGGCAAATTCATTCTGCTTTCAGATTCAATATAGAGGACTCTTCTTTGTCACTTCTTAGAAGCTTGACAAAAACATAGAAAAAAGAGTTTAGAGCACTGTTTTGAAATCAGCACAGTTTCTGTTAATAAAGAATAACAATTTGGTCCCTCAGTAAATTCTCTTTGCCACCTTAAAGAATTCTCAGTTACTTAAAGTGTAGACAGATGGCCGGGAAGTAAGAAAACACACATTCAAATTTATTCTCAATACTTCAATTTATTCATAGATACAAATATATTATATAGGCATATGTCGAGGGGAGTTTCATCCTCTTAACCAATGAGGATATGAATAACATACACGTAGGATCTTTGGCCAAGAACATGTGTTTATATAAAATGGCCACATGTACAGAAGAACATGGACATATTAGGAATAGACTTTTGCGAAGAATGCTGAACTGTCTTCAGGGTTTCATCATGAACTCCTTTACCCTTGTAGTCCAAACATCCATGTCTTTATTGGGGCCTTTAAATCAATAGAAGCTAATGTATACATTTAAGCATTCATACCTCGCATATGAGTAAGAGATATTTAAAAAATAATACAAGAGAGAGAGATGGACGTACAGAAAGGCCGGATTCCGAGCAGAACATGCTGTTGTATATATAAAGAATGCGGACGAGGAGGCGAGAAAAGAAGGAGGGGTAAGGAAATATCTGGACGCCCTCAAACAGAAAGACCAGGAGTGTTTTCTTTGCCGTGCAAAGCAAAAGACTGTACCCTCGATTTTGGTTCGAAGAATAGTATTGGTAGTGTGGGGGGAGCATTAAGGAATTACTTTATCATGGCATAAAGTACCTTGAGTTCAAATTCATTGTTTTTTCCGTGAAGTAATGGGTTGTCTAACCGTAATTTGCAAAAAGCCCCAGAGAAACCAAGGCAACCAGTTAATGTTGATATACCACGCGTTGCCGCTCATTTCACTTTGTTGTAGAACGCTGAAGTGAGGTTAGGGGTTATACTTGTTGTAGCTGGTTCACATTGAGAACCTCTTACCGCAAGTATCAATTTGGGATGGCAACATCTACTTGTAGACTTCAGGCGTCGGCACCTGTCAATGAGGACACTTTTCATTCCCTGACAAAACGCAATTAGATAGATAGTGTTCTACCCAAACAGGCTCAGGTATAACAAAGAGAACTGTAAGATACTAGATACCTTGGCAGCCAGATGTTATCGTGGAATAATCTTTAAAGATATATAAATTTATTGTCCGTTGCGCAAGGCAGATGATTCCCAGGCTGGGTCACTTGGTTTTACGGTCGCAGTGCTGTGGACTGCGGATATGCCGTTAGCATGTGCATGAATCCAATCATAAAATCAGAGAGGTCTTCGCCAATCTAAAATCCATTCATTGTAACCAGATCAAAATAAATCAATGGCTGGATTGACGTCACAGAGAGTTTAAATTCACAAGCATCGAGCATTATTCCTACTTGCTGGCATTCACATCAATCTACAAGCGTTTTCTTTAGGTTTGCAGGAATTCAATATAAAAGCAATTATGATATTCTAGCATTCTTTACGTTATTGAGCATAGCAAATAAATGGTCGCAAAAAACGGTTACCACTCACGTTTAACTTTTAGAGTGCTTGTATGGTTAAAAAAAACAACAAAAAAAACACTACAGTCACATTACTATATTTAATAGCCTATGAGACAACCAATGATCACTAGATTTTATACAGATGTTACTATAACGATTTTGTAAATGATTACGATGATGATGATGATAAATGATGATCAGCAACCAAATATTGATAATGTGTAAGTCACTGCCTTTTGCCTTGGTGGGACTCACTTTTTGCAGACAATGCAAAGGCAGAGTACTGTAACTTCAAAATAGGGGTAAAAATGAAGTTTGAGCTCACATTTTTTTAATGTAGATAATTTTCATTTAGATTTACATTATATTTAGTCATTTAACAGACACATTTATCCAAAGCGACTTACAAATTGAGAAGAGCAAATAGAAGAGCAATCAAAACTAAAAAAAGAGCAACAATATGTAAGTGCAAATGTCAAGTCTCGGTCACGTAGCAAGGTATTTATACATATATATATACATACATACACACACACACAAAAAAACAAGAGATAGAATAGAAAAAAATGCACAGCTGGGTTTAGTGTTTTTTAAATAAAAAAAGAAGATAAATAGATGAAGTAGAATTAAAATAGAATAGAAAGTGCTAGAGTTAGAGGGTCAAATAAACATTGAACAGATGTGTTTTTAGCTGATTCGTAAAGATGGTTAAGGACTCAGCTTTTTGGATTGAGTTGGGCAGGTCATTCCACAAGCAGGGAACATTTAATTTAAAAGTCTGTAAAAGTGATTTTGTGCCTCTTTGGGATGGCACAATAATGCGTCATTCACTTGCAGAACGCAAGCTTCTAGAGGACACATAACTCTGAAGTAATGAATTTAGGTAAGGTTTAGGTGCAGAGCCAGTGGTGGTTTTGTAATGCCTTGAATTTAATGCGAGCAGCTATTAGCCAGTGCAAATTGATGAACAGAGGTGGGACATGCGTTCTTTTCGGCTCATTAAAGTTTAATCTTGCAGCGGTATTTTGGATTAATTGTAGATGTTTGATGGAAGTGGCTGGAAGACCTGCCAAGAGAGCATGGCAATAGTCCAGCCTGGACAGAACAAGAGATTGAACAAGGGTGGTGTGTTGCATGTTCTGAAAGAAAGGGCCTGATCTTACTAATGTTGTATAAAGCAAATCTGCAAAACCGGGCAGTTTTAGCAATGTAGTCTGAAAAATTCAGCTTATCATCAAACACAACTCCAAGGTTTCTAGCTGTTTATGAAGGAGTTATGGATGATGAGCCTAACTGGATGGTGAAATATTGATAAAGTCATGGGTTTGCTGAAACCACAAGCAGTTATGTCTTAGCCAGGTTGAGCTGTGATGGTCCGTCATCCAACAAGAAACGTCTGTTAGACAAGCTGAGATGCAAGCAGCTATCGTCGGATCATCAGGATCGAATGAGAGGTAGAGTTGAGTTTCATCAGCATAGCAGTGATATGAAAACCGATGTTTTTGAATGACAGAACCTAGTGATGCCATCTAGACGGAGAAGAGATGTGGTCCAAGAACTGAGCCCTGAGGCGCCACAGTAGCTAGATTTTGCGACTTGGACACCTCACCTCTCCATGATACCTTGAAGGACCTATCTGAGAGTTAAGACTCAAATCACTGGCGTGCGGTTCCTGAGATGCCATTTTCCAATAGGGTTGACAGGAGAATCTGCTGGTTCACAGTATCAAAAGCAACGGACAGATCCAGCAAGATAAGTATAGAAGATTTGGAAGCCGCTCTTGCCAGTCTTAGGGCTTCAACAACTGAGTCTCGGTCAATGTCCACTTCTGAAACCAGACTGGTTGCGGTCAAGGAGGTTGTTCTGTGTGAGAAAAGAAGAGACTTGGTTGAACACAGCTCGTTAAAGTGTTTTTGCAATGAAACGAAGAAGGGAAAAACGTCTGTAGTCTCTAAAGAGTGGGTTCTAAGAAGAAGTGGGGGGTTATACGAGACTGTTGAAATGTTGAGGGAAAAACACCAGTGTGAAGAGATGTGTTAACGATGTGTGTGAGTGCAGGTACAATGGCAGGAGATATGGCTTAAAGGAGATGAGATGGAATAGGATCAAGCTGACAAGTAGTAGGATGATTAGAAAGGTTGAGTTTGGAGACTTCTTCCTCAGAGAGTGAAGAGAAGGATGTGTGTATGTTTGCTGGTAAGATGTGTTTGGCAGTTTGTGGTGTGGTAAATTGTGCACTGAGGTTTGTAATTTTATTAATGAAGAATGTGGCAAAGTCGTCAGCTGTTAGAGTCAGTGTTGGAGGCAACACATTACAAGTAACGTGAGTTACATAATCACATTACTTTTTTCAAGTAACTAGTAAAAAGTAACGCATTACTTTTTTAATTTACAAGAAAATATCTGAGTTACTTTTTCAAATAAGTAACGCAAATTACTTTTTCCCCCAATTTATTGATTGACAGCTCTCCTGTCCCCATGTTGAGAGAAATTAGATGTTACTGTAGTTCTAAAATGATTATGAATATGCATTAATTCATCTCAATCACAAAAAACCCCCCACAGATTCAGTATTCCTCAAAATTAATAAAAATAATGCAACTTAGAATGACACAAACCTGCAATAATTAAATGTTAAACAACACAAATATCCTTCATTTAATCCCATTCTATTAACCAATATCTTTGCTCCTGACCTTCGATGATTCAGTTCAACACCATACTTACTAAGCACAAATTACTCTAGACAAACATCTGTCTTTTGCTGAAGTGTGTTGAAATTTCTTCTTCTGCATTCTACTGTATGGACGTAAATGTACTTAACCTTCAGCCTGAGGCTTATTCATTTCACTTTTGGTGTGAAAAGGCTTTTATATTTGCCAAAAATATAACTGTTTTTATTTGAAAAACAAACAAGCAAGCCCTGTCTAGATTTAAAAAGTACCGCAAAAGTAACGTAAAACACACTTTCACAATAAAAGTAAAAAGTAACGTAATTAGTTATTTTTTTATGGAGTAACGCAATATTGCAATGCATTACTTTTAAAAGTAACTTTCCCCAACACTGGTTAGAGTTAATGAAGGAGGGAGGAGGAGGAGGACAAAGGAGGGAGGAAAATGTTTTAAAGAGCATGCGAGAGTTAGGAAATTTAGTAGGTAGTTTAATCATTTTCATTACTAAAACTTCGAATTGCCAAATTTCCAGAGTGCTACCTATACTTAGGCTAATTTGGCTGGACAAATAAAAAACTTTAAAGTAATTTTTCTCAGTTTCACACTCTAGCGAGTTAAGGTCTTTTGCCTTTGTAGGGCAGTATTATAACAACAATAAATTATGCATAAAAACATGTAAGTAACCCTAAGTAATCCTCCAGATAGGAAGTCAGGTAGTTAATTAATATGGACTCCGTACTTGAATTCAATTCAATTCAAGTTTATTTGTATAGTACTTTTCACGATACAAATCGTTGCAAAGCAACTTTACAGAAAATTAAGATTCTACAATATTTAGTAGTAGCTTACCAGTGCGTTAATGTCATTTAATGTACGTATGGCAGAAATGTACAGAAAAATCAAATAAAGACGTAATCAAACAGACGATGAAAACTATTAACAGCAATTATTATATGATGTGGAACGAAGAATCAGCTCATGGGGAAATATTTATAATTAATCATAACTAGTTATAATTTATTATGAATATTTTAGATCCGCTGTAAGTATTTACTTTACCTCTCAGGGTCAACTGTCTTGTCAATTCTAAGAACGTTAATTTCCTGGTTAAGGGAAATAACTTTCTTACTGTACAATTCTACAAAGCTTGTAGCGTAAATCTGCATGATTAGTGACTCCGGTAATGAGCAAACAAATAAAGTCAAGTGTGATACAAGTAAGGTTTTATAACTACATAAACACTTAAACTAGTCAAACATACACACACACACATCAACTGTTCTAACATCCTACATACACACATAAACTGGTCTAACATACACAGACACACACACATACAGTTGGTATAGGAAAAGGTTTAAAACGTTTAACTCAGTACAGAAAAGAGGCATAAAGAATGAAATTTATGGAACACTTTGCATATTCAGCAGATCTAAAACATGAGGGAAAACGTCAGATTCTTAGTTCAAACACACCTTGTAAAAAGGTGTAACTGATACTTAATGCATCAATTAATAAGACTAAGTTTGATACTTGCGAGTCTCGCTTGTCTGAAAGAGATTCCTGATGCAATCTTAAGGTTTCCAGTTGATCTTTGCTGAAGTTAGTTGATGAGAAAGAACCAGTCTTGAGTCAGAGAATCTTGACTGAAATGGAAAGGACAAGGCCGAAGAAAAGCCTGGCACAATGCTTTGGTATCCTGAAGCTTTTCTCACATCTTCATCTTTGCTTCCGACCAAACCACCGACAGGGGCGGGTCACATGAAGTGTGGCCTTCAAAGCCTGCAAAGATTCACGCCTCTCAAGATGGGCTTGTCCAATGAGAGAGATGGAAATTCCGAGCGGGAGGTGGCAATTGCTGGAGGGTTTACGACTCTTTGTCTCTAAGCATGGTAATTTGCAAATGGACTTGAATCGAAATTACTAAAGATTCTCAGGACACTAATATATTGCCTATGTACCAATATATAAAATACACGCTCGTTTAGATCATCAGAAAGCGAATTCATAGATACTAAACACGGTATATGTAAGGTTATATGACTGAGTGGTTTATCGTAAGCATGAATAAAAAAATAGTCTATAATACAACAGATTAAAAACAACACAGCAATAATATACACAATGACCTGAAGAATGTGTGTTCATTCAAAGAAAGGTTTTCCTATGAATTAATTAGTAGAAAAGTCCATTCCTTGTGGATTTTCCTTATGGGGACAATGAGTGGGTTATCCCACTCACATTCCTGGGGGGTCATAAAACCAGTGATATCATGATTAGTTGTCATGGTGACCAAGAGGGCCTGGTGTTCAGCAGAAATCATGGCATCCAGTTTATTGAGTGAGGGGACTTTGACGATTTGTTAACCTAATGAATAACTGATTTGTTAAATCAAATAAAAAATAGTGTGTCAGATGGGGTTCGCGACGATAGCGATGCAATCAAGTTATAGCAAAATTGGTAGTTCTGTATGTTTTTCAGGGTTGGCATCATCTGGATCCAGACTGAAGCTTGTGTAAATCCTAGTTACCACATCAATCCCGTGGCAAAAACAGAGAAACAAATAGAGACATAATTAGCATAGCTGCTGTTCAAACCAAGCAAAATTTATTAGTTTAACCCAAACTAAAGAATAATAATATGCATTTGATCAGACTATAACTGCAGTACAAGATTATGAGATGCATTTTTTGAATGCTTGGCCAAAGAGATGTGTCTAATCTAGATTTAAACAGAGAAAGTGTGCCTAAACCCCTGAACGGTATCAGGAAGGCTATTCCAAAGTTTGGGAGCCAAATGCGAAAAAGCTATACCTCCTTTAGTGGACTTTACTATACTAGGTACTACCAAAAGTCCAGAGTTTTGCTACCTTAGTGATGGATTGTAGTGTGATAGAAGACTAGTTAGGTACACAGGAGCTAACCCATTAAGGGCCTTATAGGTAAGTAATAATATTTTGTAACTGATACGGAACTTAATAGGTAGCCAGTGCATAGACTGTAAAATTGGGGTAATATGATCATTTTTTCTGAACCTGGTAAGGACTCTAGCGTGGCATTTTGGACGACCTGTAGCTTTTGTATGAAGATGAAGGACAACCACCTAGCAGTGCATTACAGTAGTTCAGTCTAGAGGTCATGAATGCATGAACTAGCTTTTCTGCATCAGGTATCATGTTTTGTAACTTGGCAATGTTTCTAAGATGGAAGAATGCCGTTTTAGTAACGTAGGAAATATGATTTTCAAAAGACAAGTTGCTATCTAATATAAAACCCAGATTTTTGACTGTAAAGGAAGTAACAGTACATCCATCTAGTCTAGTTTCAAATTGTAATCCAAGAGATTCAGTGTACTGCTTTTTGGTCAAATAAGTAATATCTCTGTCTTACCCGAATTCAATAGGAGAAAATTATTGATCATCCAACGTTTAACATTTTTTAACAAACTCTGTTAGCTTAGATAATTTAGAAATTTAATCTGGTCTTGTTGAGATATATAGTTGGGTATCATCAGCATAACAGTGGAAACTAATCCCCTTTTTTTCTAATAATATTACCAAGGGGCAGCATTTATATTGAAAATAGCAGAGGACCTAGGTCAGATCCTTGTGGCACTTCATATTTTACTGGTGTTATTTGAGATGACTCCCCATTTAAATGAACATTGTGGTAGCGATCGGACAGGTAGGATCCTTCAGATGAAACGTTAAACCGAGGTCCTGACTCTCTGGGGTCATTAAAAGTAGGTCTGAGGGACCTCCAGAGCGGTACCCGTTCAGGGTGCCATGGCGGAGCAGGCAGTTCGGGAGGCCATGGCGGAGCAGGGAGCACAGAGAGCCATGGCGGAGCCGGGAGCTCAGGAAGCCATTTGAACAGTTCAGGGAGCCATGGTTGGAGCCGCCTCCCAACAGCCGTGTGGCCCCAGCCCCCGCACGCATAACCGATGGAGCCTTATACCCTTCCCACCCCCCTTCCAAACAAAAATCCTTGGGCGGGACTAACGGGTGTGAACGTCGGGGGCCTGGAAGCTACCCTGGGCTTCTTAACAGGAGATCAGGAGCACTCCCTGACGAAACGGGGATATCAGGGAGCATTACTGGGCCTAAACAGGGAATCAGTCTGGGGCTGGAGCCGACACGGTGAGCGAGCTCGGGGATGGAGACGAAATGGGAGCCGAGCTCTGGGGTGGCAGGCTTGACACAGTAACCGACGGGCTTGCTCATAGACGTGGCCGGCGGACTTGCCTAGGGAACCTGCAGAGTTTTCCGATATTATAAACGGACTTAAGGTTTTGTGGTAAAACAAATATGAAATAAATTGAAGTAATCCAATAATGATGTATAAGGCATTAATTACATCAAGGGGTGTAAAATACTTGGGTAAAATACTTGATTCCTGTACTTAATTGTACTTATTATTGTGGGGGACTTTACTTTACTCAAGTGCAATTTAAATATATATATATTTTTTATGCCTTACAATTATATTTCAATTTGAAAAGACATGTTGTTTCATGTTGCTGTCGCTTGAAAATTGTTAGGGATTCAGCATTCCGGATAGGGGTTGGATGATTGTTCCACCAGCCAGGAATGGTGAACGAGAATGTTCTGGAAAGTGATTTTGAGGTGATTTTTTATTTGAGGAAGACTAACTCTGGGGAGAAGAATTGTTGAATAAAGTCGTCATTTTTGTTTTATTTGTGCATAAAAAATATTCTCGTAGCTTCATAAAATAAAGGTTGAGCCACTTATGTCACATGGACTGTTTTACCTATGTCCTTGCTACATTTCTGTGTCTGGGAACATTTCAGTTACGTAGCTGTCTATGGGAGGGTCAGAGAGCTCTCAGATTCCATCAAAAATATCTTAATTTGTGTTTCGAAGATGAACGAAGGTCTTACGGGTTTTGAACGAAAATTGTCATTTTGGGGTGAACTAACCCTTTAATAAACACCCCTTGTATGGCAAAACACCTTGTCATTGTCTCGAGAACGGTACAGTATTTTAAAATTATTTTTTCTCTGCTATAAGAGTGTTTGTTATGGCAAAACAAGCAAGAAAAGCTGTGATGCTGATAAACACATTACTCTAATGGTCTGATGATATTGCTGACATTTTATTAGTTTCACATTATTGGTTAGAGTGACCGTGAGCATACATCTTAAAATTCAGCTGTGATAGAAGAATATTTTAACACAACTGAGTTTCAATACTGGCTGGTGAGCAGATGTGAGGAGGCACAGTAACCAAAGTTGCCAATAATGTTAAATGTTTACCTTGATAAGACAAGAAGACAATTTCACTCCTGTCTCACAAGTATGATGTGTTTAAAAACATTGAGCATTGTAGCCAAACACAGACATCAGATGTCTTCAAGTTAGTCAGTGGCACATTCACTCAATACCACTCAAAACACTAGAGTTTTTGTTTACTAGTGCACATAACTAACTGTTCTACACATTTACATATCATTTGATTATAGCAAGCACTGTGTAAACATGATGTACATACAAGATTCATTGCACAGTGTAGACATCTTCAACACCATAACAGGTGTTTCCGCAAATGTGCAGAGCTCAGTCAGTGATCTCACGTTCTTGTGCTGAAGTGACAGCTTCAGTGTAGGGCTAATGTGATAAAATGATAACGTAAATTATCACGTTATATTTTGCCAGGTCCAGCAAGAAGTACTTGAATTTAGCCAAAAACACAAATGTCTCTGTGATTTAAGCTGGGGACACACTACACGACTAGCAGAAACATTGCTACCATCGACTGGAGCAGATTCTAGTATTTGACAGTAAGAGAGGAGTACAAACCTAATGACTGAGACAGTCCACTACATGACACACTTAACACACTTAACGTNGTCTCTATAATGAGCTGAGGAGTTGAATCAGGTGTGTATGATTAGGATTAGGCAGACATACTATCCCCTTGTCCAAATACCCACACTTGCGGTCTTGCCACTTGAGAGCGCATGCGCGCGACAGGACGTAAGTGCGCAAGACTGTCCCAGGTCTTAAAAACGCAAGAGCGCAGTGCCCTTAACGCACACTAAATCCACACTATCTCGAATACCGCTCCGGAGCGCTATTCGAGGCTTAGTGTATCCCATCATGCATCATGTTCTGGAACTAAAACGTGAGATTTTAAAATGCAAAGTATATAAAATTAAAATAAAGCTATGTAAACACTTGCATTTTTACGACACTATAAGTGTGTCCCATCAGGTAATGAAAAGTTCGACACACTTGTGGTCTTCATGCTCACTTGATCACTTGGACCAAATACAGGAAATACATCGTAGAAGTAGTCAAGTGGTCAAGTGCAAAAACCGCAAGTGTGGGTATTTGGACAGGCTAAAAGTGTGAGGTTATGCCGAGTTCACACTGCACGTTTTTCAAACTCGTCGGATCGCCGTTGATTTCACACTGCGTGACTATCTGGGGTAGCATTCAGTCGCTGCTGTGTTCACACTGCACGATGGATCGCGACAGGGGGTTTCACACTGCATGACTTCACAATCAGGAAGAATCGCCGACAGCTCTGTCTGGTCCGCAAACTACGTTTCACAAAAAAACACACACGAGAAGTGATAAGGAAATAACACGAAAACCCGCGTGCGTCAGACCGGAGTTCTCGCCGGGGGGTGAGCAAGACGGTAAGTATTTAAATTCTGTGAGCTGATTTCCAGCTACAAGGAGAAAAAGAAAAATAGATTATGCAGGAGGGAGATGCAGGGTACAGGGATTGGGTGTTCTGGAAAGAGAGTTGCAGGTAAATAATTTTGCAGTAACTGTTATGCTGATGTTGTGGCTGGTCAAGCAAATGTTTGTGCTTGTTTCTGTATGATATAATTAATCATATATCTATTAAAATACTGATATCCTGGTCTATAACTCCTCCCCGAACTTCACGCTGCCCTGTATCTTGTTCTCTCATTGACTGTAGGTCATCGCCAATGTAGTTTTCAGCCAGAAATCATTGCACACAGCGTGATTATGAATCGCCGACAACTCCAGATATTTAACATGCCAAATATCTCACGCGCGTCGGCGACGTGTCGGTGATTCCCTCAGATCGCGTCTTTGATAATCCACACTGCGTGATTGTCACTCGCGTGCACGAGCACCGATTTGCACTACGATGATCGGGATTTGTCGGTGAGTTCAACAAAACCTGCGGCGCGTGGAAACAAATCGTGGTAAAAATCGGCAGTGGGAACTCGGCAGGGGCTACTACAGGCCCAGGAGTTGCCAACTGTCCAGGGCTGTGTTCCCAAAAGCATTGTAAGCCTAAATTGAACGTAGCTCCATTGGTTTCAATGGGTCCACACCCCCCCCCTGGCTTCTAGGGGGTTGCACGATAATCGACTTCAATGTGTTGACTTGACGCTTTAAGCTTGACGTTCGACTAGTCGCTGGTGGCCTATAGAGGCGCAACAGGATAAACACATTCTTTGAAGAACCTCCACATTTACGTACGTTTCAAAACAGTTAAATGACAAATAACTGATACTCTGAAATAGGCTCCACAAGGACATGTGTGAGTATATAAATGGATGATCGAAATTGAAGGGAGAATGACGTTTTAAACAGCCTTTTGTACAGGTAAGTAATCGCGTTCGTAATCCTTTACTGTGCTACTTTATCTGTATCTGATTTAGAACCAGCAGAAATCTGTGAGAAATATAAGGACCCAAAGACAAAAGAACTGATAAAAAGCTGTTATAGGAGCAGCAGCCATGTGGGCAGCGCTGTGTCATTTGCCATAGCTGTGCACAAGGTGTTTATCACAACTCCAGACTTATTTGTTCATTAATGACGTTATCAACGACTAGTCGACTTCGACTCGACTTTCATCACATAAAAGTCGACTTAAAAAAAATCAGAAGTCGTTCAACCTATACTTACGATGTCTGTGGGAAACACACCCCAGGCCGCCCTGTTTTTCTGTCCGCCGTGAAGTCGCTCTCAGGCGAGTTCAAACCAATTTTACGTGTTAGAGTTCGACATAATGTTTAGACGCAAAAGGTCCTTATTGATATTACAGCTACGAAATGTTTTAATGAACTTACTGTAACATGCAAAGACACTGTTGATTTGGAATCATCCGAAATGGCGTTTTTAATCTGAGACGACGATTTCGGTTCCATCAGTCAGTCACGTTAAACGTTACGTCAGTGACTGACGAATTAGGATCTCGCCCAAGAGCCCAATCACCTTCGAGTGTTAACTAAACAAGCCCATGACAGTTGGCGTGCGTGTTTCGCCACGCGCACCCTGCCCTGCAGCGTGGGTATAAAAGGAGAGCGCATCAGCTTTTCGCTTCGGAGCCGAGACTTCTACAGGACGAATCTCCGCGAGTGTTCGGAAGAAACAGCTGGCGTTGGTGTTACGGCGCGTCAGCGGGGGTTGCCATTCAGTGCTGCTCATCTTTGGCGTGCTGCAGCTGCCATTCTGCGGTATCGCCGCAACCTCCCCTGGGCGCTTCAACGCTCTCACTAAAAGAGTGTTTTTTCCAATTCTAAAAGAGCAAAAGGCCAAACCGAGCTCCACGAGCGAAGGAGTCGTTTAAAGATGGCTTCCAGTCGTGCCGTTTCTGATGGGTCGTTTACTGCCTCCATGATGGTCATGATCACTGACATCTCGTGATTGGGCTTACAGGCATGCTGAAGCAGCGCTCATGGATAGAAGTCATGTTCAATCAGTGCGGGAAAGACATCGCGATGTTGCGGTCTAGAACCTCATAATTAAACGGGGGGTATCCACCTTGCCATGCCCCGCTATAGCTCCTCTGGTTCTCGGAGGGCTACTTTGGTTCATGGTCAGGGAGATCTGAGGATCATGGTGAGAGCTTCCCCGTCGAGTATGTCTCTGCGGGCCTCTCATTCCTCAAGCATGTCTCACCACCTGGTGCTTTCGGACGAGTGTGCTGGGTCCTCGGACTGGGCGGGGTCCAGCATCTTGTGCGGAGCAGAGGCGGATGACAGGATGTCGATCGCTTCATCGGATGGCGAGCTAAGCTCTGGAGATGAGGATTCGGCTGCGCAGCCACCTTCAGGAAGAGTGCCGTTGCCCGAGTCAGATCCAGAGCTGAACGCTATGCTTTCCCGGGCTGCTGAGAGAGTCGGGCTGCACTGGAGGCCTCCTCCATCTCCCGAACGCTCGAGGCTGGATGACTGGTTCCTGGTGGTGCAGGCCGGGCGTCGGCAGCCGCCTCAGGTTCCACTCTTCCCGGAAGTGCATGAGGAGGTTAAGTCTTGGAAGGCACCTTTTTCTGCCCAAAACAGACCTGGTGCCTCCTCCGTCCTCACCACCTCGACGGGGGGGGCGGCCCAAGGGTATGTGGAAATCCCTCCGGTCGAGCGAGCGATTGCCATGCAGCTCTGCCCGCAAAACGCCGCCGCCTGGAGAGGTAGTCCACGCATTCCGTCCAGGGCCTGTAAGTTCTCGTACGCTCTGACGGCCAAGGCTTACAGTGCTGCTGGACAGGCCACTTCTGCTCTGCACGCCATGGCCCTCCTGCAAGTGCACCAGGCCAAGGCGTTGAAGCAGTTGAGGGTGGTGCTGACTCGGGTGGGCTGCAGGAACTGCACACGGCGACGGACCTCGCGCTAAGGGCGACGAAAGGCACGGCGCAGGCCCTGGGTCAGACGATATCCACATTGATGGTCCAGGAGCGCCACCTATGACTGACATGGGCGGATATGAGGGAGACCGACAAGCATCGCTTCCTGGACTCCCATCTCCCAGGCCGGCCTATTCGGCGACGCGGGGGAGGGCTCTGCCCAACAGTTATCCGCCGCACAGAAGCAGACGGAGGCATCTCAACACATCCTGCCCCGGCGGTCGGCTGCTGTAGCCACCCCACCGCCGGCTGCAGCCCCTCTATCTGCTCGTCGCCGAGGGCGCCCTCCTGTGGCCTCTATCTCGCTCCAGCTCGCGCCCGCAGCAGAGCCTTCAAAACGGCCGCGCGTGGAGCTGGCCCCCCCCCCCCCCCCCCACTGGGAGAAGGAAAGGGAGCAGCCAGTCTCCCCTGCTAAGACACGTGAAGCGCCAGGCGAGGGCAGGCGTATGGGACGGGCGACACGGGGTTCTTGGATCCGGGCTCTCAGGAGATGGCGGAGGGCTGGGTGGAGAAACCTTTGTTCCTGGTTTTTTCTATTCCGCCACTGGCTACCCAGCCAGTGGTGCCCAAAACCTCAACAGAAGAGCGGGTTCCTTTTTCTCCGGGTTCCAAGAGGGCGAGGACGGCAGTGCGCGAGACCCAGTCTCCACACAGCCGGCCCCCTCTCCCCTCGCTAGTGGGCAGCAGGGTTCAGTTAAAGGACGCTACGCCTCCTCACGAGCCACCTGCCCACCAGTGGAGCCAGGTAAGTCACGCGCTGCGCACTCAGACCCCACCCTGGGATGCGCGGCCTCCCGGGTTGGGTCCCTGTGTTCCACTTCGCTGCCCCACTGCGGGTACGTCGGTGGTCTCCCTAGTCCCGCTAGTTCGGTCGCTGGGGGCCTGGTTAGCCCTCCCCAGGCCGTCTCGCTGGCTCCTGAGAACCATCAGACTCGGCTACGCGATTCAATTCGCCCGGCGCCCTCCAAAGTTCAGGGGCATTCGGTTCACCTCTGTGCAGGACAAGGATGCTCCTGTCTTGCGTGCAGAGATCGTGGTCCTGCTGGCGAAGGACGCGATATAGCTGGTCCCTCCATCCGAGATGAGGTCAGGTTTTTACAGCCCATACTTCATCGTACCCAAGAAAGGCGTGGGTTACGACCAATCCTGGACCTGCGCGTGCTGAACCGGGCCCTTCACAAGCTCCCGTTCAGGATGTTGACGCAGAAACGCATCTTTCAATGCGACCGTCCTTTCGATTGGTTTGCAGCGGTCGAACTCAAGGACGCGTACTTTCATGTCTCAATTCTCCCTCGACACAGACCGTTTCTCCGCTTTGCGTTCGAAGGGCGAGCATATCAGTACAAGGTCCTCCCCTTCGGGCTATCCCTGTCACCTTGTGTCTTCACCAAGGTCGTGGAGGCAGCCCTCGTTCCATTGAGGGAAGCGGGCATTCGCGTTCTCAACTACCTCGACGACTGGCTCATACTGGCCCAGTCCCGAGCGCAGTTGTGCGAACACAGGAACACGGTGCTCAGTCACCTCAGCCGGCTGGGGCTTCGGGTCAACTGGGAAAAGAGCAAACTCTCCCCGGTGCAGAGGATCTCTTTTCTCGGCATGGAGCTGGACTCGGTCAAACTCTCAGCACGTCTCTCAGTAGAGCGAGCGCAGTCGATGCTGAACTGCCTGGGATCCTTCCAGTGCAAGACGGCGGTTCCACTGAGACAATTTCAGAGGCTCCTGGGGCATATGGCATCCGCAGCCGCTGTCACGCCGCTCAGGTTGCTTCATATGAGACCGCTTCAGCATTGGCTTCACGACCGGGTCCCGAGATGGGCATGGCGACACGACACATACCGGGTTTCTGTCACCCCGTCCTGCCGTCAGACCTTCAGCCCGTGGACAGATCTTGCCTTTCTTCGGACAGGGGTGTCCCTAGGGCAAGTATCCAGGCATGTTGTTGTTTCAACAGATGCATCCGCCAGGGGCTGGGGTGCCATGTGCAATGGGAATGCAGCCGTGGGGCTCTGGTCGGGGCCCCGACTACAGTGGCCTATCAACTGCCTCGAGTTGCAAGCAGTATGTCTGGCTCTGCGCCGCTTCAAATCGCTGATACACGACAAGCACGTACTGGTCCGTAAGGACAACACTGCAACCGTTGCGTACATCAAACGACAAGGTGGTCTACGCTCCCGTCGCACGTCGCAACTCGCCCGCCATCTCCTCCTCGGGAGTCATGGTGGTTTAAAGCATCTGAGGTTGCTTCGCGCCGTTCACATCCCAGGCGTGCTCAATCGTGCAGCCGACGAGCTCTTACGTCAGCCCGCCCTTCCGGGAGAATTGCGACTCCACCCCGAGACAGTCCAGCGGATTTGGAGACGCTTTGGGGACGCTCAGGTAGAACTGTTTGCCTCCCCAGACACGTCCCACTGCCAGTTGTTTTACTCCCTGGCCGAGGGACCCCCCGGCACGGACGCACTGGCGTGCAGCTGGCCTCGGGGCCTACGCAAATATGCGTTTCCCCCAGTGAGCCTTCTCGCGCAGACACTGTGCAAGGTCAGGGAGGACGAGGAGCAGGTCCTCTTGGTGGCGCCATACTGGCCCAGTCGGACTTGGTTCCCCGAACTGATGCTCCTCGCGACAGCACCTCCTTGGCCGATTCCTCTGAGGAAAGATCTACTGACTCAGAGACGGGGCACCCTCTGGCACCCGCGTCCAGACTTGTGTAATCTCCACTTATGGTCCCTGGATGGGACGCGAAGGTTCTAGGTGGGTTAACTCCAGCGGTAGTAAACACCATCGCTTCAGCCAGAGCCCCGTCTACCAGACACGATTACAGGCTGAAGTGGAACCTGTTCGTAGGTTGGTGCTCTTCCCGCCTGGAGGACCCCCGTAGATGCCCGATCGCAGTCAAGCTTTCTTTCCTGCACGATGGGTTGGAGCGAAGGTGTCTCCCTCCACCCTGAACGTGGTATGGTGCCGCCATTGCCGCACATCACGATGCAGTAAACGGTAAGTCTCTAGGGAAGCACGACCAGATCATCAGGTTTCTCAGAGGGGCAAAGAGGCTAAATCCTCCACACCCTCACCTGTTACCCTCTTGGGATCACCCCTCGGTCCTGGCGGCCTTGAAGGAGGAGACCTTCGAGCCTCTGCAGTCAGTAGAGCTTAAGGTTCTGTCATTAAAGACAGCGCTCCTCACCGCATTGGCCTCGGTCAAGAAGGTAGGGGACCTACAGGCATTCTCGGTCGACGATTCGTGCCTAGAATTCGGGACGGGTAACTCTCACGTTGTCCTGAGACCCCAGCCCGGATATGTGCCCAAAGTTCCCAACACGCCTTTCAGGGATCAGGTGGTGAACTTGCAAGCGCTGCCCCCGGAGGAGGCAGACCCAGCCATCGCTCTGCTTTGTCCCGTTCGCGCTCTGCGCATTTACGTGGACCGTACGCGGAGCTTCAGGACCTCAGACCAGCTCTTTGTTGCTTTGGAGGTCAGCAGAAGGAAAGGCTGTCTCCAAACAAAGAATTGCCCACTGGTTAGTGGAGGCTATATTCTTGGCATACCAGGCCCAACATTTACCATGCCCCCTCGGAGTGAGAGCTCACCTCTACGAGAGGAGTGGCATCTTCTTGGGCATTGGCGCGGGGCGCCTCGATAGCAGACATCTGTAGAGCTGCCGGCTGGGCGACGCCTAACACGTTTGCGAGATTCTATAATCTCCGTGTAGAGCCCGTGTCCTCTCGTGTACTCGCCTCAGGTAGGAAGTAACACCGGACCTGCTCGGTGTCGAACACGCTTGCTGCGCCATTCCCCTCTACGGACCGGCTACGTGCGCTTTTGTGCTCCTCAATCAGTTCCCCATGGCGGACCCTGGTGGAGTTCCTCCCGCACCCGCGGCGGTCAGGCGTGGCGGAGCGCCAGACGCCAGGATCAGCACTCGTGTGCATGCCCAAGGTCAACCCTTGTGCTGGGCTATGTGCCCGTGTGTAGTGATTCCCACTTCGGGTGATCCCACATGTGTATTCTCCACGGTACGGCTCCCCTCACGGTAAGCACGTGTCTTTCCTGGCAGTCGTTCTCTGCCATCTCTGCAGTGTAGTGATCTCAACCCAGGTGGGTTGAGTCTACCGCAGAAACTTCCATATGTAGTACTGCCCTGGGACAGTCCATATGTGTAATTCCACATGATACCTCCTATGTGCGGGATGTGGCTTCCGTAGCGTCCCAACTGGGTACGCTGTCCCAGTGTTATCCAATGCACCACTGTATGGAACAGCAGTGGCGGACACCTCTGCCTAGCCGCTGTCCTATCTTCCGCCCAGCTGGTGTGGGGGGACTTACCGGCTTCCACAGGGCACTGGAGGGGGTCAGCAATAATGACGTTTTCCATACGGATCCCAATTAGTCAGTCACGACTGACGTAACGTAGAAAGTGACTGACTGACTCGGGAACGTCTAGGTACTTGTGTAACTAGGTCCGAAGGACGGGACGGAGACGTTACGTCCGTGCCCACAGTGCTGTACCACGCTGTACGGCCTGGGGCACGTAGTCTCGGCTCCTAAGGAAAAACTGATGTGCGTTGCCCGCGTTCCTTTATGACCCCGCGCTGTGGGGCGGTGGTGCGCGTGGGAAGACACGCAAGCCAACTGTCATTGCTGTTGTAACACTCGAAGGTGATGGGATCCGGGCGAGATTCCACCAATTCCAATGAGTCAGTCACTGAGTAACGTCTCCGTTCCTCCTTCAGGGAACGAGGGTTACACAAGTAAACTAGACGTTCTTGGAGTCACGTGAGTTGCGCTTCATTCAGCACGCGATGAGGTTTGAATCCAGTATGCGTGCTTTACGTAATCGCTACAGCAAGCGTAAATATATAAATACATGCATAAAAATAATCGCTACAGCATACTGCACCGGGCTAGTGAACAGTAGGCCTATTTGTTCATGTCAAAAGAAAAAAAAATCACTTTTCTAACTGACAGATAAATTAACATTGGTTGAATTAGAGCAATGTGGGACACTTGCAGTAAAATCTAATGTATAGCAACACAATAAACCAAAAGCAAGTCTATGCTAATATTACCATATTATAGATGGGTTGTCAAATGTTCTGTCACAGGAGTTCATCTGACTGAAAACATGACATGATGAGGGACACTCAAACTATAATGAAAATAAAATGCAACGTTATTGAATTGTGATGTATTTATGCAATAAATGTGGATTGCTACTGTGAAATGACATTTGTAAATATCAAACAATGTTCAGTCCTGCTTCATCCATTGCATTTCAAAAGGTGGAATAGATTTAAAACAGAATAATCTTTTAATATTAAATTAATATTAGTACTACATTAAGAACTTAAATTAGTAAGACTATGTTATACAAATATATAATACATAATGTATTTAGTTATAGTAATATAATAATTAAATAACATCTGAAGTTAGATTTATTCTATGACTTATATGACAATGTTCATCATATCTTGACTGAGGATATGTCATAGCAACACTATGAATTCCAGTTGAATTATTTTACTCAATTAGACTATAGGTTTTAAGAATAGTGAAGATGTCTGAAATTATTGAATAAAATCCCCACGAATTACAGATGACTAGATTCGCTAATAATTGCGGCCTGAGTAGGTGATGACAACCAAAGAGTACAAGACACTTCCAATCAGGAGATGAGTCCTGTTCTGTGCAGGGACCACACAGCGAAGAGAGACGAACGGGTAGTGATAGAGAATCTGAAATGATGAAAGAACTTAGAAGAGACATGACCATTGTATAAATAAACCAAGGATGATTTTGAATCTAGTTTAATGTGGCAAAGAATAATGTGTTTTCAAATGCACTGTTGCATGAAAACAAAATAAGAAGAGCTAAAGAGTCAAGAGCTATTAAAGTTATAAAATACTCGTATTAAAAAAAAAACAAAAAAACAACGAACCTCGTAATTCAAAAAAGAAAAAAAAAAACAGTCTGACAGAAATAAAGCCAGTCTGGTTAATAATGAGTGAAGCTGCTGATGCTGTTTGTGGAGATGATTAATCATCATCTGCTGAGATCTTGAGAGATTTAATGTCTTTTATTTGCAGTTGTTTTCCAGGCTGTGGCTGGAAGTCAATAGTAGTTTTTGTGTTCCTGTTCGTCTCTTTTTTCTTACGCAGGTGTTCGTCATTAATGCTCAACCAGAACTCGCTTAATCACTAAATTATCTAATGAACTGCAATGCTGCTTCCGTCTTATATTTGGCACTCTGTATTATGCACACTGAGCAGTGTTCATTTCATTAACTCATCTGGGCTGACCCATGTGGGGCCCTCATGGAAACTGAGGACAAAACTGGATGGGCCCCAGTTAGATAGCCCAAGTGCCACCCATCTGGGCCCCACATGGGTTTTTTGGCTGGGGGGAATATGTAACTCTGCCATAGCAACACTCAACTTAATTGAGTTGCATTTTATGCACTTTATTCCATTATCATTCGTGGTATTCATTTAGTAGTTGTTGATTACTCTTTTTGTTATCTTTTGTTAAATTTTCCACTGGTGTCTCCTTGGTTGATAACATAGTACGAGGTTTACAACTTTGTGTTCTCCACCAGTCATTTACATCTGATGTATTCATAACTTCACCTTAGGAAGTGATCAAAACATTGCCAGTGTCATCGGTAAATAAAGTACAAGCCAGTATAGGTTTACAGGGAAAGACCCCATCTTTCGCTTTATGTATGGGTGAAAGTAAACTCACTCCAAGAGCAACGTAAGGTAGGACTCAGTCTCTTACCAAGTTCATGGTCCCAGAACAATATCAGTATGGAATGACTGAAGAAAGAGTTAGGAAAGATGCATACTGATTTTAAGTTTTAAACAAAGCAAGTGATTGGCTTTTCAAACCTTTGTGAACTGGGGAATTCTGAATCTTCTCAATCTTTGTCCAAGAGGCCTTACTGCAGGTGCTTGAAAAATTAGACAAAGATGACATACTTCATGAGATATTTCGTAAGCAGTGATTTATGACTGACAGAGCCTATTTTATTTAGGCTAAGATACTATTTGAAACATGATTTAAACATCAAAATGTTTGGTACCTGTGTCTTTGATGTCTAGTAACAAAAAGGGTTGCTTTTTGTGTTAACTAAAATGCATGATTCTAATTCTAGTTAAATGTAATGTGTTAATTCCAAGAAATGTGTTATTCATTTTATTTTCATTCCCTTTTTTTATATTCATTCTGGCCACCGCCTTTAAATTCAATTAAATGTTGTATAGTGAGTTGTTCTTTGATTTGTTTGAAGTTTGAAATTTGAGAGGCTTGAGCAATATTATGTCTCTTTTAATACTTTTTACACTCCAAATGATTCAGTGTGAATGGAATTACATTTTGACTTTCACAGATTTTTCTTTTTTTACCCACAATGTTTGAGACCACCTCTTTGCTTAAGCAAGTTCAAATAAAGATTGTCACAATTTAATCTCACTTTCATTCCTGTTTGTGGCTATGGACTTTTTATTGATGTCGTTGTTGTGATTTGCTCCTGTTAATGGCTGATCCATCACACAGGAGCAAATTATCAATTAATTAAAAACTTAAATTAAATTAATTAAAAAAACTATTCACACAGTTTTTTGCACAATACTACATTATGACCTCAAATATAAAATTTTGTCTGCTAATTATCTCAAAATGACAATAATAAATTAAATCTCAATACAGCTGTCACACATTCTGTAGTGATATGTCTGTACACAGTCTGTATATGTGATCTGTGAGTCATATTTGTGTGGATTAGTGGTTTAGGTTCAGGGAGAATAAAGAGAATCTTGCCCTTGAGCGAGATGACACTTAAGCCTGCATTGCTTCAGGGACACCACCACTTACATTCATTCACAAATTAAATTCATGATGCTTTTATGATGATGGCATTGTGTGAGAGTTATGCAAACAAATTCCACTAGCCCTGGTCATGTGGCGATACATTAATATTTAAAATAAACAAAGATACGTTCCAACCAAGGAAAAGTGACAGAGGGTTTGTTCTTCGCTGCAAGCACAGCTCAAGACAAACAACTGATGTGAGGAACTACAATGCATGCATTACAACTGATGACACTCGATTTTCAAGGCATTATTGGCCTCATTTACGAAACGAACGTACGACTGAAAATTGGGTGTACGGTCGTTTCAACGCAAAACTTTAAATTTATCAATATGGACGTGAGCGGTAGCTACGATCAAATCTCACGTCTGGTCTAAGCTCATGTACACAAGTTTTTGAGTTACCTGAACTAGCACGCAGCATAGTAAATACGGTGGAGAACTGTAGAATGACATAATTTTGTTCATTTTTATTTTCCTGACAGTCAAACGAAGCTCATTAGTCGATCATTAGTCGATCACCAGTAAGATTAGAATGTCTTTTTTGTTGTTGTTTTGTACAGGGCTTTAGATTTATATGCGCGAATAGCAGCATAAACGACCATGAGGATTCAATCATCACATCATGCATCTGCAGCGCTTCTGTGAAAGGAGAAAAAAAAGAAATTAAGTCTATAAAAGAAATAAAATAAATAGGATCACACAAAATATATAATAGGCTATAATATAATTAAAAGATTAACAAAAGGGGGGGAAAAAAACACTGTGCAACAAGTATAGGTTATGCTCGTTTTTGTGACACTAATGCATTTAATTTCTTTTCTTTATATCTTTATTTGATTAAATCCATCTGATCGCACAGGCGCCTCACGCACACACAAACAACACTAGTTCTACCGTTGCCTGACATTTCAGCCATTCATCATAAAACTAAAATGCAGTCAACCAAACATAAAATTTACACTGTTTATTTTAAAAGGTCCGCAGTAAAATCAGCGTGCAGCTCCCAAACAAACATTTTTGCGCATGTTAAGGATTTTACATGGATATTAGAACACGAGTGAAGTATAAAGCCATGTTTAGGCTGCATAATGAATAATAGTTATACAAACAAATGTTACAAATATGGCAAAAATGGAAACATTTGGATTCTTGTGGTATGAGACAGGCGCGTGAGCCCAATGCTGTTTCAGTTTTGCTTGACATTTGTATGCTGTTTATAATGAATGCCACTATAGCCTAACTTGTGTTTTATTTTACAGTTAAAAATATAATTTTATAACTACTTATTTTTCATTCTTGTTCTGTTCTGAATATCGTTAAATTTAAAATATTAGTTGTAGAGTGAGGGGAACTAAATAGACTGTTTATATTTACCAGTATTTTAATAAACATATAAATTACATAAATTAATGTATCCTAATAGTTTGCCATTACAAGGTTAACGGGTGTTTTTGGAATAAGATCAATTTCTCTTTCAAGAGATTACTTCCTATTTTTGGCCGGGTTTCGTTTCTCCGTGTCGTAAACTCTTGGGCGAGGCTTCTAAACCTGGGTGTTTTTAAGGGCGTGACATTCAAATGACGATAGTTTTCTGCCGCCACATTTATCAACATACAATCACTCGTACGATGAGATCGGCGGCATACGAATATTTCATAAATCACACGTGAACTCTGTCGTAAGTTGATTTTTGCGCACAGATCTGCGCTCGTTTCTACGTTAGATGATAAATCGAGGCCCATTGTCTTTACCTGCAAACACACATGTGAGCGTAGAGCCTTCCAGGATGCTTGAGTGAAACTCTGACACCATGTCTGGCAGGTAAACAAAAGGGGGAAAAAAAACTTTCACTGGTGAGATGAGGACATTCTGAGAAAAGAAAGATACCAGAAAGAAATCTAAATGTATCTTCCATGTGGCTTATTTCATGAAGTGTAGTTATAATAACTGTGTGTAGGTGTATATATATATTATATATATATAATATATATATACAGTATATATACATACATGCCTACATAACAGTTCATGGCAAAAGTTTTGGCAGTGACATAAATTTTGTGTTTTGCAAGATTTGTAGATATTTTTTCCACATGTTTCTATGGTATACTGAAAAAGAATGATAAGCATATCATATGTTTTAAAGGCTTTTATTAGCAAAAAAATATAACGAGTCAATATTTACAGTGTTGATCCTTGTTCTTCATAACCTCTGCAATTCGCTCTGGCATGTTGGATATTAGATTCTGGGCCAAATCCTGACTGATGGCGATCCTTATTGCCTTATAGGTGATAAGGAGCGTTGATCACAATTTGTGGGCTGCTGCTTGTGCAATGAGGGGGGAGTTGAGGACTGACCACAGGTTACTATGGGACTGAGATCCGGGGAGTTGCCTGGCCACGGATCCAAAATTTCAATGTGATCTTCGAGCCACTTCTTTATCACTCTTGCTTTGTGACATGGTGCTCCATCATGCTGGAAAATGCACGAATCATCACCAAATTGCTCATGGATTGTTGGAAGAAGTCGCTCTTCCAGGACATTTTGATACCAGTGTTTTTGGGCAGAATTATGAGAAAGCCCACTCCCTTGGTTGAAAAGCAACCCCACACATGGATGGTCTCAGGATGCTTCACTGTTGGCACAACACAGGACACATGGTAGCGTTCACCTTTTCTTCTCCGAACAATCGATTTTCCAGATGTCCCAAACAGTCGGAAGGGAGCTTCATCAGAGAAATTCACTTTGCACCAATCTTCTGCCGTCCAATCCTTGTACTTCCTGCAGAATTTCAGTCTGTCCATGACTTTTTTCTTGGAGTGAAGTGGCTTCTTTGCTGCCCTTCTTGACACCAAGCTGTTGTCCAAAATTCTTGGCCTCACTGTGCGGGCAGATGCTCACACACCAACCTGCTGCCATTCCTGAGCAAGCTCTGCACTGCTGGTGACACGATTCCGTAGCTGACACCTCAGTAGGAGACGGTCCTGGCGCTTGCTGGACACTCTGGGACATCCTGAAGACTTCTTCACTGCAGTCGAACCTCTCTTCTTGAAGTTCTTGATGATCCGTTAAATGGTTCTTTCAGGTGCAATATAGTGATGTTCGATTCTTGAACAAATGGTTCTTTAGAGCCGGTTCTTAGGAAGTAACCGGTTAAGCCGGTTCACAAAATCGAACTGAATCAAACTTTAGTTACGGGTTAATGACACAGGACGCACAGCTGAAGTAGCACGTCCAACTCAAAAAGAAACGAATGAGCCGGTTCAACCAACTGTCAAAGTTTGCAGAGGATTACCGAGGACTCAACAAGAACAGAGTGAGCCGGTTTAACCAACTGTCGAAGTTTGCTGAGGATTACCGAGGACTCAAAAAGAACCGAATGAGCCGGTTTAACCAACTGTCGAAGTTTGTAGAGGATTGCCGAGGATTCTGACGAGTGAGTTGCACTGCGTGTGTATCACCGAGGACTTGAACAAGCCTAATACGTAAATATTCTTTATAACAAACAAAACATAGGCTACTAGAGATATGCTTATGAATCATTCTATTAAAAAAGTCATCGGATTTTATTAAAACATGGACAATTTTAATTTTCACATTTTATTTAAGAATTTAGCACGGTTTAATTCTGATGACCGACCTATTTAAGTGGTTAAGCGAAATCAAGGAGTTTAATAGACAGTTATTCTTTTATTATACTTTAGCATGTTAGAACATATCTGCGTTTGTGATCAGTATCTGTATAATTGTGCTATGGTGCGAAACTTTTAGGGAATCGTATTAAGTGTAGGTAGTCAATAATGGTCCGTTGTATAGATAATATTACTATATATTTTAGAAAAATATGTTTATATATTAAATACATTTATATATAATATAAAATATAATAACATAAATATATAAATATTTTCAAAATATATACTGCATGTGTGTGTATTTGTATGTACTTAATAAATATACAGAGTACACACACATATATTATGTAAACAAAAACCTTTATTTTGGATGCGATCAATTGTTTGACAGCACTAATAGATATATATATACTTACATACTTTTTTTCTCCAGTTTACTCATTTGAATGAATATAGTCAGATAATTGCAATAGTTGTTTTTTTTATGATTTGCAAATGCGATAAATTAATGTATTAATTACCATGTTTATAGTGAGTGTTGTGAACCCTACTGAACCTGACCTAAACTGGGTTTGTTTGGTTTCGTCAACCGTAAACCTACTCTGAAACTCAGAGTTTGCTCAACTAGCTTTGTTTAACAGGCCACTGTTTTACTGTTTAGAAAACATTTTGACTGACTGGAAAATCCTTTATAGGCCGTTGTTACACTAAGGAGCTATTCCTACATGAACAATTTGATGATCTGAATCAGATGTTTTCAATAAAATTAAAATTAGCAGACACTTTTATCCAAAGCGACTTATAGTGCATTCAGGCTATACATTTTATTTTTTACCAGTATGTGTGTTCCCTGGGACCAAACCCACGTCCTCTTACACTGCTAACGCAATGCTCTACTACTGAGACACATGAAAACAATAAGCTTGTGCACAATAAGACAGACATATAAAATATAAAGAGCAGTGGGTCCTCAGAAATGGAGGTGAAGACCACTGGCTTATATGATAATGGAATAAATTACAGTAAAGCATGACGGTGAGCTGTAGTAGATAATCATTCAGCCATTCAAACACAGCATTTACGATTCAAGAAGGCTGTCATTAGACTGGCCTGGCAGACATCTCGGCATGGATGAAAGAATATCACTTACAGCTCAACCTGGCAAAGACTGAGCTTCTTGTCTTCCCTGCCACTCCAACTCTACAGTATGATTTTTCCATCCAGCTAGGTTCTTCTACAATTACCCCATCAACTTCGGTCAGAAATCTTGGTGTAACTTTTGATAACCAGCTGACCTTCAAAGACCACATTGCAAAGACCGCTCGATCTTGCAGGTTTGCATTGCACAACATCAGAAAGATCAGGCCCTTTCTAACGGAGCATGCTGCACAACTTCTTGTCCAGGCCCTAGTCATCTCTAGGCTGGACTACTGCAATGCTCTTCTGGCTGGACTCCCATCAAGCACAATCAAACCTCTACAAATGATTCAGAATGCAGCGGCACGACTGGTCTTCAACGAGCCCAAAAGAGCCCATGTTACACCTCTCTTTATCTCCTTGCACTGGCTATCGGTTGCGGCCCGAATCAAGTTCAAGACATGGATGCTTGCATATAGAAACAGAACAGGCTCAGCACCCGCCTACTTCCAATCACTACTACGAATCTACATCCCCTCAAGAAGTCTGAGATCCGCTATTGTGCGACGCATCATGGTACCATCACAGAGAGGCTCAAAAACACTTTCCAGAACATTCTCGTTCACCACTCCTGGCTGGTGGAACGATCTTCCCACCCCTATCCGGAATGCTGAATCCCTGACAATTTTCAAGCGACAGCTGAAAACTCATCTCTTTCGAAGCTACTTGACTTCATCATAAAATAATAATTATTTTTTTAAATTCTCTCTTTATTTATTCCTTCTTTTTATAGCTTGTACTTATTTGAATAATGTCTAAGAACTTGGTATTACAACCACTTCTTGTGTCTGTTTGCCTCTTTAAGAATAATCGCTTTATGTATCCCCCAATTGTAAGTCGCTTTGGATAAAAGCATCTGTTAAATGACAATGTAAATGTAAATGTAGACTGATTTCACAATCACTTCTTGTCTCATAAATATGAGGGCATTTTGTTTTAAAATATCTGATTTAAACTCTGATATATACCAATTAATTCATTGTGTCACACAACTCCTCTTGAAACCACAAACTAACCAATAGCCTTTTAATTTTACATTGATTACTCAAAAAAAATGTAATTTCTCCAACCACTTGAATTGTAGCTCTAGAACCAACCAATCTCATCTGCTTCAGTTCAAATCCACAACTATCATATGGCAAGTGTAATTTATTAAGCATGTAAGTGTGCATGCACAAGTAAGATGCTGCAACTGGCATTATCACAGCCATGGCTTATAAGCTCAACATAGTGTTTACCTTTACTCTTCAGCACAACTCTAACCACAAAAATGTAACATTACAGAAACTCTTTTAAATGTCAAACATAACTGAACAGCATTAAACCACTTGGTCTGTAGCGTTAAAAACACATCAAATAACACTTAATTTCAACATTTACTCTCCTTATCAGTCCTATGCAAAGCATGCTGGGAACTGGAAATCCAAAGGTCCAAAGATAATAAGAAAATTTACTACAACTTAATTTTTTAATAAATTCAATGATCACAAAAAAATTTAGTTGTTTGCCTCTTAAAAGGTTTACTTAAATAGATAAATTAGATTTTTTAGAAACCATGCATTTATTTAAGTTGTAGGGGAAAGGTCCTCTGAATTACGTTTTAGAGTGCAATAACCACACTTGTCTACAGTCTATATACATACTAAGCACTTGTCTACTTACATGACGTATTTTCTGTATTTGGCTCAAGTGTCCAGGTGTATGTAAAACATCTCAGGTTACTTATGTAACCATAGTTCCCTGAGTAGGGAACGAGACACTGCGTCCTCTAGGGGTTGCTATGGGGAACGCCTCGTCGTGACCTGTGTCTGAGGCATACATTAAAAAAACACCAACAACACGTTGGCTGGCAGCAGCCATGACGTCCCTACCGGTGCGACTATAGTATAAATAGGTGCCGGAACACATCATCCACTTCTTCGTCTGAAGCTTGCATCCGCAGCATGGCAAGAAAACCCAGAGGATGCAGTGTCTCGTTCCCTACGCAGGGAACCATGGTTACATCAGTAACCTGAGACATTCCCTTTCAACCATCTACAAAAAGATCGATAAAGAGGAAGTAGGGACGTGTATGTCCCCAAGACAGGGATGCGGCTAAGATAGAATGGCGAGGGAGGGAGATGAAAGGGGAAAGGGCACGAGGAGATCGGGAACTTCAAACTGCGTTCTTAGGGGTCGTATGGGGAACGGTATACCATGCTGCATGCGAGGGCCGTTGCATGTCAGAACCATGGCGAGCACTAAGTACCAACTCTACCATAATGCCATGGGAGTCGCCCCTGGGACGTTAGACGGCTGTCAGTGACATTATTCCCTACGGCCAAAGGCCAAGGCTACATACCACAAAAAACGTACCTGTTAGGGCCAGAACACCTGGGCCCGGTGTAGAGGCAAGGCTGGAATCAAGAATAGTTCCTTAAGGGAATAAACCAAGAGCTAGAGTCATACTAGTCTGCCTGTCACAAGGGGCTACCGCATCTGTATATGCTAAGGGACCGTCTAAACAGACCCCTAGTAGCAAACCACCCGCTAACCCCACCCCCGTGCCGGGACTCCCCCCAGACGGATAATAGGTGAGTGGTGCCCAAGGGGAAACGGGGTTTTAAAACATCAGAAAGAGCAGAACGCCTGCTGCGCGTAGATCTGACAATACATGATTTGAAAAAGAATGCGAATACTCTGGAAACAGATAGCCTTAATTTACGTTAGTGCAGGGAGCAACACACCAGTTCTCAGTCGAGAAGGGAGCTTACCTACAGCATGTTTTCCCAAGCTGGAACGGTAGCAGAGTTACCTTAGCTGAGGGGCAAAACCCACGGCTCTCAACAGAGAGGGGGCTCGGCCCTACAGGTGATTGTAGAATCAGAAGGTAAGAAGTCTGCAAGCTAGCCAACACACTCAGCGATCAGAGAGGCAGAGGAGGGCCTAATTGCATGATGCTGTGGTTCCAGGTGCTCTGAAAAACAGAGAACTCAACTTTATATGCATTTGAGGAGAAACTCTGGAATTCAGAGGAACGGTGTGCTCATTCCAGGTAACCTAGATAAAAGGGGAGCACTGATCAACACTACCACAGAAAAGCCATGGAGCGAGGAATCCAATCATCTAGAGGAGGATTAAACGCTCGAAGAAGCATCCAGTCACAATACCCAATGGTGAGGGGAGCGATGCTTCCAGAGTGTGTCGACAGAGACACACTAGATGAGTGGAGCCCAAGGTACCGGGGTCTAACCAACTCAGAGAAAGGGAATGAGGTTAATAACGCATAACCCTTACCATACAGGATTTTTAGAAAGGTGGGCAAAGCATAACTTGCACACTTAACACTTATGTGGATTTTTAGAAAGTGCTTAATGTGTGCACCTACCATAGTATGGATTTTAGAGTTTTCCAAGAATCTGTTCACAGATACCCGGAAGTACTGGGCCAAACGGGAGAGACAAGCTCAAATACAACCCTCTAATGTGAGGGGAGCACTGCCTGAAACAGCATTACACAAGAAGGTTCTCGCAAATGCCACCTATACTTCCCGCTCGATGCCTCAGCAAGAGGGGATATCCTGGTGATCGGGAGGCCCCTCAGGGCAAGCTAGATACGGTAAGCCAGACAGGGCAGCCTGAAAGCGTAAGCCCAGCCCGGACGTCCAGGAAATATTGCAGTGCCGTGCCAGGGTCCTGATGGTCAAGAAGGCTCCCGCAGAAGCCTGTAATCTGGCCGCATGGTCCAGGAAGTATGAAGCCAAAACCCGGCTTATCGTACCATCTGGACATATATATCGACGAGTGAGATAAACACTGCAAGTCGAGCACCCAGTTTCTGAATTCAGCAGAGGAGGTGCTCACCGAGGACCTACCCTAGAAAAAGGACAGAAACACACAGGTCCCGGGAAACACTGCAAAGAAAACTAGCAGAAGGGTTATACACACAACCACAGCACATATATACAGTATATATACACACATATATATATATATAAATATATTAAGAAATGTATCGTACTCACCCACCATGGTTCCCGCACCAGAGCCTTGTCCGGAGAAGCCTCTAGACCGGACCATCAGTAAGGTGGTCACTATTGGCATTTTTCCACTGCGTGGTACGGCACGGTTTGCGTTTCCACTGCAGTTCAGTACCGCTTTAGAGTGGGTGGGATTATTCACATGTCGTTATAGTTGCGTCGCCTCTACTACCACGACTCCTAAAAAAAAAACGTTTTCATTCCGCGTCGCCCATCAAGCTCTCGCTGGATCCGCTCCTCTGCTATCAACGAGAGGAACGTCTGTTCTTCCGCAACAGACAATAAAACTTTTTGGTTGTTAAAAAAGGTGCGCTCGTTCCAAACAGTTGCGTTTGATCCTTCGCTGGCTGTGATGATTTAAATCTAGCGGTTCTTTTGTGTTTATGTTGCAAGTTCAGTGATAGTCACAGGTAGTGACAATTCTCTCCGGCCAATCTGTGATCAGCAGAGTTTACACATCACGTTTTGGTAATGGTACGGTTTACTTGGAACCCCAACCGAGGTGGTACTAAAAAAAGTACCAGGTACCAGGTACTGTACCCAGTGGAAAACTCCCCAAAAGTGAACTGTACCAAGCCGTAACGTGCCATACCATGCAGTGGAAAAGCGCCATGATGAAGCCATAGAACCAACCAAAAACATCATAGGTCCAGTAGGAGACTGTTATGCAGGAGTTGCCACCAAACCGGTCAGGGAGAGATGGGGTACGGGAATTAGGAAGGGGAAGATAAGGGTAGATGTTAAAACCCCCCGAGGGAAATGAGTAGATACTCAACTATCACTCTGATCCGGACAAACAAAAGCGCGGACGCCTTGTCTGGTCACATCCCTTAGGTCTTGCTACTCCTTTGACCAGTGATACGTTTAACCCTACCACAGGTGGGGGAGGAGCTGAGTTGCGACACTAGTCGTGCTCGTCTTCTGATCTCAAAATCGAGGATCAAATAAAACCCCTAGGTTGTTCGTGCTCAGACCTGGACTTTCCGTGAAGGCCGCTGAGCGTGCCTAATACGTAAGGCAAAAACCGGCACATCGAGAAGAAAGCCCCTCTCTTCCATACCGATATCTGCCAGGTTCACCCACATATGTCTCTCCATCACTACCATAGTCGCCATGGACCTGCCACTAGCAGAGGCGGCCTGCTTAGTAGCACGGAGAGCGAGATCCGGGGTGCGGCGCACTCTCGCAGTGACGCCGGACTGCCACCTCGGAGACATCGCGTGCATGCTCTTTGCCCAAACAAATAACGCATAGATCGTGTGTCATCTGGTGTCAAATAGCGATGACACGGAGGCACACACCTTCTAAATGTTCTGCTAGTGCTCGCCATAATAATAGGATAGAGATCTCTTACCACATTCAAATGCACGCTTCAAACAAAACAATCAATGAAGACAAAGAAGAGAATGATGTGTAGCTCCCGGCACCTATTTACACTATAGTTGCACCGGTAGTGACGTCATAGGCTGTCGCCGGCCAATGTTTTTGTGGTGTTTTTTTCAAGTAGGCTTCAGACCACGGGTCACGACATAGCGACCTAGAGGACGCAGTTCGAAGTTCCCTTGAATGGGAACTATTAATTACCCGATGGGACAAACTACATCATAGCATCTTGTTGATCATGTTATAAAAATGCAACAAAGTTTTTACAGAGCTTTATTTCACATTTGGTTTTTCAGTATTTTTTTTTTTTTTTTTTTTTTTTTTATATTTATTTTTTTTATTTTTTTTTTAATTTTTAATTTTTTTTATATTAAAATAAAACTCCAAATGTAATGCAATTCCAATGTAAACTGAAGTTCCTGTGTTTGTTATTAAATGATAAAAAGCAGTTGTAAAAGTTTTACAAAACATGCACATTCATCTCTGCACCAATACAGTGTGCACTTTATGGTTTACTGCCAAATTATGCCTAATACATAATGTCAGCTCCTGAACATGATGACGGATGGGATATGCTTAGCCTCAAATACTACTCCGATGCTGTAAATATGCAGCAAATGACCAACTGACAGACATCATTTTAAGAGAGAAATCTTTATTCTATAAAATAAGTATCTCAGACAGTTCTTTCACCTTTATTTTCTACAGCAGTCTTAGCAAACCTTCAGAGTCCTCAGTTCAAGTTCTCTGCCTTTGGCAAGGACTAGGGCATAATGATGCTCACTTTGAATGGTATTTACCCAAGATAAACAATTTTGCAGATAAGTTGAGAGAACTATTTCAAAACTTCAGAAATATAAATGCAGTGATAATCATATTAAATGATAGAAAGGGTTAGTGATCTTAGTCAAGTAAACTATCAGTAAAATATAAAAGTAAAATCTGCACGGAGAGGACTGACCTGTGATGCAGAGCATGCAATGTGTTATTTTACTCTCTTCTTAACTCAATGAGGCTGTATCAAATGAATGATGCATTTTCCGGGCAGAATAATTAAAATGCCTTGATTCATACAATCAGTTAAGTTCAAATTAGTAAAAATTGTAATGCTAATTTACAAATATGAAATATGTATAATATAATATTACCATTTGCAACATCACAGCCCAGAACTTAGATAGCTACTGTAAGCAATTTATCTTAGATAAAAAAATGATTAGATATGATCAGGAAATCTCTAGCATTGTCTAGAGTTTATCACACTTTCCAGAATTATAAAAGAGACATATGCAGAGTCATTTACTGAATTATTCAAATACACAGCAACAGAAAAGTTACATGGCTTTTGTGCACAATAAATGCATTGCATCAAATAAGTACAGTTGAATACACTTAATATAAAGTGAGTCCACTTTTATTTAGCAATTAACTTCTGCTACCTAAACCAAATCAACATCTGAACACCCGCCTCCTCTCTGCCTACTGACCTAATTGTTGTTAAGTGCACTAGCTAGACGTAATGTAAACTTTGCGATTTGAAACCATGCTTTAAGTTTGAAATCAAAAAAAAAAAAAAAGTAAAAAGCACAGTGTTAACCCTGCATCTTCTCACTGTGACCAGACACCACAATCCAGCCAGCATAAGACTCTGTGTGACAGCAGGTGCCTAAAGAATATATAATTGACGTGTAAGGTAATACAAAAATAATTAAATATCCATAATAATATCCATGACATAATATATCTCCAATTGATTTTAGCAGGATTTTTTTATTATTAATGTCTATATAAACTATGTACAAACTGTAAATGACAGTTAGTATTGTATGGCATTTCATGTATACGAGACATCAGTATGAAACCCAGCTCTTCCCAAGCATGGTCAGAAAGACAATAATGGTCACTAAATAAAGAACCAAGAAAGTCACATCTATGATTCTTGCCACTCGAATCCAGCACAGTGATCTCTGCATCCCATTCTGATCTCTAACTGAGTCTGGGGAGTTGTGCAGGTCTCTTACAATATCTATAAGAGGGAATACAAAACATGTCTGCTCTGAATAAACACTATATGTAGTGTGGTCTACATTATCCCATATATACAATTCTTCAGTGAAGAATAATTGCTGACACTTTCATAGAAAAAGTAGAATAATAATAAAAACAAATAAAACAAAAAAATAGATAGCATGTGATTTTGATGAGGTTTATTCAAAGGTCAATTGTATTTGCTTTCCTTTCTCCTGTGTACCAGAATGACAAAGCAAGCAAATCTTAAACTTAATTCCACTAATAAACCTTAATTTGAGAACTGAAAGTATAAGATAAGAAAAAAAAATCACATAATCGTATGCTGTCTTGACTCTTACCATCTCGGCCACTAACAGCAGCTGTGTTTTCCACTGATCTCTTCTCGGCTCCTTTAGCCATCAGGAAAGACACAAGGATGGTCTCCAGAATGCTGAAACCAATGAGACTGAAAATCACACTGCAGTAAATGCCTGTGAAGAGAACAAACTATGATGGAAACAGCTGAATTGCCTTTGAAATAGCATTTTTTGTTTGTTTAAATCATGTGGAAGCGGAGGCATGTGGTATTTCTCTACAGTTCTTTTTTTTTTTTTTCGGGTTAAAAAATACTTTCTCATTCCCTTAAATATAGAGACAACTATAAGTAAATCATTAGTTGGTTGCTATCCTTAAAAAGTGTAAACACTCTGGCTCTGTGACCCTCTCCAATAATTGCTTAAAGGGGACATCAGATGCCCATTTTACACAAGTTGGTATGATTCTTTAGGGACTTCATGAAATGCCGGTAACATACTTTGGTTAAAATTCCTCAAAACCACACCGTTTTTACCATGTCAAAAACAGCTCTGTTCACAACGACCCGTTTCAGTGCATGTCTCTTTAAATGATAATGAGCTACTGCTCACCCCACCCCTATCTTAAGGGCCTTTCGCAACGCTTTAGTTCCAGAACTAAATGTACAGTACTAAAGTACTGGGACGATTTTGCGCGAACTATTTCCCAGTACCATTTAAAGGGTTGCATTCGCACCGACAGTGTGTCGATCAACAGCGACAACAGAGGTCATTTGTGCGTGGCGTTCAACAACAGAAACAAAGAAGAACAACATTAACAACAGGAGAATGGAGAACACTGTGATCGGAGCTGTGTTTTTGATGTGTCTCGCGGGTTTCACAATAATGGACATGGAAAGTCGAAGTATACGTAAAGCGATTGAAAGACGGAAAGGAGTACTAAGAATCTCCAACGACAACTGGCAGTGCTACATTTGCTACAAGTGCCTGCACTTCAGCGTCCGTCCATCTATCGCTGTTCTACATACTTGTGAAATAAGTTGACACAATGCTTACACGCTTTTGTAAATCTGGCAGGTGCTGAGGGCTTTCTCGTACGCGTTTGGCAATCAATGTTCTAATACGTCAGATAGACCAGGTCTGTTTGCTTATACTGCTCAGAGTAGGAAGCTCATTGGTTCTTGAAAAAGGCATCCGTACTATAACGCACCCAGTTCCGGCCTGTTGCAAAACGCCCAAAAAAGTGGGTAGTTCCACAATGTTCTGTACTATGAAAAGGTTCTGTTGTGGGCGACGGCCTTTACTGGGGGCTGTGTGTGGACACAAGACCCCTGTTATTTGTTGTTTTTTTTGATTTTTTTTTGGTGAAATATGGTTTCGTACGTATATGGCTCGAGGTGGTCTTATTTAAATAGCTAGTAGCTAGTAGAAGAAACCTGCTGCAAACTGAAAGGCTAGCTGGGAGGACAGAGTTTCAGACCGACAGCCCATAACAAACTAGCTGCATGTTTTCTTTTAAGCTTTTGTGAGCTGGCAGACATGCCAGAAACCTGACTGAATGCAAGAAAAGCTAAAAAAAGAAGAAAAAAAAAGAGAAAATTTAATCCAATGTCCCCTTTAAATACTACTTAAAGAATGTCCTTAAATGTTCGTGGTGAGTGCAACTGACTCACCTATTTTTTATTTCATAGGAAAAAATAAATTCTCTGTACTCTAGGTTAAATGCCTAATTCGAACCATCCAGCTTATAGATTGCATTTTTAACTAATTTAGCCATGATGAGCATGTCAGTGTTAGACTCACCAATCAATGGGATTGCATTAGCTGTAGAGGGCAGCGTGTCGTTAAGAATCAGCAGCAAAACAGAAATAGACAGCAGTAAAGTCACTTTAAAGCTCAGCTTGTCTGCTCCACTTGCGCCAATGAAGAAGGACATCACATCCAGCACAAGGAAGAAAAATACTGGTATTATAATGTTTATGACATACAGTAGAGGTCTCCTCTTGATGGTGATCTGCCATGGACAAACAGAAAATGTCTAAACAATACAGCAGTGAAACCAAATCAGTATTAAAATCAAGAGCAAGTGTGTTAACAGTTTTGTTTGTGGAATAATACAATATAAAATGAGATAAATTAATTCAACATTAATTAATTATAATAAAGGCAGAGCCGTATTGGCCATTTTATTGCCACAGAATGTGTGAAAAGTATGTGCCAAAATTTAAAAGCTTTGGTTAGAAGTGCCAGCTTGCATGGAGAGGGTGTTGGAACTCCAGAGACATTAGCAACTTCAATTAACGGTTTGCATGAGAATTGTGACTTGCTTAATAATGTGGAACAATCTCTTTAAGAAGACCTGGCAAACTATTTAAGAAACCTCTCTGAGATTGATGCCAGTTATCTAAAAAAATATGAAAACATTTCCTTTTTATTTCCTTTATAATACATAATAATTTGGAACACAGTGTATAAGTCTTCGGTTGATATACTGTGATATAATGAAGTCTCTTGACCACCCTGGCAGTATTTATTTGTTTAAAAATACAGTAGGCTAATATTGTGAAAGATTATTACAATTTGAAATAACTATTTTCTATTTGAATATATTTTTAAAATTACTCACACCCCCCCTGTGATCAAAGCTACATTTTCAGTGTTATTACTCCAATCTTCAGTGTCACATTAAGTCAGACATGTTGCTTTCCATAATGCCTTTCCATAGCCAACATGCACTGGTCAGACACTGATCATTCTGTGCAGCACTGCATGAAGTCAAACACCAACAGAATCTCTCAATCTCTGGTCACTGCTGATGTTACACTTTCAGGTGCATATACTCCAGAGATAATTAAAGGGATAGTTCACCCAAAAATGAAAACAGTGCTTAAACAAGGCGCAGCACATGCGTGTTCAACGTAAGCGGCAGCACGTGCATGCGTTGTTTACATTTAGAGGAGAGCAAGCGCATGTGTGGTGATACTCTCCATAATGGTGGCACGCCATGGCAGACGGGATGAGGAGGAGACAAATTGATGAATAAATTCATTATTTTTTGTTTTCTTTGCACACAAAAAAAATCTGTTTTATAACATTACAATTGAACCACTGATGTCACATGGACTATTTTATCGATGTCCTTACTACGGGCCTGGGAACATTTCAGTTGTGTTGCTGTCTATGGAGGGTCAAAGAGCTCTCGGATTTAATCAAAAATATCTTAAATTGTGTTCTGAAGATGAATGAAGGTCTTACAGGTTTGGAATGACATGAGGGTGAGTAATTAATAACAGAATTTTCATTTTTGGGTGATCTATGCTTGACGTCAAACAAAGGTTGGGTTTTTACTTTCAACCAAAATTTGACATCTGAGCAACATTTGAGTCCGTATCCAATGCCCAATGGGAAGCTTCCTGCTAAAATCTTTATAAGAATTTTAGGGGATAAGGTTCAAATGTTATCAATAAACATTTTTAGAATATTTGAAGAGAATGTTATCTTATAGGAGAACATTCTGGGAACAAAAAAATAAAACTTGCCAATGAAAACATTACAAAACACAGAATAATGTTCTCAGAAATTCTTAGAACAATAAAATTTCGAGTGGGGAAATCAAGCTAAATCGGGTTGGATTCTTGGTTTTGTGAAAATCTAGCCTACTCTGCAGCTTGCTGCCTGAGAGTAAGGAAAACCCACACATATGTAAGGATCATACATGAGAATATATTATTAAAGATCCTATTGAGTCCACCAGTGGTGTAACATAGGAATGTATGAGCCCCATGCAGGCTATTACGACAAGCCCTCCCTGGGGCTGCACGGTTATGAAGCACATACAAACACAGCAAATTTTTGCCTAACCTACTTAATTTAGACCAACTAAAACCAGTACCTTATCAGTTTCTTATATTAAATTGAACCGTTCTCTTTGTGTGCATCTCTCTCCAACACGCACAATGCGGCTGTGTATGCGCCTGGCCGCAGCAGCTAGAAGTACCAAATTAATCGTGTTGGATTTCACAGTCGTCAGCATGTGTTACTGTCACGGCTCGCCTACTGTGGCGGAAACAAGGAGACGAAGGAACGCGGAAACCAACGGGATAAACATCAACAGTCTTTATTCTTTTAAACAATGGGGAACATAGGCAAGATCACACACGTAGACTGAGGGGCTGACAAACAATTCCGGACGCTGTACATGGAAACATACAGGGACTAATCAAGGGACTAATCATAGAAAGTAATGGGACACAGCTGAAACTAATGGAACTCAAATAGAATTTGGAAAAACAAAAATGGGCACACGTGGGGGAGGAAAACACAACACGAGACATGGATAGAGTCTGACATTTTCTCCCCCCTCCCGGAAGGCACGTTTACCGCGCGTTATAACATCCAATGAGGGGGGGGCGGGCGCTCTGGAGGCCTCTAGGGACAGGGTTACTAGACGGAAGACCTCCAGGGTGGTGCCCATTCCCGGACCCATGGCGGATCTGGCAGTTCAGGAGGCCATGACGGATCAGGGGACTCAGGAGGCCATGGTGGAGCAGGGGACTCAGGAGGCCATGGCGGAGCAGGGAACTCAGGGGGCCATGGCAGAGCAGCTTCCGAGGCTGCGGCCCCAGCCCCCACCCCGGCTTATGGCTGGAGCCCTCTACCCCCACCACCACCCACAAAGGAAGAAAAAAATCCTTTGAGAGGATAGCGGGCTCTAAGGCCAAAACCGGGGATTGAACTGCGGATCAGGAGCCCTCCCTGGGCTCAAAGGGGGATCAGGATCCCTCCCTGGCCACGGATAAGGACTGGAACCCTCTCTGGGCTAATCTCGGGGACGGGAGCCCTCACTGGGCTAAACTCGGGGACAGGAGCCCTCCGTGGGCTATACTTGGGAACAGGGGCCCACGCAGGAGCGAGCTCTGGGGCTGGAGCCAATACTGGAGCAAGCTCTGGGGCTGGGGCCGACACTGGAGCGAGCTCTGGGGCTAGAACCAACTGCCTTTTTCTCCTCAGGTTTCTTCTTTGGTTACGGGTGAATTGGGCAGCCGGTGTCCCCAACACCTCACCACTTTTTGCAACATCTCATGGCACGCACGGTCACAGAAACATCTCCATTCGATAAGAAATTAATTGGTCTGTGTTAAATAACAGGCGTCTATCGCTGGAATGTGTTATGGCGAGTGCCCGTTGGTGCTGTTATTAGTTCTCCCTTGGCACTCGTGCACAATGCGCAGTCTTCACACAGACGATCGAGTGCTTCGTTCTGGTAAAAGCACAAAATGAACACTTTTGGTTTTAATGAGGAAAAAATAAACTATACGAGGGTGAATTAGAACCCAGAACCTCAGAAATGCGTGACAAAAATTCTGCCACTAGACCATTAAATCACACAAATAATATATGCAAATTTATATATTTATTCACTACTGTTAAGACTCTCGCCGGTAATTATATTGTATTATTAATATTTATATTTATATTGATATAGTCATTTCGTCGTCAGGGGCAGTGATCCCCCTGCTGCACGGGCCCCACGGGTCTGTAGTTACACCACTGAGTCCCAATCACTGATAAACACAAAATTTGCATGTTGACTGTAAAAATGAAAAAAAAAAATTTATTATAAAAGCCATCATTAAATAAAAAAAAAATAAAAAATCAATAAAAAAAATGTTTTTTTTTTTTTTTTATCAAACTTTGGCATTTAATATAAATGTTATTTTTCCTGATATAAATTGTAAAATTGAAAATAAAAGCTTTTTTTTTTTAAAGAAAAATATGTTTGTGCAGGATGTGCGGGAATTTTGTATGCCCCACCCTTTTAAAGGTTAAAATGAAAATCAAATTATTTAGTTCTGGCACATGTTTTGCACACTCTCGGTGGTAAAGAATGGCCAGATGGCCAGGCTTTTTTAGCATTCTAGTTATACATTTAATTTTAATAATTAATCTTGCACGCTCTGTGTTCTGTACCTTGTATATCAGCAGATCCTGTAAATAATCTAGAAGAGCGGCATTAGATTTAGAAGCATCTATACTGAGGAGTTCCCACTCTCCCTGAGCTTGAAAGAACTCCTTGGATTCATGCATAATGTTTTTATTATCAGAAAATTGATCGATGGTAAGCTCACCAACTGTGAGAAAACAGACAATAAACAATTTCCTTGATTTATTTTTTTTTACAATTAATTTATATAAAAATATTGTGTTTTGTCTTGGATTTTAGATGTACTTGAATGCACAGCAGAGTGAAGTGTAATATTGCAGATTTGGGTGTCGAAGGGAAATCTGTAGAGGTCCATCTTACAAGCAGTAGTCAGAGCAAAAATATCAACTGAGACTGACAGGTCCCAGCAGAGCAACTGCAAATATGGAGACTCCTTTGTTCCAAACTCTGTTTTGATGCTAAACAAACAACAACAACAAACTGTAATACTGATCGTGACTGACATAATTAAAAAGACAAAGCATAATTAGAGGGCTATACACATTTAATGTAATTTGTACAGACTACTGAAAATCATTTATGTGAAAAATAGAGCTAAAATGTTTTAGAGATATGTAAGGATTTGTTCAGACAAGCAACAAAAAACATTTCATTTGGCTGGCGTGATGTTTCTGAACAACGTGCACTAGGCGGTTAGCGAATCACAACACACTGGGCCAGCTAACCAATCTTTGCAAATTTCTGAGGGAGGGGCTTCATAGATCCAGGAAAGCAAAAGACCGTTTTAGGAGACCGGAAAAAGCGGTGTAGAATAAAAGTAAAATATGTGAAAAAATTATGAGATTTAAAAAAAACTAAAACAAAGCATGAACACATTACAGTGCACCCCATAAACACAATCAAGCCTTCGAAAAGAGCCGGTCGACCACCCCTTTAAAATAACACTGAAGCAGTAATAGATTTAATGAGATAATAAAGGAATGACTGAGCATTAGTGAAATGCAGCGGTTGCTGCATTTGAGCACTAGACCCTTGAGTGCTTTGTAATTTTTTATTTTATTTATTTATTTATTTTTTAGCTGTCGTAGCTAGTTGTTGTATTAGTGTTTTCAGAAATAACTTTTATTACATCAGAAAAAGTCTTCTTCTTTTTTAACGGCGGTTGGCATCCATCTTATTGGTGCATTACTACCCCCTTCTGTTCTGGAGTGTGGATCAGTAAGTAAGTTCACAATCTATTTCTACTATAAATTAGGGATAGAGGGGGAGGAGAGAAAAAAAAAAAAGAACCCCCCAATTCCAAAAATACAAAATACCCAGTAATTACCCTTCCTTCCTTACCATCATATCCTATAATAAAGCCCAGTTTCCCTTAAATGCATTCCCTACAATGTAGAATTACAAACCCAATTTCAAAAAAGTTGGGACACTGTACAAATTGTGAGTAAAAAAGGAATGGAATAATTTACAAATCTCATAAACTTATATTTTATTCACAATAGAATATAGATAACATATCAAATGTTGAAAGTGAGACATTTTGAAATGTCATGCCAAATATTGGCTCATTTTGGATTTCATGAGAGCTACACAGGTAGCAATAAGAGGCCGGAAAAGTTAAATGTACATATAAGGAACAGCTGGAGGACCAATTTGCAACTTATTAGGTCAATTGGCAACATGATTGGGTATAAAAAGAGCCTCTCAGAGTGGCAGTGTTTCTCAGAAGTCAAGATGGGCAGAGGATCACCAATTCCCCCAATGCTGCGGCAAAATATAGTGGAGCAATATCAGAAAGGAGTTTCTCAGAGAAAAACTGCAAAGAGTTTGAAGTTATCATCATCTACAGTGCATAATATCATCGAAAGATTCAGAGAATCTGGAACAATCTCTGTGCGTAAGGGTCAAGGCCGGAAAACCATACTGGATGCCCGTGATCTTCGGGCCCTTAGACGGCACTGCATCACATACAGGAATGCTACTGTAATGGAAATCACAACATGGGCTCAGGAATACTTCCAGAAAACATTGTCGGTGAACACAACCCACCGTGCCATTCGCCGTTGCTGGCTAAAACTCTATAGGTCAAAAAAGAAGCCATATCTAAACATGATCCAGAAGCGCAGGCGTTTTCTCTGGGCCAAGGCTCATTTAAAATGGACTGTGGCAAAGTGGAAAACTGTTCTGTGGTCAAAATTTGAAGTTCTTTTTTTGAAAACTGGGACGCCATGTCATCCAGACTAAAGAGGACAAGGACAACCCAAGTTGTTATCAGCGCTCAGTTCAGAAGCCTGCATCTATGATGGTATGGGGTTGCATGAGTGCATGTGGCATGGGCAGATTACACATCTGGAAAGGCACCATCAATGCTGAAAGGTATATCCAAGTTCTAGAACAACATATATGCTCCCATCCAGACGTCGTCTCTTTCAGGGAAGACCTTGCATTTTCCAACATGACAATGCCAGACCACATACTGCATCAATTACAACATCATGGCTGCGTAGAAGGATCCGGGTACTGAAATGGCCAGCCTGCAGTCCAGATCTTTCACCCATAGAAAACATTTGGCGCTTCATAAAGAGGAAGATGCGACAAAGAAGACCTAAGACAGTTGCGCAACTAGAAGCCTGTATTAGACAAGAATGGGACAAAATTCCTATTCCTAAACTTGAGCAATTGTCTCCTCAGTCCCCAGACGTTTGCCGACTGTTATAAAAAGAAGAGGGGATGCCAAACAGTGGGGAAAAATGGAACTACCCCACCCTGCCCCCATGCTCCCCCAACTTTTTTGAGATGTGTTGATGCCATGAAATTTTAAAATCAACTTATTTTTCCCTTAAAATGATACATTTTCTCAGTTTAAACATTTGATATGTCATCTATGTTGTATTCTGAATAAAATATTGAAATTTGAAACTTCCACATCATTGCATTCTGTTTTTATTCACAATTGGTACAGTGTCCACCAACAGTGTTGACAGTTGATTAATATCATCATGAAATGTCTGATTCACTGATCACATCTGAAGTCTAAGCACTGATCAGAAGTGTTTTTTATTTTATTTTAATTTGTTTAAATTTCATTTCCTGATTTCATTTTTCCTTCTAAACATCATTTCTCATTCTCTCAGTAGTAACCCTATAAACGAAAGTTTCGGTAACACTTTAGAATAATGGTTAACTATGCAGGAAGTAATAGGTAGTACTACATTAACACTTAACTTAATACTATTAACTAATAGAGAAGCAAGATTAACTAAGCAGTAAGTAGTAGCAAATTTAGAACAAAGGTGGTTCCTTATTAGATATTTGATAATTAAATAAAAATATCCTCATTGAGAACTACTTGCAAACTATGACAAATTAATAAAGAATAACCAAATTAATTACTAATCACAACAGTAACATCTTAAAAGTGAACAATTGGTTTCTTTTTTATTTTTTTTTTAGGTTCTTTGTGGAACCAAAGTAGAATTTGATATCCCCCAAATAAGTCGGCTACAGGTTGAAATTGTGACTACTACTCTTACCAAAGGATGGATGTTCTCTGTTTATTTCAAACAAAAACATAAAATAATACTACAAATAATTCATTTAAAAATGTTAATAATTAGGAAGTGAGTGAATTAGTTCACAATTATGAGCTCTAGTTTGTGTCAGTTCAGTATGTCTCCGACTCCAAAAGACCTAAACCTTTAGTGACAGTAGGCTGGGGAGGACTTTTCTTGAATATAAATAATGAAGTTCTCTTGACAAAAACAATTCACATCCTTAATGAAGGCATCGACTGCATTTATATTGTGTTCAGCACAAAACCGCATATTCCAGATTACAGTGTAATATCACTAGTGCCTCACACAAAAGTATGTGTCAGATATAAAATATATAAAATGACTTATTAAATTACTTAGTAATTACTGAGTGGTTAAGGTGTTCTTCACTTTAAACTAATGGTCCAGATCACTAGTAGTTCCTGCAGGCTGACAAGGTAACGCTTGAGTAATTAGTGAGAGGCTAATGTATTTTTCACTTTAAAGCTAAAGTGCTACTAAGGAACTACTAGTGATCTGGACCATTATTTTAAAGTGAAAAACACCTTAACCACTCAGTAATTACCAAGTAATTTAATAAGTTATTTAACATTTTATATCTGACATACTGTACAGTCATACATTTGTGTGAAGCACTAGTGATATTTTAGCAGTAGGTCTTTTGGAGTGGGATACATTGATACTGAATTGACACGAAGCAGAGATCATAATTGTGAATTAATTCAATCATGAGCTTGTCAGCATCAATTCTTAATTATTAACATTTTTAAGTGGATTTTCTTTTTTTATTATTATTCTATGTTTAAGTTTGAGCATCCATCCTTTGGTAAGAGTAGTAGCCACAATTTTAAAATGTAGCCGACTTACAGTATTTGGGGGATGATATCAAACTCATAAATTAGTTTCCACAAAGAACCAAACTGTTCACTTTTAAGACGTTACTGTTGTGATTAGTAATTAATTGGTTATTCTTTATTAACTGGTCATAGTTCACAAGTAGTTCTCAATGAGGATATTTTATTAGTAATTATCAAATTTCTAATAATGAACTACCTTTGTCCTAAATCTGCTACTACTTACTGCTTAGTTAATCATGCTTCTCTATTAGTTAATAGTATTAAATTAAGTGTTAATGTAGTACTACCTATAACTTCCTGCATAGTTACTTGTTAACAACGGACCATTATTCTAAAGTGTTACCGAAAATTCTGCAAAAATAAATAAATAAATAAAAAATTATACCTTTCTTTGATAATAATATCTGGAGTCCAAAACATATCTTTTGTTGCTGGAACTGCGTCAATTCCACAAAACTGATCGTACTGCCACTCCATGTTATTGCTCCAAGCCTGCAAAGTTATGAATATAAGGTTCACGGTGATCATCAAAGGGCCAGTCCTTCTCAAGTTGGTTGCTGTACCATTTGTCTTTCTTTCTTCAAAAACTCTATGCATTTGTTTTGCAAAATCACCAGTATTTTTATTTTTTTTACCAAAGCAGTCATCTTTGTGTCATGACCAACAACAAATTTCAGTTATACAGGCGTTTATGGACACCTCAGTATCTCAGCATATGATGCACGCTAAAGACACACTCTTGCCTGAGAACATGCACAGTGAAATCCTCGAGCAATGCCAAGTGTGCTCTCCTCAAAACCAGTTCAAACACAATAAACAGCTTTTATAGAGTCCTCTTATCAGCAAAGTCATTGCATATCTGCGCTGTTATACAGAGATACATTGCAGCTTTCTTTTTTTGGAAATTTTGAATAAATTTCTATATGATTTTTTTTCTTAATTATTATGAAACCCAGATGAAATTCATCTTTCTTTTAACAGCACATTTATGTTCAGTGTTCCAAAATCTATGTTCAGTTTTCAATCTCTGCATCAATCTTCTGCGCCAACTTCAGAATCCTTTCTTCGGGGATCCTCAATCTGTGTGTTACAGATCGTCCGGATCTTCTGCACAGATTTAAGAACTTTCACATTCCAGGCTCCTTAATCTGTGTGTTCAAGACCAAGGACCTTCCCAGTGCTCAGGAGTTCATTGTCCACAACCTTTGTGTTCAAGATTGTTTAAATGGAACCCAGCTCCTTTCTTCCTGCAATGTGGCCTAACACAACACGTGAAAGACGCCACTTCTCAGACTCAGCACATGACCAGGCGGAATGTAAATCTAATTTTAACAGACCTCTTTCCAGACACCTTGACATTTTCTCAGTTTACGATTTTCTAACTTACATTCGATTTTGTAGCTGATGTCAGTAAATTGTTGAATCCAGAAGAAGGTTTACATTGTTAGGCTCAGATGAACTACAGTTTATCTTTTCATAAGTGACTGAGCTGGATGTTATAAAGTGCAAAAGATTTATGAATGCTAGTGACTGAGTTACAACATGTAACTGCCATAGTAAAAAAAAAAGCACATCCTGTTTGTTTTCTTTAATTATTTTACAAAAGCACAGGTTTTTTCTTATTGTGTAGGCTATATATAAATAAAAATAAAACATGTCATACTCCTAACTTTATATGTCATTGGTGTTTGGTGATGAGTTTTTGGCTCAAGGTCTGCATTTAAAGTCACACGTGTTTTTCAAGCCTGTGATTATGACTATTTTGGCTTTCTGGGCAGACTTAAAGTTCTTCCCACTGACTGAATCAATCATTTTTTTTTACCTTGCCTTATACACAGAGGCGTTGTTGTGTTAGAATAGAAAAGGGTCCTGTTTAAACTATTGGTATAAAATTAGAAGCATACAATTCCCTAGAATATCATTATATGGTTAAACATTATGATTTGTACTCATGGAAATGACTAAAGTAGTCAAACCTGATCATTAAAAGGGGGTGTCCCAATACTTTTGGCAATATAGTGTACATACACACACTCTAAAAAGTGCTGGGTTATTTTTTAACCCAAATGCTGGGTTCAGCTCGTTGGGTCATTTTATTGGGTTGTTTTTAATATTTTAAATATTTTACCCAGATGCTGGTAGTTTTTCTGTAATTAGTTGTTGGGATCATTTTTAATGCTGGTTATTTTTTCTACCCAACCACTGGTGTGACCCTGTCTCCGATGAAACAACCCAGCTGCTGACTTACAGTCAGAGCGTGGGCTTTTTGAGTCTTCTAGGAGAGAGCGGTTCTCAGCGCCGCTGATTTGGTGAACTTCTTCAGCGAAATAAAGGTTTGTATACATTTTATTTCATTTATAAAGTCTTTACTGTGCTGTAAATTGTATTATTTTATGCAACACAACATAAGGACGAGATGTCAGTCAGCAGCGGTCACTTTGCATGATGGAAATGTTTTTGCCTTGCATAACATAAATGGATTTTATTCGTTATAGTACTGAGTTTAATTTAATTTGTTAAAATATGTTCTCTAATCTCAGTACGGTTTTGGTCATTGGGCAGGTTTTGGAGTCAGTCATGGCATCTTTCAGCTATAAACAGCAGCCCTTCAACAGCTCAGATTTCAGCGATACATCGGCATGAGAATCACTATTTCGGTGAAAAGCGATTACAGAGAATGGTTGAATACACTTACAGAAATGTTACAATTTTTATGTCTAAAATGCTTGTTAAACGAGTTTAAATGTAATATTGTAAACTATACTGTATTCACCCAAATAAATTCAATTTGTCTTGTATTTTGTCCATGGGTGTTCTTGCTTAATAATAAATGTTAATCTTTTGATTATTGCTGTTGCCTCTAGTATGATTATGTGTGTGTGTGTGTGTGTATGTGTGTGTGTGTGTGGTGGTGGGGGGTGTGTGTGTGTGTGTGTTGTTTTTAAGCCATCATTTTTTAGAGTGTACCTACCTACATACATACATACATACATACATATCAAATTCAAATATTGTATGCTGTCACCATATTTACACACAAACACTGTAATGTGTATTTTACTCAACCAAAATTGAAGAGGAGTATTTGATAGTTTTACTGGAGTAATAATTTGTAGGGTATGTGTAATTATATTTAAGTACTCGATTTGTGTACTTCTTCCACCACTGGGGTTCTGTAATCACCTGTATAACCACAATTTTTTATGGGCCATGACACAAAAACCATCTGTGGTAAAACCAAGTGAGATTTAAAAAATGGTGGTTTAGCATTACCAATACATAAAGCTAATCACTCAAAACAAATTAGGAACAATAAAAATGGTGAAGCAACTTCTTAGGATGCAAGAGTTAAATAAACCGAGAAACATTTAAATAAGAGCAAAATATCGTAACAAAACAATAAAATAAAATAAAAAACTTACAGTCATCATTTTGACCTGTGTTGAGAGGCTCTGGGCTTTTTCATTCTGCAAATCAATTAAGTGTTAAATAATGACATTACAACTGTCTGACACTCATGACTTGTATAAGAAGATAAATCATGCTGGATTCATACCACTTCTATGATGGATGTCACATACAGGTCCACATAAACATCAGTAGGAGGGTCCATGAAGTAGGGCAGTAGGTGGGTTTTTGGAACGTCAGTCTTGTTCAAGCCGAGATGTTCAAAAAGTGCCTTATAAGCAGTACCATAAACTGTGCTTTCTTCGCAGTTTGTAAGCACACCCATCCTTGAAATAAGCTCTTTTACACCTGGGGTGTATTCCAGAAAGCAAGGTTAATTTACTGTCGCATATACCCTGTTATCTCGGTTGTCAATTAAACCATGTTTACTTGAGCTGGTTTCAAAATCACGTCCAGGAGTATGTTCAGTCAACTCAGAGGTTCACAGTGAACACACAATAAATTCTTGTGATTAATCCAGAACAGAGTGACAAATTGAAGAGTCACCATGGAAACAGACGCTAAGAAGTTCTCTGGGTGCTGCTGTAAAAATGGCTGCCCACTGCTCTGGGTGTGTGTGTTTGGATGGGATAAATGCAGAGCATGGGTTACCACTTGGCTACAAGTCACATCACTTTCATATTGACACTTGTAACAACAGGTCCACTGAAGGCGAGTTTAAGAACCCAAGTGCAGCTTTATTCCAAAAATAATCCAAAATACAAACATAATCCAAACAGAGATTTGACTTGGCATGAACAGACTTGACTCACTGACAGCGGGTTACAACATCAATACACAACAAGAGACAAAGACTACATGAGTGCTATAGCTGCGTCCCAATTCAAAGACCGCATCCTTCGGAGGACGGGTCCTTCAAAGGATGCGGCCAACACAGCCTTCAAAGGATGCTCCGAGTCTAGCCTTCGCAGTATTTCCTGATTGCGCCAGCAGGTGTTCCCGATTGACGCTCCTGTTGTGTAGCAATGGTGCAAGAAGACAGCTGCCATAGATGTTATTAGTTAATGAAAATTTAAAAAACTGGAGCCACAATGGCAGAGTTTTTGTCCCAAGTAAAGGAATGATCAAAATCAAAATGAGAACTTTTGCCTCAGAAAACCTAACAAATGAATCTGTGCAGTGGTATTTTTAGTTTAAGTTTGCATTTTTTAAGACACCTGACTTTTCACATGTGTTTCACTAGCTATCTGAGTAAATTGAAACACAATACTTACATTTATAAGTGTATTCGTCGGCCGCCACAGAACTGTCATTCACTATGTTGTTTGAATAAAAGTCCCGTCGTCACCGGCGCACTATGAATTCTGGGATAGGGTAGGCTGCGAAGGATCCATCTGTTGTATCCTTAATTTTCCTGTGAAACGGAGGGCGCATTTGAAGTTGCGTTCAAATTGTGGCAGCCTTCGTCGTGCCGCGGTGACGCAATCGGCCTTCAAATGCAGCCTTCGGAGGATGCATCGTGAATTGGGATGGTCCTCGTCGCGCCGCTGTGATGCAATCGGCCTTCAAATGCAGCCTTCGTAGGACGGGGTCTTTGAATTGGGACAGCTTTCGTCGCGCCACCATGACCCAATTGGCTTCAAATGTGCACTTCGAAGGACATAGCCTATTAATTGGGACGCAGCTTATGCATACCAAACAATCAGGGTTACATGTGTAAGGCATTTCCGAACATCACACAAACCATATGAGAGTCGTAAAAGCATGAACCATGACCAGCCAGGCGGCAACTTTCTCCAATGAGTTCCTGTCACGCTCTGCTTATCTTTACAAAGAAAATACGGAGATAATGATTTACCAAACCACCTCCGATGTCGACACATTACTAAGACAACAATAACTGACCCCCTCCCATCTGGATTCATTTAAGCCACAGAAGGTCAGTAGGTTTCGTGACTGGCTTCAGCATAAATAAACCATCTAATGGACCACGGAACAAAGAACCTGGTATCTAGACAGAGTCCCGCACAAAATCACACGGACCTCATGACCACTTAACACATAAATTGATAATCCCGTCAACAAAAGAGACAATTTTATAGCTCCCTGTCCAGCAGGAGAAATTTGGCAGACTCTCAACTCTGACACAAAATTTACCTCATCTTCCCTTTTTCCCCTTTGCGTTCCAAAGAAAAAGACGATTTCTGAGACAATCGTTGAAAGTATGAAAATATCGGAGCATAGAGTCACAAATAATATGTTGTATGTCTTATATATTCTGTATATGCTTGATGTGTTCATTTAATCGGTACAACGTTAATCAGTGTTTATTACCCCTTTTTAGGAAATGAGGTTATTAATATATGTGTGAGATCGGTGAAGTTTAGTATCGAACGGAAACTTGTGACAAATGCAGAATGTTGAAATGACGGCAACCTTTAATAGTTGTACAATACAGCTTTAAGAGACTATATAGGAGTATTAACAAAACCTGCTAATCTTAATTTCTCCACATAATAAATGGGGGCCTCTTGTTAATGTATGCATGCTCCGCCTGCGCAAGAAGGCGATTGGAAGGTCGCGTCGTGGGACGGACTTATGCAGCGGAACAAAAACCCAATGCAGAACAGATTTGCTTGCTGCTTCTTCTGCTCTCGCCTGTCGCCATGTTAGAGCACCCCACGTGTGCTCACGCGCTTAACATCAAAGCGACCAGACATCTAAAACTCAACACTTTAGTGATACTTCGTTGAAATCTTCAAAGAACTTAAAGTCTTGCAAACTAAGACTTTCAGCAGAACTGCTCAAGCCTCTGCTTCATCAAAGACCAACCAATCCAACGAGGGGTTTTCCAAAGGACGTCATTCCGACGTCACCTCAGCGACCAACCAGTAATGGGGTTCCCTCAAAGACATCCCGGAAGCCCGCATCAGCCACGGAATCACCTCAGCTGTCAACCAGCAGAACGCAAGTAAACGAAAAACTCTCTAATCTGCTGAACTGGTGTTGAGCTCACTTAAGCAGTAAATTTAAGACAAAATTCTCTGCTCTGTAAATTCTTAAGGTGAATATACATCACTCGTGAAAGCGAGGTAGAACTATGAAACTCAGTCAACTCGCAGTCTAAGAAATTGTACATGTGTGTGTGTATTTTTGTGTGTTTTAGTTTAGTTTTATGTAATCTAGGATAGCCAATAAAATTCACGTTTCATTTATAAAGAAGGATTGTCTGGTGTCATATAATTTCAAGGTTAAACTGTTGCCAAAGATCCCTTGCTTGCTGCCAAGCTCGTAGCTTACTCATAATAATTACCTCTCTCTTAAGAGCTAACAAATGATCATAATTGTGTTAACCGATGGCCAGGTAAAACACATTTAATTTGTTAAAATATACTGAGAATCACCGGCTCGCTGGACGACCCTTGATTTAAAGTGTAAACTATCAAATTTGAAATCAGTTCTAATCAGGTTGACTTAGACTCTTCAGATTCGAGTCCTTTCAAAACCTGAATGAATTAATAATAATTAATTCCCTTACAACTGAGTTAATTTCTTACACATGACATAATCCAACCAATGAGGAACAAGACACATGACTTAACCAACCGATCAGAACATGACACATTGAACAAAGGAACCAATAGCAGGAATACAAGAAGGATAGGAACCACATGACTAGACAGGAACCATGACTAAACTCCAAAATAAAATTAGCAATGAACAAGAAACACAAACAAAACCCAAACCCCACGTTACAACACTATACACAAAATTCCTAGTGCTAAATTAATTCTCCTCAGAGTTTATTTGAGTCCACACTCAAGAGTGTTAAAATGAACACTGAAGCAGAATCAAACGGCTTCAGTTCAAGATGCTTACTATCAAGCAGATAGTATCTCAAATCCAGTCCGAGGACTAGTTTGTTACGATATATCTCAAAGATGCTTATTTCCATGTTTCCATCCTTCCTCAACATTGGAAGTTCCTGAGGTTTGCTTTCGGGGGTGAAGCATACCAATATTGTGTTCTTCCCTTTGGCCAGTCACTCTCACCCGGCACTTTCATGAAGTGTGTGGATGCTGTTCTGGCTCCTCTGCGACTCCAGGGCATCCGCATACTCAATTACATCGACTATTGGTTGATACTGGCTCGATCGGAGAAGATGGCGGCTCGGCATCGAGATGTCGTCCTCACCCATATGAGAGAGCTGGGGTTAAGACTAAACGCCAAGAAGAGTGTGCTTTCTCCACTACAGAGAACCACTTATTTAGGAGTGGTGTGGGATTCGACCACGATGCAGGCACGTTTGTCTCCTGCTCGTATCGAGTCAATCCTCACCGCAGTCAAGAGAGTAAGAAAAGTCCAGTCACTCACTGTCAAACAGTTCCAGACTCCTGCGTCTGATGGCAGCTGCGTCCAACGTGATACCTTTTGGCCTGCTGTACATGAGACCCTTGCAGTGGTGTCTCAGGACCAAGGGAATTTCCCTGAGGGGGAATCCGCTTCGCATGATCAAGGTCACGCGGTGATGCTTACGTGCCTTGGACATGTGGAAGAAATGTTGGTTCCTGGTTCAAGTCCCGATGTTAGGGGTTCCTTGTCGTCGCGTAACGCTAACGACGAATGCCTCTCTCACGGGCTTGGGAGCGGTCATGAGTGGCCGCTCAGTCCAGGGTCTGTGGGAAGGCCATCATCTCACTTGGCACATCAACTGCCGGGGAATGCTGGCCGTGTTTTGAGCTCTGAGACACTTCCTTCCAGTCCTAAGGGGATATCATGTGCTTGTCCTCACAGACAACACAACGGTGATCTCCTGCATCAATCGGCAGGGGGGTCTGCGTCCGCGCCCCTTTTACAAGCTGGCATGCCAGATCCTTCTGTGGGCTTGGGGGAAGCTCCTCTCACTATGAGCAGTCTACATCCCTGGGTATCTCAATCAGGGGGCAGACATCCTGTCGAGACAGGAGCTGAGGCCCGTGGATGGAGATTTGGAGTGGCTTTCCCCCGATTGTTCTGCTCCCGGGAGTTCTGGAGAGAGTACGCCGGGATGGGGTCCGTCTGTTGCTAGTAGCCCCGTTCTGGCCGGCCCGAGTATGGTTCTCGGACTTGGTGTCCCTCCTCGACGGCTCTCTGCTGTTGATTCCGTTCAGGAGGGACCTCCTCTCTCAGGCAGAGGGCGCCATTCTTCACCCCCGCCCGGAGTTGTGGAAGCTGTGGGCGTGGCCCCTGAGGGGGCAGAGCTCCTAGCATCTGGTCGCTCAACTGAGGTTGTTGAGACCATTCTTCAATCCAGAGCTCCTTCCACGAGGAAACTGTACGCTTTGAAGTGGAAACTTTTCACTTCTTGGTGTGGACAGTGACTGCAAGACCCAGTCAACTACCCAATCGGTACAGTTCTGGAGTTTCTGCAGGAGCGATTCTCCGCAGGGTTATCTCCCTCCACTCTGAAGGTATACATGGCGGCCTTAGCTGCTTACCACGCCCTTCTGGGTGGTCAATCATTGGGAAGACACCCACTTGTCACTCGTTTCCTCCGTTGCACCCTGAGGCTGAGGCCAGTACAGCACATTAAGGTGCCCTCATGGGACCTGGCTGTGGTTCTGGAGGGCTTATGCAATGCCCCCTTTGAACCCATAGAAGAAGTTCGGTCAAGTTGCTCAGGCTCAAGCGTCTTTCTCCTCGCTATTTCCTCACTTATAAGGATCGGGGATCTTCAGGCACTTCATGTTTCGTGCCTGGAATTTTCTCCAGGCATGGTTAGGGCATTCGTTTACCCGAGGGTCGGGTATGTCCCTAAGGTGCCCACTTCTTCGCCAGGGCCCATAGTACTTCAGGCACTCTGTCCTCCTCCATTCCAGGATTTAAGCCAAGAAAGGCTTAATCTGCTCTGTCCAGTTCGAGCACTGGACGCTTACGCACACAGAGCTGCCCCATGGCGTTAGGCAGATCAGCTTTTTGTTTGCTTTGGTCCGCTAAAGAAGGGATTTCCGGCGACCAAGCAGACTATGAGTAGGTGGGTGGTCGAGGCCATCTCACTAGCCTACGAGTCCTCTGGCCTCCCGTCACCTATGGGGGTCAGAGCGCACTCGACCAGGAGTATGGCGGCCTCTAAAGCTTTCAACTTGGGTGTGGCCTTGCAGGACATTTTTGCTGCGGCGGGCAGGTCCTCTCCGCACACTTTTGTCCACTTCTATAACCTAGACCTGGCATCTACTACCCCGCTCGTGATGTCTCTCTGCTCCATTGAACGGATTTTACACGTGCTTCAGAATGCCGTCACGCAGGGGCATTCCCAAAAAGTTTCAAGACGCAGCGTTCCTCAGGGAGCCATGGTTACATACGTAACCTGGAAACGTTTTCTCCCACATTATAAGAACATTCATCAAATACTAATGACAAAATGTGGTGATTTCATGAACATTGTTTTGAAAGTTTTATTCTAACACTTTACATACATTTAAGGTTTACATAAATTTAAGAGAGAAGTTAGGAACAATAACTATGGGACAGGATATTAAACTTTCCCACGTTACAAGGATGTTCTTTTAAAACAGCACACAACCTTATTCAGTTGTCATTTTAAATGTTTAAAGAATGTTCCAGAAATGTTCTAAGAACATTTTCTCCCAACATGACAAAAAAAAAACTTCTACAAACAATGTATAAATAGCGTTTTTTTGTGCTAAACTTTAGACAGCATTATTAAAGATCAGATAACATTGAACAAATATTCTATTAACATTACTGGAGGAACGTTAGTTCATAACTTTGAGAGAACCTGGCCTGATTATTAGCCAAAGTTATGAGAAAGTCCCCTGTAAGATGGGTTACTATCAGCCTTGATTATTCTAGTCAGTTAATTAACCCTTAAATGCATAGCTCGGGTCTTTAGTGACCCGGGACATCATTCTCTACCCTCTCCCTCCATCATTTTTTTAAGTTAGACATCAACTTTCTTAGTATTCCTCAATCTATTAATTATAAACAATATAACAAGAAAAAAATAGTAAAATATAAAAGAATGCCAGTTTTCTGATTAATTTTTTGTAAAGAGTGTATAGGGTCGCTAGACACCCGAGGTATGTAAATGTGTAAGTATTTTTTCCTGCGCAACTATATTTACATATCTGATGACTCAATATATGCAATGCATCTTTTTTCCCTCAAGGTGGCACTGTTTGATACACAATGATGATGAGATGTTTCATTCATAATTACCGCAGGCATAAAACAAACGAATTTCATCAGCAAAAATTGAACTGGTTTGAATGGCTTTACTGCAGACCAATTACTGTACATAATTAAATATAAATGTCACTGTCATTTGATTCTGGATGTGGTGAATAAGCTGCCAGTTATCAAAATATTGAATATGAAGTCATTTAAAATGATAGTTTTGAGAATATGGCTGAGATCGTGAATGTGAGGCAGATGCTGGGTGTACTGTGGAAGTGCGCTCTGATGATGACAGCGTTGGTAAAATCATCTGCTCAAATTGAACCCTTTTAACATTCAAAAGGTAACGAAATATGCTTTATTTTATTTTTCTGTAATTGTTCTTAAAATATCAAGAGAGTTTTTTGCTATTGCAGCAGTTAGAGATCCATCCGTGCTGGATATATTGGTCCGGGTCGCTAAAAGACCCGAATATGTAATAATGATTAGCAAAACATTAATTCATTTAAGGGTTAAATGGCTGCTTATATGCACATCTGCTTATTGTTTTAGGAATACGACATGAGCTGACAGCTAGCTGAACATATACTTGTTTAATTAGTGACACTTACATTTGAAAAACTTTATTTGAATATGGTGTCATTTTTATTTAATTTTATTTTTTAATTTGACAACATGATACCTCATTCGACAATATTTCTGTGATTAAATCACTGACAGAGACCCATCACTTATCAGCCGATCACTGGGGGCATAGTTAGCAAGCTTGTTTACATCATCCATAGCAATAAGGATACAGCCCCATATTGTGAATACGGCCCCATATGTAAAGGGTTCATAAATGCGTAGCTGGATCTGCAGAAAACTCAGAATGTTTGAAAAAATCAGCATGGTAAATTTTCTTTCAGTAGTCAAAAAACATAAATATGAAATGTGATTGCTACCCAGTCAACACGTGAGCTCATGCGATGATCACAGTGACATCACACCACTCTCATACTGTGATACTCACTGTGAATTCAACATGTTGAGCAGGGCCCATATTTATCAAGCTTCTCAAAGTGCCATTTTAGTCTTAAGTGCTGAGAATTTGTGAAATTTACTTCTACTTTCAAACTTAAGTATAGAAGCAAGCTATCAAATTTCTTAAAGCTAAGAAACTATTTTACTCTCCCATTTATTTAAGGCAGCCCGAGAGGTCTCTCAAGTGGTTAAGAGTTGCCAGTAGGGGCTTGTGATGGCACTGAGGAGACAAAGACGTGCGCAAATCTTTCAGGAGAAGAATGTTTTGTAATGTTTGACGATGAGCAGTTAATCAAATTGGTATCGTTTGGACAGAACAGGCATCATCTTTGTCAGCAACTTGGTGAGAGACATCATATCACCACTAACTTTACACAGCAATGCATTTTCAGCAGAATTATTGAAGGTTGTGATAACGCTTCGTTTTCTTGCCATATTGTATTCTCTTGAAAAATCTTTATTGTCAAATGTGTGTTGAATAAAACTCCTATTAGGAATTTCACCATTCAATGTGAATTTATCTGAAAATATTCTTAA